>CM038675.1:732626253-733137776 GCA_021605145.1 Aegilops bicornis
GATCGAGCTGAGGTTGGCCGTCCGCTCCGACCTTTGGCGCCTCCTCCTCGCCTCCCTCCTCCGCCCCCGCCTTCTTCCTCGCTGCTGGAGTCGATCACCTCCGCCGAGTCCTCGCCGTCGCCCGGGTTCAGCCCGAACCATTCCGGCGGTGCCTCGTCGCCGTTTTCAACCCGCTCCGGGACGAAGATGCTGGTGTCGGTGTACTCGGCGATTGACGCCGCGCACTTGACGAGATCGTCTTCTATGACTGCGAACTCCTCCAGAGCCTCCAGCCGGAATATGGCCAGCTAGGCCAAACTCAGCCCAGGGTACCACGCCTTGACGAACTCCAAGGACCTGCGCGCTCCAGCCCGGGCCGAAGAGCCCTTCCAGGCCTCAAGACGGCCGGCCGCTAACTCCAGCTAGTCGGCAGTCCGACTGGGGTGCGTGGTGCCGGCATGTCCGGCCACAGGGCGGCGATCGCCAAGGTGCCGACATGCTGAAGCCGGCGCAACATCCGGTGAGCCAGTCGAAGACGAGCCTCGATGCTCAGGATCCGCTCGCTAAGGGTTCGGGGGGCGTCGGCGGCGATCTTTGCGCCGTCCGCCCTCTGCCCTTCGCGATCAGATTCGATGGCCTGGTTGGCAGCGTCCAAGTGGCCAGGGAAGAAGTCCGCCAAGACAGAAGCAACAAAATTAAAGACCAGAAGCCGGCTTGACCAACAGCCAGCGGCACAAAGAAGAAAAATGAGGGAGGCTCACCATCGAGTATATCCTCGATCTCGTGGAAGCTGGAGGTCAGCATCGCCTCCTTGTCAGTCCAGGAGGAGTGTTCGCTCGCGAACTCAGCAAGGAGGCCGGTCTCCTTGTCCTCCGCCTCCTTCTGGGCCTTCTTGAGGAGCTCCTTCTGTTTTGCTAGTTGCATGACCAGTCGGTCGTGCTCTTCAGCCAGCTTGCTGCACTCCTCCTCCTTGGGGCGTAGTGCGGTGTTGGCTTCGCCCAGCTGCTGCTGCAAGGTGGTGTTGGCCTCTGCGGAAGAAAGAACAAAACAAGGTGTTAGTCGCCAACAAAGAAGAATAGGGGCCAGGGAGATCCGGCCCGACTGCTCAGCAATCGGCCCGAATCTCGGGGACTACAGCCCGCGGGTGCGCCAGCGCGCCCCCGCAGGAAAAAGAAGAGGACTTACCCCGGCTTTCCAACAAGTCGGCGGTCCGCTGAGTCAGCTCCTGGATGTTGGAGTTGAAGGCGGTCACGCGGAGATTGTGGTAATCCTGTGACAAAAATTTCAGACACGTGTTAGTGCTTGGAACTCAGCGATTAGAGTTCCGCCTGCTCAGCAGCCAGCCCGAAACTCGGGGACTACACCCAGTGGGTGTGCTGGCGCGCCCCCACCAAGAAGCACAAGAAAAAGAATCGAAGAAGAAGGAAACGCACCCAAACGTCCTCTCGCAATTTCAGATGCGCCTTGTTGCAGTTCCTGATGGCCTCGCCCTCGGCTCGGATCTTGGCTTGGACGTCCAAAAGCGCCTGATTCAACGGGCCCGTCCCGCCTCCTCGCACCCACCCAGTAGGTGCGGCGCTCGTCGCCTCGGCGTCCAGGATCGAGGAGCTCGCGTCGCCAGTCTCTAGCGGGCGTGGCGCCGAAGCCGCCTTTGCAAGTCGATGACGCGTCGGTGTACTGTGAAACCCCAAAATTTTAACCTTGTCTTATTAATTAAAATTTGGCCAGGGAACTTAAACCTTTATTTTCTGCATTTTCTTTTGGTTTCAGAACCATTCTTTCCTTTATTTTTATGGAGTTTTTACCCCAAGTGAAAACTTTCCAATTATATTATTGGACTTGTTTACCCTCTCAAGAAAAACATTTATATTATCAGTGGATTTATTTATCATAATTATTGCTCTCTGATCTTTATTCCTTAAAGTGATTTTTCATTAGTTTTGGAGCTCTATTTGAACTACAACAATTTGATAAATTTATTTAAAATTCCAACCAAAATTTGGGGATGTCATGTGATGTTTTTAAATCACTTTTATGCAAAAATATCTTCTGTTCATTGGAGATTTTGAGGTCTACACCAAGTTTTCAAATCTGGTCCAGTGGGCAATTTTGCACTACAACCTATTTAAATATTTCTTTAAAACTTCCACCAAAATTATGGGATGTTAATAGGAGTATATTATTCAACTTTATGCAAAAAACCAGCTATGTCCTTTGAAAAATTTGAGTAAATCAACCTCATCTTCATTTTGGTCCAGCTTGGTTGTTTGTACTGCAACCATATTTTAACTTGCTCTTTTACCCATGATTCTTTTTCCTACTCTTAGACCACCCTGCAAAACCCCTAAGTCCAGGAGATTGGACCCATTGGAAGATCTTTGGTCCATGAAAGTATGCCCTCTTCTTTCTGTCCAGAATGGGTTTTCTCAAAAACTTGCACTAACAAGTTTCTGATTGTGACCAACTAACCTTACCACCCTCTTTATCATCCATAGAGACTTTGATCTGGAATATTTGGCCACCCCAAGAGTTGCCTAGATGCCATTGGCATTTTGTCAAACACCTTGGGTGCATGGGCAGTTTTGATATGATTTTTGCCTTTGCACTCTGACCTTGCATCTCTGGACAAACCAGTTTGTCGACTAATCTTCTTGCAGACTCTAACCTAGTCCTGTTATTTGCCAGCCTCGCTCAACCACTCTAGGCCACTAGCATTTTTTCGAGCACGTCGTGTGCGTCCTCTGGGCGCGCCCAGAGCGCACGTTTTGCACGCGCGCGCGCAACCGAACCGCCGCGTTCGCCACCCGCGCCCTGGCCTGTGCTCGCCCACAGAGCCACGCCCCGCCATCGACTACTCGCCAGAAACCTCCAAGCCGCCCCGGCACCCTATAGCGCCGCCCTCAGGGCCCTCTTGGCGGCACGCCGGCGGCCACAGTACGCCTCTGCCATGGACGGCGCCGCCCGAAACCACTAGCGCCGGCTCGCCAGGCAGTTCTTGCTTATCCCCTCGCCCTGCCAGACCCCGCCAACCATCGCCACGTGCCCCCTAGCTACAGAACGGCGGTCGCCGATGATCTTATCCCCGGCCGCCGGGGAACCACCATTGCTCGCCTATTCAAGGGGCCCCCGAGCTCGTCTAGGCCCTCAAGCAACCTCATACCACCCCTCTAGAGCCCCCCTCCCGTAGCCAGCAATCAGCGAATGAAGGTCGTCTTCTTCGTCCCCGACAGGTCTGGCCGCCGCCACACTCCGGTGAAATCCTGCCAAGACCGAGGCCCCCAAACCCCTCTCATGCTTCCATCCTTCTCCGCTCAACCGTGCGGAGCCGCCGACCCTCTCAGCGTCGATCGGGAAGCACCATAGCCCAAACCCCCAAACCTCCCGAAGCTGCCGTCCGCCGCAAAGCTCGTCGCAGGCGACTCCCTTCGTCCCCGCCACCCTCTCGACCATCGGGAGGACCGCCCTGGAGTGGCGGATCCATCCCCGCCCTCGGAGCCCCGCGAGGAGCCGCCAATCGCCAGCGACGATCACCGGAATTCCGCCCCCGCTCGGACAGAGGAAGAGGAGGGAGAGGCGACTGGTGAAACCTGACCAGTGGGCCCCCTGGACCCTCTGTAAGCGACCCACACACAAGTCCACGCTGGATAAGTGAAGACGTAAACCCAGAATACGCCTTCGACGTGGTTAGTTTCGAAACGTTTTTCTTTTTTTTCTTTTTTATTTTAAAAACAGAATTTGACCAAAACTTTGACTAGCTATAACTTTTTAAATATAACTCCAAATGAGTTGATTCTTTTTCCTACCTCTCTCAAATATTGTCTAGTTTATTTTCAGCTTTATTTGAAAAAAATTAGACAACTTTTTTTTGTAGTGTTTATGAAACTATGTATTAATTCAAAAAATTTAAATAGGATTTTTGGAGAAAGAAGAAAACTTTCAAAGTTTTGGAATGCACCCTACCTCCCCACAACTTGAAGGCAAGCATTCTGAACCCTGGCATAATATTGTGTGTGTTATTTACACGGTTACAACACCACCTCGACACGGAGTGTCCGTTATTTCATGTGATAATATGTTTCTACTCTTGAGTGCATATTGATGATTGCATGCTATTGGAGTTGAATATGTTTGTGATAATAGTAACCATCGAATGACTTTCATGCATACCGGAAGGGATCCGGGAAAGCCTCTGTCTTGGGTAGACACGGGTTTATCCCCAGTCCTCCGTCGAGACGGTTGTGTCCGGTACGGCATGATGAGCTATGTCGAGTGGTGATTCTATCTATTGGTAGAAGTATAAATTGTTATACTAATCATGCAGGGAATACTTAAGCTTCCTGAGTCGACCATAGATCGAGTCTTGTTCCGGTAACCCCCATACTTGTTTCGTACTACCACTTGTCCCTGCCATAGGTAGGATGCAGTTCGATAAGTTGTCAACCCCTTTCCTAGCACACACACCGTCTGAGAGGCCATGGTGGAAGATACCGGAGGCATCCGGTAGGCATGCCACCTGGTCCGGGGGCATGGGTGTTTTCGGTTGTAGCCGAAGGGGTAGCTCCCCTAGTTTACACGCGGTATAAATTTTGTGATCCCATGCTAATCGAGGTTGTAGCCTCCCCACTTAGAGTTTTGCTTAAACAGGTGTCATGGGTGATTCCAGACACAGTTGAGTTAGGCTGGTGTGTGCGGTCAGGTGTGTTTTCAACCAAAAGACCGTAGACGGAATTAGTCCCGATGGACTACAGGAATCCGTTACCCGTGGGTAAAGAGTACACTCTCTGCAGAGAATAAACATCTATTTGAATAGCCGTGTCCATGGTTAAGGACTACAGTCTGGGATGGGTCAAGTGTCGGTCTTAGTGTCGGTCTTCGGAGGAAAAACTACTAAGTCAGAACGTTGACTGTGACCGGTGACATATGATAATCATGATTATTATTATTGTGGACTAACTACTTTCTTTATTTGATTTATTGAGTATCCCTGGGATGGTTCTACCTCCTGGATATTCACTATGATTATTCTGTTATAAGCCCTTTATGTGGTGTCGCATAGACGCCCGACTGTGGCATGCTTGTTATATGTTTACTTTATAAGCCCTTATGTGGTGTCGCTGAGAGACGCCTTGTAACATGCTTGTTATATGTTTACTTTATAATCCCTTTATGTGGTGTCATTTGAGGGCCTTGAAGTGGCATGCTTGTTATTTATTTACTTTATAAGCCCTTTATGTGGTGTCGCTCAGACGCCCGACTGAGGCATTCTATCTCTACTCTCTAATTGCATTATTTGTATTTTATGTGAATAACTTGCTTGCGTACATCAAGGACTTCATTTTTATGACTGGCGTTGCGATCATAGAATATTTCAGAGAATGATTATCATTTGGTATATTATACCCGTTTTCATAATGTTTGCGAGTACATTCAAAGTACTCACTGGCTTGTCCCTGGCTATTGTCTTGGCCAGATTTCTTGCATGGAGAGGAGCGTTGCGCTGACAACCCCGGAACCTACGCACGGGTGATAGCACTCTCGCGAAGATAGGAGTTATCCAGGTCAGCTGTTCCTGTGGGAAATGGAGTCCCATAGACGCTGAGAGACCACAAGCCGCTTCCGCCATCAGCCACTAGAAGCCATTTGTCATACTCATAGGCCATAATGGCTTGTACTACATATTTTGTAAATTGCTAGGAATTTATGTATTAAGTTTGTGCCTCATCAGCTAACAGTAATCCTGGGGCTGGTGAGCACAAGGGCCATTTTTTGGGGAAATTAATATCTTGAAAATCCGGTGCTGACAAACTTGGTATCAGAGCCAGGCTGACCATTGGCTAATCCTATCTTAGCCAGGTCGAAAAACCTAGGTTAACCAACCCACCAGACCTTAACCTAACCCCGGCCAAGCTTCTCGCGTAAGATAGCCCCACAGTGACCCGACACCTTTTTGACAGTCGGTGCCCAACCTATCAACCTAGCCTGTCGATCACGCGCCAGTGACCGACACCTAAAGTATCTCATTCGCAAGCGTGCGAAGGAAGACTTCATCCCCTTTTTCTATAAAAAGGGCACGCTAGCCTCAACCCAGCACATCACAGCCCCGACCCCAAACCGAGCCATAATGCCTGGCCCCGTCATGCACAATGAAACCACGGCAAACAACCTTGGAGGTTTTGTGACCGTGCTAGCAAATCTCACCCGTCGTGCCTTTGCATTAGAAGAACTCCCAGAATATGTTGTGTACCAAGGACCCATGAGCGGTGAGAGTCGTCAATTTTGGGCCACTGTGCACATCTACGGTAGGGGTCTATCGCCAGAACGCCCCTACAGGTTCACCCGAAGGACAACTTCCGTTGAGCCACAAGCCATCCAACTAGCTGCTCGAGAGGCTATAGTTCAACTCCGGCACTTGTCGCCCAGAGTTAACTGTTGCTCCTTCTACTACTACCCCAGCCGTGATGGTATGGTAAACCACCCTAGGTTGCCAACGGAGATCACGAGACAGATCCTGCATTATTGCATCTGGTGCGCTATGTAAGTGCACTAGAGGAACTGTTCGATCAGATCACTCTGGATCTGATCGCAGCTTGGGGAGAACTGGTTCGCCGAACCCCGGAAAGAAGGGAAGATGAGCCCGATGCCGACAACCCAGTCGTGCTGTTTGGACAACTGATCGAGTCCCTAAGGTCTGCCCCAGCCATCGACCAAGGTGCTTTGATGACCCTAGAAGTGCTTCGTCGCCTTTTGGGAACACGCTGCAACGGGATTGTGGCCAACAATCCCCACGATGGTCATCATCGCTACCTCGACCCTGCAGTTCCTCAACCACCTGCAGCTAACCCCGATGGTGAAACCCGTGGAGAAGCCTCGACGACCACAAGGCAAGCCCGCTTGGATATAAACGAGGTAGACTAAGTCACTCGAGTAGTACCGAGTCTTAGTATAACCCACGCCCTGTAATTATGTGGTCATGTATCACCATATTGGAATGATGTCTGCTTGTGCGTCCCTATTTTAAATTGTAGCCATGCATAAGTGCGTTGGTGTACGGCTGCATTTTTTTAATTCCGGGTGTAGCTACCAAAAACCAACCACAGCGACACCCACAAAGAATATCGTCACTTTTGTGAGATATGTGTATACGTGGCTTTGACCGACCCCATGAGAGCAGAACCGACAAACTAGTGCCCCTCACCGCGGTAAATAACCCAGCCCGGATGCTATATAAAAAGGCCACCTCATGACCTTGCCAAGCACACCTCACCTTGTGCACCACCCTCACAACCATTTCTTGCCATGCCGAGCCCTAGTATTTATCTGAGAACCCCAGATGCAACCCCGGGTAGCTTTGCTAAAATATTGTGGGACTTTACCTGCAGTACCATGGGTTCTACCCAACCACCCTAGTACGAGCTGCTCAAATCGAGAATCACCTCATCCACCTCGAAATATTGGGCAGTAGTGCACATCCCTCCCATAAACTCAACCCAAGACCCAAAGGAAGTCTCCTTCGTGGGGAAATCTATGCCAGCTCCACAAATGGCCATAGAAGCAGCGGCACACGAAGCGCTTGCTCGCCTTTGATTCGCGGTACCCTATGCCAGCAAACGAGGGTATTATTACTTTCCGAGACGTGCAGCACCCGGAGAAGTAACATCTTTTCCCGGTGGACGAATTGAGAGAGATCCAGTACTTGCCAACCTTGTCCAGTATGTCATCGCTCAAGAGCGCCTGATCCAGCGAGTAATGGGTTATCTCCAGAGTCTCGCTGATTTAAATCCTCAGATCGCCATCGGCAGACCACTGAGGCTCGACCAGGAGAGACGCATTCATCGACTGGTCAATCCGCTTTCCCCGATAGAAGAGGAGTGTGTCCCAGTAACAAAGACGTTTTCTCGGGACCCCGTCCAGTTACCGTTTTCATTATAGACGTCACTACTATGTTTATTATTGCAACATTTATTTACGTGTTGTAACTTATGCATGGTACCCTGAGTTTGTGCGGCGAGTCAATTATTTGGTTTCAATTAATGTGAGCAGTTTTTGTGGCTGTTTAATTTTAAATTAACTGATTTCTCTCACGAAAAATCCTGAAGTGAGATTTGTTTTCCCTGAGTTGCTGCATCGTATATCTTCTCACGACATGGAATTCTTATTCACGCAGCACCACGGCAGCAGACTCACAACCGCAACCACTCGGCCCCGTGCACTAATTGCTAATGCACATGCACATGTTACACCTAACTGATCATCTCTGAAGGAGAGGTTAGTGGGTAACCACTCAGGTACAAGTTTCCTCCAGCACACTGACAACAGTTAGCGCCCGACCCCGCACTTAATCCTCGTGATCACCGCCACCGCGGAGAGCTAACAATCGAGCGGCTGCATCACGACGATCATCGAGGATCACCATGCACAGGAGCACGGAGAACCCCAGCAATGGCACCAACCCTCCACACATCAGGACCACGTACCAGTCCGGCATCACCTCCGCCATTAGAGCCTCGTCTCGAACTCCTACAAACAGAAGTGGAGAAGGAAGGAGACGGAGAAGCGAAGCCAGGTGTGAGGAAGAAGAAGGAGCACCACGGTCATTTTATAGCTCGAGATCGATGTACGGTGGGCGAGGTCCACCAGCGCCGCTCGTCGCTCGATCGCCGGTGTTCGGAGTCGAATCCACGAGCAGTGCCGACAGCACACTGGCCCGCGAGGTGAGTGCACGCTGCGCCGGCAGCTAGCATGCCGCGCACTACCGCAGTACGGCCTAGATGCCCTACGCGCTAAACTTCGCCGGTGGAGAAAGCGCGGGAGAGAGGAAGAAGAGAGAGCCAGAGGTAGAAGAAGAGACGGACAGTGGACCCCGGGTCCACCTGTCAGCCACAGAGAGAACTATGCTCTCGGGTACGACCAGCGTATTTTAGAATTTAGAATTTATTCTAAATTTACGGTAACCAACGTAGAAATCTCTCAACCGTAGATTTTTCCACGCAGCGCTAGTGTTCCACACTGTGGTTTTACACCACTTACTGTCCTCTCACTGTAGCCGCATTTTACCGCATAAGTAAAGTGATTATTTCTGGAAATGGTAAGAGTAATTTTTTTTAAACAGCTTTCAGCAAATCTCGAGGACGAAATTTTTCTTAAGGGGGGTAGTGTTGTGACACCCCAAAGTTTTAACCTTGTCTTATTAATTAAAATTTGGCCAGGGAACTTAAACCTTTATTTTCTGGATTTTCTTTGGTTTCAGAACCATTCTTTCCTTTATTTTTATGGAGTTTTTACCCCAAGTAAAACTTTCCAATTATATTATTGGACTTGTTTACCCTCTCAAGAAAAACATTTGTATTATCAGTAGATTTATTTTTCATAATTATTGCTCTTTCAGCTTTATTCCTTAAAGTGATTTTCATTAGTTTTGGAGCTCTATTTGTACTACAACCATTTGATAAATTTATTTAAAATTCCAACCAAAATTTGGGGATGTCATGTGATGTTTTTAAATCACTTTTATGCCAAAATATCTTCTGTTCATTGGAGATTTTGAGCTCTACACCAAGTTTTCAAATCTGGTCCAGTGGGCAATTTTGCACTACAACCTATTTAAATATTTCTTTAAAACTTCCACCAAAATTATGGGATGTTAATAGGAGTATATTATTCAACTTTATGCAAAAAACCAGTTATGTCCTTTAAATTTTTTGAGTAAATCAACCTCATCTTCACTCTGGTCCGGCTTGGTGGTTTGTACTGCAACCATATTTTAACTTGCTCTTTTACCCATGATTCTTTTTCCTACTCTTGGACCACCCTGCAAAACCCCTAAGTCCAGGAGATTGGACCCATTGGAAGATCTTTTGTCCATGAAATTATGCCCTCTTCTTTCTGTCCAGAATGGGTTTTCTCAAAAACTTGCACTACCAAGTTTCTGATTGTGACCAACTAACCTTACCACCCTCTTTATCATCCATAGAGACTTTGATCTAGAATATTTGGCCACCCCAAGACTTGCCTAGATGCCATTGGCATTTTGTCAAACACCTTGGGTGCATGGGCAGTTTTGACATGATTTTTGCCTTTGCACTGTGACCTTGCACCTTTGGACAAACCAGTTTGTCGACTAATCTTCTTGCAGACTCTAACCTAGTCCTGTTATTTGCCAGCCTCGCTCAAGCACTCTAGGCCACCCTGGAATTTTGTCGAGCACATCACGTGCATGCTCTGGCGCGCCAGGCGCCACGTTCTGCACGCCACAAGACAACCGAAGTCGCCGCGTTCGCTACTACAGCCTTTGCTCGCCCGCTGAGCCACGCCCCGCCCTCGACCACTCGCCAGAACCCTCCAAGCCGCTCTGGCGCCCTACAGCGCCGCCGTCAGGGCCCTCTTGGCGGCTGCTGGCGGCCACAAAGACGCCTCTGCCATGGACGGCGCCGCCCGAGCCACTAGCGCTCGCCAGCTCGCCCCTGAGCAGTTCTCGCTTATCCCCTCGCCCTGCCAGACCCCGCCAACCATCGACACGCGCCCCCTAGCTACAGAACGGCGGTCGCCGATGATCTTATCCCCGACCGCCGCGGAACCGCCATTGCTCGCCTATTTAAGGGGCCACCGAGCTCGTCCACCCCCTCAAGCAACCTCATACCACCCCTCTAGAGCACCCTCGTAGCAAGCAATCGGCGAATGGCTGCCGTCTTCCTCGTCCCCGACAGGTCCGGCCGCTGCCACACTCTGGTGAAATCCGTCCAAGACCGAGGCCCCCAAACCCCTCCCGTGCTTCCATCCTTCTCCCCTCAAGTGTGCGGAGCCGCCCACCCTCTCAGCGTCAATCGGGAAGCCCCATAGCCCAAACCCCCAAACCTCCCGAAGCTGCCGTCCCGCCAAAGCTTCGCCACGGCGACTCCCTTCGTCTCCGCCACCCTCTCGACCACCGGGAGGACCGCCCTGGAGTGGCGGATCCATCCCCGCCCTCGGAGCCCCGCGAAGAGCCGCAAATCGTCGGCGACGATCGCCGGAATTCCGCCCCCGCTCGGACAAAGGAAGAGGAGGGAGGGGCGATTGGTCAAACCTGGATAAGTGAAGACGTAAACCCAGTATACGCCTTCGACATGGTTAGTTTCGAAACGTTTTTCTTTTTTTTCTGTTTTATTTTAAAAACAGAATTTGACCAAAACTTTGACTCGCTATAACTTTTTAAATATAAGTCCAAATGAGTTGATAATTTTTCCTACCTCTCTCAAATATTGTCTAGTTTAATTTCAGCTTTATTTGAAAAAAATTCAGACAACTTTTTTTGTACTGTTTTTGAAACTATGTATTAATTCAAAAAATTTAAATAGGATTTTTGGAGAAAGAAGAAAACTTTCAAAGTTTTGGAATGCACCCTGCCTCCCCACAACTTGAAGGCAAGCATTCTGAACCCTGGCATAATATTGTATGTGTTATTTACACGGTTACAACACCACCTCGACACGGAGTATCCGTTATTTCATGTGATAATACATTTCTACTCATGAGTGCATATTGATGATTGCATGCTATTGGAGTTGAATATGTTTGTGATAATAGTCACCATCGAATGACTTTCATGCATACCGGAAGGGATCCAGGAAAGCCTCTGTCTTGGGTAGACACGGGTTTATCCCTAGTCCTCCGTCGAGACGGTTGTGTCCGGTATGACATGATGAGGTATGTCGAGTGGTGATTATGTCTATTAGTAGAAGTATAAATTGTTATACTAATCATGCAGGGAATACTTAATCCTCCTGAGTCGACCATAGATCGAGTCTTGTTCCGGTAACCCCCATACTTGTTTCGTACTACCACTTGTCCCTGCCATAGGTAGGGTACAGTTCAGTAAGTTGTCAACCCCTTTCCTAGCACACACCGTACAGAGAGGCCATGGTGGAAGATACCGGAGGCATCCGGTAGGCATGCCACCTGGTCCGGGGGCATGGGTGTTTTCGGTTGTAGCCGAAGGGGTAGCTCCCCTAGTTTACGCGCGGTATAAATTTTGTGATCCCATGCTAATCGAGGTTGTAGCCTCCCCACTTAGAGTTTTGCTTAAACAGGTGTCATGGGTGATTCCAGACACAGGTGAGTTAGGCTGGTGTGTGCGGTCAGGTGTGTTTTCAACCAAAAGACCATACACGGAATTAGTCCCGATGAACTAAAGCAATACGTTACCCGTGGGTAAAGAGTACACTCTCTGCAGAGATTAAACATCTATTTGAATAGCCGTGTTCATGGTTAAGGACTACAGTCTGGGATGGGTCAAGTGTCGGTCTTAGTGTCGGTCTTCGGAGGAAAAACTACGAAGTCAGAACATTGACTGTGACCGGTGACATATGATGATCATGATTATTATTATTGTGGACTAACTACTTTCATTATTTGATTTATTGAGTATCCCTGGGACGGTTCTACCTCCTGGATATTCACTGTGATTATTCTGTTATAAGCCCTTTATGTGGTGTCGCACAGACGCCCGACTGTGGCATGCTTGATATATGTTTACTTTATAAGCCCTTATGTGGTGTCGCTGAGACGCCCGACTGTGGCATGCTTGTTATATGTTTACTTTATAAGCCCTTTATGTGGTGTCGCTGAGACGCCCGACTATGGCATGCTTGTTATTTATTTACTTTATAAGCCCTTTATGTGGTGCCGCTCAGACGCCCGACTGAGGCATTCGTATTTTATGTGAATAACTTGCTTGCATACATCAAGGACTTCATTTTTATGACTGATGTTGCGATCATAGAATATTTCAGAGCATGATTATCATTTGTTATATTATACCCGTGTTCATAATGTTTGCGAGTACATTCAAAGTACTCACTGGCTTGTCCCTAGCTATTGTCTTGGCCAGATTTCTTGCATGGAGAGGAGCGTTGCGCTGACAACCCCGGAACCTACGCACAGGTACAGGAGTCTCGCGAAGATAGGAGTTATCCAGGTCAGCTGTTCCTGTGGGAAATGGAGTCCCATAGACGCTGAGAGACCACAAACCGCTTCCGCCATCAGCCACTAGAAGCCATTTATCGTACTCATAGGCCATAATGGTCTTGTACTACATATTTTGTAAATTGCTAGGAATTTCTGTATTAAGTTTGTGCCTCGTCAGCTAACAGTAATCCTGGGGCTGGTGAGCACAAGGGCCATTTTTGGGGAAATTAATATCCCGAAAATCCGGACCTGACATGTACCGACCTCGAGAACCAGGCCCGCCACCACCTCGTCTTCAGTTGGCGGCACCGACGGGTCCAGCGGCTGCCCGCCTTGCACGCTCCGGCAAGGCGGCGGTGGCGGCACGATCGCGTCCGGCATGGCGGTGTTGCCGCCGTCCCTCTCCATGACCGAGTTCTCACCGCCGGCCTTCCCAGTCTTCACCGTGAACTCCGGAGGTGGCCGCATGGAGTTCGGAGGAATGACAAAAACTGCCGATTGGCGATGCGCGGCTTCTTCAGCCTGCTTCTTCGCCGCGTCGGCGGCCTCGGCCTCCGCCAGTTTCTTCATGGCGGCAGCGTCCGCCTTCTCAGCCTCCGCCTTCTATAGGCGGGCGGCTTCCTGCTCTTCACGCACTTCTCGGGCGTTCCACGCCCTCGCCTCCCGGAGGTCGGCAGCTGGGTCGATCCGCCGAGTGGTGGCGGAAGTCTCTGCCGACCCCATGATGGAGGCGGCAGCCACCTTCTCAAGAGAGAGGGGAGCCCTGGACCCAAGGGAAACAAAGCAAAGGAGACCAGATCAATGAAGAAAAGATGAAGGTGTAAGGGAAGGTAGCACTTACGCAGAAACCAGCTGCGGTGTCTTCACCTCCCTGCGGAAGCGGTTGTCCTTCGCGGCCCCTTCGTCCCGCTTGGTCGCCGCGGCCGAGCCCTTGGGCTTCTTCGGCCGGCTGCCGAATAGGCTCGGCGCGGCCCTACGTTTCTTCATGCCGCCTTGGGCATCCGGCGCGGCCAAAGAGCTCGCGCCCGGCAGGCCGGCTCCCGGCTGGTGGCTCGGGGCGACTTCCCCGCATCGTCGTCAGGCCAGTCCTCGAGGCTGGCTCCAAGCCTCGAGCCGCCCGCTTCACCGCCTCCCCCCTCGGCGTCGTCCTCCAAGGCCGCCACCCCCAAGTGGGGGTCGTCGATGTCGCTCTCCACCCGGTCGGGGAGGAATTCACGGTCCGGCCCGAGGTGCCGGCTGCTGGCTGGAGGAGGGGGCTCTGGCCAAAGAACGATTGGTCAGACTGGACAAGATGGACTCGGCGACAAAGAGTTAGAGAAAAAAGAAAAAGAGATAACTCACCATGGGCGGAGGATTGGCGCGTGAATACGGCTCCTTGCCGAACCGCCACTCTTCCGAGAGCTCGCAGTTCGCAAAATAGTTCACCATGTAGGCTACCTCTGCGTGAGGCATCTCCTTGGTGCACACGCGGCTCGGGTCCCGATGTCCGCGCATCTAGCAGATCATGTGAGGGTGGCCCTGGAGCGGGAGCACTCGGCGC
This sequence comes from Aegilops bicornis, assembly GCA_021605145.1. Lineage (NCBI taxonomy): Eukaryota > Viridiplantae > Streptophyta > Magnoliopsida > Poales > Poaceae > Aegilops > Aegilops bicornis. The sequence continues at coordinate 732,640,712 of CM038675.1, forward strand.
GCCATGAAGGCGGCCAGCAAATCAGGCCCGGTCAGGCCCTCCGACTGCGTCGGACTTTCGGAGTCAGCGATGGCGGCGGCTCCAAGTGACGTCGGCGTCTGGCCTGGTACGACCAGTTGGGCTGCCTTCCAGCTGGCGGGCCGGCTGCGTAAGCCGGCAAGTTGACCCAGTCGCCCTCCGCGAAGACACTCTTCACGTAGAAGTACGACCGCTGCCACATCTTCACCGACTTTATCAGCGTGATGGGGGGAAACGGACTATCGGCCCCCGTCCTCCGCACCGCGATGAACGCGCCGCACTGGGCCGGCATGCCTGCGACATGGGTGCCGAGCTTGGTGTAGAAGAACTCCCCCCAGAGCTCGATGGTGGGGAGGACGCCGAGGAAGCCTTCGCACAAGGTGACGAAGGCAGACAGTAGCACCACCGTGTTCGGGGTGAGGTGGTGCGGCTGGAGTCTGTAGAATTCGAGGAAGGACCGGAAGAAGACGCTCGCCGGCAAGCCAAGGCCGCACAGGCAGTGCGAGCGGAAGACGAACCGCTCGCCCTCCTCCGGCGCTGGCGAGATTTCTCTCTTCGGCGCGAGGCGGACCCTCACGAAGTCCTTGCCGGGCAGCCGACGCGTCTTGCGGAGGAAATCAACATGGTCATCGTGAACTTCAGAGCCGTCCCACGCTCCGGAGCGCACCGCGGGAGGTGTGATGGTGGAAGAAGAGCTCATCGTGAAACCGCGACGCTCAGCGTTGCTTGGGACGCAGCGGCGAGAGGAAGAAGAAAGAGGAGGCAGTGAGGAGGGGGGCGCGCGTGCTCCGCCGCTCCCCCTCCTCCACCTACTTATAGGCCTATGGGCTGCGAAGCCGAGGGGGCGAACGTGGGATTTACTGGGCCCACTACCCCACGCCCTCATGTTTATCGCGCGAGTTACTGCTCGCAGTAACTCCGCGGGAACCTCAACCGCCCACCTCGGCCGCAGCGGATCCGCTCCCGTGCCGAGGCATGGTAGTGTCGGGCCCCGCCTTCAGGCGTGTCCCATCGCGTGCGTGGGTGGGCAGACTGACCCGACCGCTCGCTGCCCCGTGACAGGCCCGAAGCGGGCGGTGGCCTGGAAGCTTAGCTAGCACGCCACTTGGATCCCGCCGAGGCGTTCGAAAATTTTGGACAAGTCAGATTGGGCGAGTCTGACTCCAACCAGTCGGCCCGTCAAAAGACGGACGAGGCTCTACCTCAAACACTGGGAGAAGGAAAATGCTGAGGCTCCTCGACCAATCACCCGCGGCAACTCACCAGCTTCGGGGACTACCGTCGAAGTAATGGGACACGGGTAGGTTAACCCGAAGCCCAGAACCTTTCAAGACATCAGGGCTGACAGCGCCCCTCAAGACGACAAGATAAAGAGCTGCCTCCTGGAGGCCGCCTGAAGGAATAGCCGGCTTCCCATAAACGACCGAGTCCTGGAGGCAAGGCCAAGTCAAGTCGACTCCTAGCGGGCGGCTTCTAGAGAAGCCGGCCCCAAGGAGTCGGTCCGCGGCACCTGCAAAGCCCATGCCCACACCAGAGGGGACGAGACAGGGAATGGCTACAGTGTAGCCCATCCCCTCCCCCTGTCCAGGCAAGCGTGGTCACAGTGCACCATACCGGCGGAGATCTCCGCTCGGCGCAGCACTGTTGCCACGCCATCCCTGACATCATCATGAGTAGGCGGAGTCATGTTCCCACGACAGCCTCTCTGTACGGCCCAAGGATGATGGGCCCCACCAGTCAGCGAGAGCCCAGATGACGGCGAGAGCCCTACCAGTCGGACCCGAGGGAGGTCAGCCCCTAGGAGTTGGCCCGCCCCTTCGTCGGGACCCACACGCTATTAACCAGACGAGAAAGGGTGTGGCTACAGTAATCGCCCGTCAGGCGACGGAGCTGTAGCCATGACCCCCTGACCAAGCTTGCGTCATTAGAGACACGACAATAGTGATCAGCTACCGACAAGACCCGGGAGCGGCGGGTACATGGTCGACCCGTACTCCAACCAGGTCGGGGCCCACTCAGCGGCGGGCCTCGGCCAGCTGGCGCAGGCCGGCAGCCGAAGAGGCTGACGGCCGGGCCCTACACCCGGCCGGATTACCAATGTACCCCTAGGGGGTAGGCCTATATAAACCCCCCAGGGCACCCATGCAAAGGGTTCCCAGCCTGTTAGAACTAGACCAGATCGTAAAGGAAGGAGAGAGCTAGCCCTGCCTTCTCCTACCTCTAGCCTACAGCTCAAGGAACACCTGTGTATTCACTTGTGCTTTAGTGATCATGCGGAGACCCCACAGAGCAAGACTAGGGGTGTTATCTCCTAGGAGAGCCCCGAACCTGGGTAAGGTACGTCGGCGTTCGTGTCTGCGCCTCATCCCGCTTCCGGGCACCGGCGACATTCTACTCGCTCCCACCATGATATGCCATCCTTTGGCATATGTCGCACCCAACCCCCGACAAGAGGTCTCGCGCAGCACTAAAGACGCTCTACGAGAAAGGCTTGGAGAGACCGCTGGCCACCGATGAGGACGGCGCTGCTCAGCTACTTCCCTTCTTGGTGGAGGCGCTCGAGGAAGTTGTGGAGGGCGTCGGTCCCATGGCAGAGGCGGAGGCTCGTGTTCTTTCTTCAGCTGCCTTGACTCGCGTCTTCAGCCACCTGCACTTCGCGAAGACCTTTCGCCTTTGACGAGCTGCTGGAGGCATGTTGAAGAACAACACTTCTGCATTTGCCGTGCAGGGTCAGGTGGAGGCCTTGCTGAAGAAGTTCCGTGGCTTTGCTTCCGCGCCCTCGACCGGGGGCGACACTACCGCGGGAGGAGTACCGCCCGCGGGCATCGACGGTGCTCAGGGGTGACCTGCGGCTCCTTTCCTGTTTTTATTCCTGCAACCATGCATCAGGCCTCGTGGAGGCGTTAAACCTGCGTTTTGGTATTGTGAGAACAATATGTCTTGTAATATTTGCTTCGAGGTTTTGCGTTTTTCTTCCTATCTGCTTTTTGTTCTGCGTCGGCAGAGCCTGGCCCCGCGCATGCCTCGACCGCCGTTGGTCGACCGGAGACCAGGATTGACCAAGGAGTGAGGGGCTACATGACCAGTTGGGCTCCTGAGTCGCGATGCTCAAGAGTCCCCCTTGACGTTCAAACAGCTTATAGGAAAAATGTGCGAGGATAGGAATGTTCTACGTCGGTAGATCCCAGCCCCGCGCATACCTCAACTGCCGTTGGGCCGACCGGAGACCAGGACGGACCAAGGAGTGAGGGGCTACGTGACCAGTTAGGATCGTGAGTCGCGATGCTCAGGAGTCCCCCTTGACGTGCAAACAATCTCTATACCTGCCCTCCCCGAGGCCTCGGGAGGGGCGTGCGATGACCAGGTCCGGGAGACCTGGTTAGGAGGTGTGCGCTTGGGCATGACCCGAGCGCAGCCCCCAGGTCCGGGAGACCTGGTTGTGTGGCGTACGCTTGGGCGTGACTCGAGCGCAGCCCCCGTGCCCAGCCTCCTCCCGCGACTCTCCCGAGGGGAGGCGTTGCGGTGAGGCCAGACGCTGAGCTCTGGGGCTCCCTGAGGTTGGTACGGCCGCGGAGCCGCCCTTAGTTGTTTATCACCAGCGCGGAGCATAGTGCTTCTGCTTGTGCACGGGTATAGCCGCTCCTCGGCAGTGTCGACGGCCAGCGCGGAGCATGGTGCTTCCACTTGTGCGTGGGAGGGGGCTCCCTTTGAGGAGAGCCCCCGGGGCATGTACAGCCCCGCCCTGACACGTGGCTTGCACGGCAGGGCTGCGAGGTGTATCTGGGCACTCGCGAGCTAGCGCGGGACTCACGAGGCCCTACCTCAAGGCGGGTTGCGCCTGGTCTTGGGTCCTTGATAGATGTGTGTTCCTGCAAGATGGTTAGGTACTAGTGCTCTATGTACACAGGTCCCGGCCCTCGAGCGAGCTCGGGCCATTGGTATGCTGTGTCATGTGCCGTGGTCAAGGCCAGGGGGTGAGGGCTGGAGAGCCAGTAAGAGCTCCTGAGTCGCGTTGCTCAGGAGCCCCCCTTTTAACACGCAAGCGAATTGCATGAGGGAGGGGTGGGCCCATAGCAGGTAGCAGGCTATGATAGCAGGAAGCAATCGAGCAGACGATAATCACAGGTAGATTATGCATGAAAGGCAGATCAGCTTGGGTAAATGCAGAAAGATCCATGCCACTGGGGTCAGGCCCGAGCGGCTTGGGCATGATGCAGCCCGAGGAGCGCCCCCAGCAAGGTAATCTGAATACATAGGCAAAAGGGGTACATGCCACAGGGACGGACCCACGCGGCCTGGAATGATGCAGCCCGAGGGGCGCTCCCAGCTGAATGAACTTGGAAAATGTCACCTGGTTTTGTTGATGAAGAGATGTCAGAGCAGCAGAAGGTACGTAGTGAAGGGATTCCTCCTCACGAGCCACCAAGGCCCTGAGCCTTGAGAGGATCTGGGGGCCCAGGCGGTTCCTTGAGGACCGTCTCCATCTCTCCCAGGACGGCGTGGTGCCTGGCCTCCTGAGCCGCCAGGACGCGCCGCAGGTTGCGCTGGTAGACGAACGACACGCTCGGCAAGACAAATGGCATGCGAACGTAGCTGTGCGGCGGACCCTCGCACCGGCCCACGTGCGAAGGCCAGAAATGCTCCTGAGAAGCGGCCCTGTTGAGCCCTGGGACATCGATGCAGATGTGCATCCCGGCATCCTCGCCTGGATGGGGAGCTGCGCCTCGCGAGCGGCGGTCGCCGCGCATGGCCCTTGCATCTTGTAGTTCCTGCGTGGTCTTGGTGATGAACTCCTGAGCAGTGGGCGCTCCTTTCCCTGTGTCCTCCTGAGGGAAACGTTCCTTGAAGCACGCCTCCCTCGTGACGTGGGCAAGGTCTGAGGCCCTCAAGGAGAGAGTCCCCGAGCCCTTCCTGAGGAGGGTGCCGGGCGCGCCTTCCTATGCGATGGAGGGAGGCGCCCCTGCAGCGGGCACTGATCCTGACGAGGTTCCAGCTACGTTGCCACCCTCCTGAGGCCTGGTACGGTGCGACTGCTTCTTCTTCTTCTTCTTCTTGGGGATGGCCTCCGGAGGGCTATCGCCCTGGCTGTCAGGGTCGTCGATTGCTGCAGCTTGAAAGGCGTGCACGAGGGAGCACACCACTTCCCTTTATTCGCATGGGACCGTGATGATCCCGCCGCTTCCTGGCATCTTGAGGACGTTGTAGCCGTGGTGGGTCACTGCCATGAAATTGGCTAGGGCTGGACACTACTAGAAATACCACTACTAATGGCGCACCTAATATGGCCATTAATGGCGCATCAGAGGTGCGCCATTGACAAAGACGCCATTAGTAATTTTACTAATGGCGCACCAGGTGCGCCATTAGTATCTCTGAGTACTAATGGCGCACCACCTGGTGCGCCATTAGTATATGCAAGGGTGCGCCATTAGTATGCCTCCCGGGGGCATGTATACCAGTGCTTTGGCATACTAATGGCGCACCACCTCCGGATGCGCCATTAGTAATCAAGCATACTATGGGCGCACTTCCCGGTGATGCGCCATTAGTATGCATTGTCATACTAATGGCGCACTGTCATGTGATGCGCCATTAGTATGAATATTAGGTTTTTTTATTTTTTATTTTCTGTTTTTGCACAGGTTACAAAATGTATAATTTGACAAAATATAGACAGCACACATCAACAATAGATTCATCAAATACAATAGAAGATTAGTCCTTGAATACAATTCATCATATTAGTCTCCGAATACAATTCATCATATTAGTCTCCGAATTGAAAAGACCGAACAAAGATAGAACATTATATTACAAGTCTCGAGACCGCGAGTAGCGAGTTTATCTTCGCATTACAAGTCGATATCGATCATCTAAACTACCATCAAATAGAAGAGAGCTGCGGTCATCACGATCAGCATCATCACGATGAAACTCGTCTTCATCCGGTTCCTCCAACGCTCCCTCCCCTCTCCCGCTAGATAGCGGGCGATTCTAGATTCGGCCTCGCCCTAGTGGTGTACCCTTTGTAATCATACCGCTGAATCGGTGAACCTGTCTCCGACACTCCTCCTACCATCGAGACTCCGGAACCTTACCCTTGTACACGACATACGCCGGCATCGCTATGCACTAGCCAAACGTAAACGTTAGTACCAATTCACAGACAATACATAAGCAATATATAAGTATGCAACAAAACGATCGGAAGAGAAAAGCAAGACATTAATAGCATCGATTACATCTAAGTTGAACGACTCTCAAACCAAAGAGACATACTACAAGTTCATTAAAGTTTAATTACAACATGACCCAATCGATGTTTCGTAACTAGACAACTCGACTCAAGGGATCGGAGCGTGGATGAAGCCGCCGTCTATCGTGGGAGTCATGAAAGAACGGGCGTTGTCATCCTGCATTTGTAGCATTGTGTCGATGTCACCGTTGGACGGTTGATTTCGAGGTAGAACTGCCCGAGGTACGAAGCGACATCTTGATGGATGATTTCCGCAAACTCCGATTGGATGCGAAAGAATTCTTGTCGGAGGTCCGCGTCTGGATTGCCGACACGCCGCGGCCCAATCTTGGAGTTTACTCGGTAGCAGAAGTTGATGATGGTCCCGCACGATCGCCGCATGTGATGGATGGCGTAGTAGGCACCCTTCGATCACAAAGCGGCTGCTTGACGCAGCAGAACGTCAGATTGTGGGAGAACACGTGCTTGCCGTGACTTACGAATAGGCCTGGTGAAGGTGCCTCCAGATTTGGCGAGCTGGGAGAACATCATCAAGAATCTTCTTGACATTTGTGTAGTCTACGTTCGATCGACGGTCCGGTCGAAATACGTGGCCATGGAATATTTAGGGCTTAGGAGGATGAGCGTGCAACGTGTGTCACCGCAGAAAACACGGAATGTTAAAAGAAAACGATCGAAATGTAAGAATTCATATGTTACGGGCGGTTGAGGGGAGGACTTACTCGGGAAAGTAAGGCACGAGGAAGTTATCCTTTTCTTGGTTTGCGAATGACGCCTTCGAGGTAAGAACTCGCGACTTGCGGTCCCCGCGCTGCCCAAGATCTTGGCACGCATGTAGAAGGGGTCGACTATCACGATGTCCGGTCTTGTCGCGAATGATCCGCATCTCCATACTCAGCGAAAATAGCCGAACGAAGGTGTAGTGCAGCGGATGAAGGTTCAACATAGCGTGGATGTCATCAAACGCAGGACGATCGTGACGCCCGATGGAGTTATCCACAAAGCCCTTGCCCTCCGGCACCTTGGCCGCAAAAACCGGGTATGCTACATCCTTCTCCACGAGACGCCGCTTCTCCAAAGAAAGAACAACATCATGCAGACTCCGCATAGCACCGGTTGCAGCATTGAGCATATTTGTCGGTAGCATCGCCCTACCCGCCACATGCACCCTCCTCGAGATATCCTGCGGTGAAGGTGGCCCGTCCTGAGCACGGATCGTACTCGGTGCCGGCTGGCTCGCACCCTTCTTAGTCTTTCTGTTGCGTGCCTTCTTCTTCTCCTGTAATGGGACCGAAGTTTTGCTCTGCAGACCGCCTTCTTGAGTGTGTTGGGGCTGATAATATTTTGCACCTCGCCTATCTCGAGGCTCGGTGAAGTCGGCAATGGAGGCGTCTCACGAGAGCTGAACGCCAGACGGTGCCTGTTGCAACTTGGCTTCTCCAGCTGCACGAGCTAGATCGCACACGTCTTTTGTTGGGTTTGGTTCTTGAGAAGGAGGCCCCATGAAGTCGCCATCGTACCCATGCTCGGCAAAGTACTGATCGACGTTGCCAAATGTATCATAGTCGTCGTCGTCATTCTGATCCTGTGCCATATGCATGTTTGGATCCAGTGGCATAGGGATGTCCGGCACCGTTACGGCGGTCTTGCCATGGGGCCGACTTGGCGCCGGCACGACTGGCGGTGTTGTCTTTGGGGTGGTGTCCCCCGCCCCAAACGAATCTGGCTCTTCGCCAAAGCGAGGGCCAGCTCAGCAGCGCCGAGGGTCATCACGTCATCATCGTCGGCCCCGACGGGTCGATTCGAGGTAACAAGTCGTCGCAGCTGGCAGCACCGAACCAGTTGAACCCTAAACAAGTTGGGTGGCATCTGGTACCGTGGAACAAGGGGTTGCCGGTTGAACGATTTTGCCCTTGGCGACATCGACCAACTCGTTGTTCACGAAGTGGAGGAGAGTGCAGGAACGTCGGCGGCGCCTGCGAAAACATGTAGGGCGTCGGGGATGCCGATCAAAGGCAAGGAGATGAAGTCCTCGCCGAGAGAGGCTTAATTAGTTACCGTGATGATGGCGCCGAGCTCGGCTAATGTAGAGGCACCGCCAACCGCGGGCGCAGTGGGACGGAGGGGCCGCTTGCTGCGCAGAGGTGCCGCCGGCGTACACCCGGGTGCATTAAGCTCCCGTGCCGGCGTCGGAGACACCAATGCCGCCTCCACGGGAGGCACCAATGGCCCCGCCATCACATTATGCGAGTTGCTGGCCGTGAAGCTAGGAATCGGGGGCGGCCTCTGTTGGCCGCCCGCAATCCACGCACTCAACCCCGAGATCAAGGTAGGCACAAGGGCGGTGATAAATGCGCTCCAGTCGTTGTTCCACTTGCTCTTGGACAATCTCTCGAATCCGCGCCACGTGCCTTGAGTTCTTGAACCTCTCGCTACCGGCTTTCCGAGCTGGTCTTTTTCTCCTTCCGCACACCAGCGCTATAGTATGACCCCATTTTGTCGACAAGCCTTTGCGGCCACACGACCGGTGACGTCGGCCATCGAGCTTATCCTTGTTCTTCATTACATTCAACCCCCTATTTAGAGTGGTGTCCCAAGGGTTGCTCTGAGTCGACCCAGCGCTCTTGCTTTCGATCGCTGCGGAAGGAATGTGAACCATTTAGAAATTCGGCTTCATTAATTAGAATGCAACCATATGGAGCTAATTACGCTGGGTGTATTCCTTACGAGAACAAGCTCAAGCTGCACGGTCTTCGGATCCGTGGTAAGCTCCTTTGTTTTCGGGTCCTTCTTGTACCGGCCCCGACAAAGTTCCTGGTCCGCTTGTCACCGCCAGTATGTATCGAAGAGGGCGGTAGGCCTTGCTCGGCACGGTCCGCCTCCTCCTTGTCCCATATAGGCTCCGCCACTCAGTAACCGCCGGGACCGAGTGTGTTCCCCTATGTTCAGCTCCGCATTTGTTTCCCCACTCACTTGATTGGGAGCTTGCGGTGCTCGAGCAATTGATCTTGAAGTCGTTGTAGTCATCTTCGGTGATCGAAGGATTTTTCTCCTTGATCTTCTCATAACTCTCACCTTTCTCGATCATTCTCTTCACATTGCTTTTCCAAGTAGACAGGGCCTTGCTCATCTTCGTGAGGGCAGCATTGTTCACTTTATTCCCTTTGAGGCTTGTGTTTTCAAATTCAGCGGGAACTTGTATCGCTCGTGCAGCTTCGTGAAGAGGAGGTTGCGCAAATTCCCTCGGTCAGGATGCCTCGGGTTCTCGGTGTTGATCGAGACGGTGCTCGGACAATGCACCCGAGCTGAAGCGAGTACCCCTTGACTATTCGTTCGGGCGCCGTTGGATTCCGTTGGAGTCCACTTCAAGAACTTCCTCCTTGAGGGTGCGGAGCACGATCGGGCGCCAGTCCTTCCGTTGCCTCTTCGGCTGGCTGCCATCTCAGGCGTGCGCCGCCATCATCGATGGTGGCATCTCGGCGGCACCATCGGTGGTGGCATCGGTGTGGTCATCCTCGGCGGCACCATCCGTGGTCTCGTGGATCGGTGGGGAAGGCGGCGGCCTCATACAAGTGAGGTTGTTCCTCCATCTCCTGGGACAGCTCCAGAATGCCTTGCCGCCCGAACCCCGGCCTCATTGTTGTGGGCCATGTTTCTCTCTAAATAGAAACAAAGTTTGGTCAAAAGTTGGTTATTGTCAAGGAACAAGATCATGGTCTCATCATTTAGGGTTTGTCGACACCGAGGCATCCTAAAATCTAAGCTTTTATCATTGAGGGTTTTTCGACGCCAAGGCACCCTAAAAGCCTAACTTTTCATCATTTCGGTTTTTATCGACACCGAGGCACCCTAAAAGCCATGCATTAGTCACAAGTATGCCTGGGCACTTGATCCTACTTAATTAAATACTAAGATACCCGGCCCATGCATTAGTCACAAGTACCCCATATGTCCTATTTTTAGCAAAGTCATGCTAAAATTCACGGAAAATTTCAGCATGACCTTTGCTGAAAATAGGACATATGGAGTACCCGAATTTGCCGGAACGGAAGTTAATCGACATTCCGGCAAACTCAAGGGCCTCTCGGGGTAACTGCAATATCATCACGACACGATGGTCGGAGACAAAACCCAGCAAACTAGCAAAATCATCACAAATTGTTTTCTGTTAAAGATGATCATCATCTTTACAAGTCTTTCTCAATGTGATCACAAGTAATTCAGAGGCATCACAAGTAATTCAGAGCATCACAAGGCATTAGTAGTTCGCCGCTCCTCGTACATGGGCGTTTTCGGGGTTCGGTTTCACCATCGAACAGATCCTTGCGTTTCCTCCACGGGTCATCGTCGCGAAGCCACCTTCGATGTCCCATGAACACGGTTTTGAAGACCCGGATCTCTATCTAGCTGGCGATACGTTGTGTCATCCATGCACCTTACGCATCCAGAAAATCCGTGGACTACCTGCCCCGCGACATATCCGTGAATCGAGATAGTCGTGCACCGCCGTGAGCAAAGGCGGCTCTCATAGGGAAATATTTTTGTCTGCGGCGTCCCACGTATTGGCTGGCGTTTTCCACAGCGTGTCAAGCTCCTCTTTCAGCAGCCCTAGATACAGATTGATGTCGTTCCCTGGTTGTTTCGGCCCTTCAATTAGCATACTCATGTGAATGTACTTCCTCTTCATGCACAACCAGGGGGAAGGTTGTACATCCACACAAACACAGGCCAGGTGCTATGTGTGCTTCTCTGGCTGCCAAACGGATTGACTCCATCGGTGCTCGCGCCCAGCACGATGTTCCTTGGATCGTTCCCAAATTCCGAGTCTTCGAAGTTCAACGCTTGCCACTGGCTCGCATCCTTAGGGTGACTCCGCATCTTGTCTTTTTTATCTATCTCCGGATCATTTGCGTCATCTTCTCGCTTCTTCTCCTCCCTATCCGGCGTGCCAACGCAGGAGCTTTGCTACCTTAGGGTCCGCGAAATAGCGCCGCAGACGAGGAGTGATCGGAAAGTACCACACCACTTTTCGAGGAGCTTTCTTCCTCTTCTTGTATCGAGTGACGCCAAGACACCGGACACATGGTAGACTCCGCGTGCTCGTCCCGATAAATGATGCAATTGTTCATGCACACATGGTATTTCACGTGCGGTAAATCCAGAGGACACACGATTTTCTTCGCCTCCTCCAAACTGGTCGGGCACTTGTTCCCCTTTGGGAAGACGTTCGTGCGAATGACATGTTCTCGCCGAAGCATGCGTCGGTCATTTTGTGTTTTACCTTCATCTCTGTGGCCATGAGCGTTACTTTCGCGGGTATCCTCGGGCCTGCATCCTTCATACAATGGAGTAACCGCGTCTAACTCAAGTTGATCCATCTTGGCTTTCTCTCGGGCGGCAGCTCTTGCGTTATCCGTGCGCTTGAGAAGCAGCTCTTGAATATGAGGGTCCTGCACCCAGCCCATCGATGGTCCAGCGTAAATGCGCTCCGCCCGGCATCATCATCTTCATGATCATGCCCGTCGCCTGCTCCGCATCTTCCTCATCATCATGTCCTGCATATTCTACATGATGACTGTACAGCATCACGCCGTGATCATCGCTCGGGATTCTTCGTCTTCTCGCCCGCCCGAGCCGCGGTGGTTGTCTTGCTGCCCTTCCTCATTTCTTGCCCGCCCGCATGGACGACTTCGTAGTCATCTTCATCACCTTGCCACCGATAGCCATCCATGAAACCACGCAACAGCCAGATGGTCCCGCACCTGCTCGAATCCGGGTCCGCAATAAGGCTCTTCAGCTTGCATCTTCGACACGGACATCTTATCTCCGTCTCGTTCTTTTGAAGCATCTCGGCCTTCGGACCTCAAAAACCTATTCACGATGCCTTCGGTCATCGTGCGGACTATGGTCGTCATGGGTAGAGCAAAACGATATTTTAGAACCAAGAAAAAAATTTGGCATGACTTTCCCTAAAAATAGGACCAAAAAGGATGCTTAATGCCAAAATTCTCGCCGAAACGGAAATGAATCAACATTCCGGAAAAATATTGGCAACTATCGCATTTCAAATACCGGTACACCTCCAAACACAAACACATATGCAAACACCACAAACATATGCAACACCACGAACATACATAGATCTAGCTAGGCCGTAAAAAGTGCATGTGCACATTGTTGTAAGGAGAACAACCTAAATATAGCTTCCCCTTACTTACCTATTAAAACAAGGTAATTTAACCACTTAATTTGAATGAATCTATGGTGGAAATGAGGTGAAAAGAGGAGGCACCGAGACAAGGAGGAGGTGGAGAGAATGAAGTGGGGAGAAAGTGAGTGTGTGGGTAGGAGAGGCTGTCCCAAATATCTTGTTGCTGCCCACTTACTAATGGCGCACCTCTTGCATGGTGCGCCATTAGTTGTTACCACTACTAATGGCGCACCTAAGCAGGATGCGCCATTAGTATGTTTGGACAGTTCAAAAAAGTCTCTATACTAATGGCGCACCCACACAGTGCGCCATTAGTAGTTACAACTACTAATGGCGCATCAGAGTGTGGGTGCGCCATTAGTATGTTTGGACAGGCGCACTAGTTTAAAAAAAATTGGTACTAATGGCGCACCAACACTGCAGTGCGCCATTAGTAGTTACAACTACTAATGGCGCACTCGGGAAGGATGCGCAATTAGTTTTTTTGGACAGGCGCACTATTTCAAAAAAAAGTTTATATACTAATGGCACACCCACACACGGGTGCGCCATTAGTAGTTACAACTACTAATGGCGCACCGGGGTGTGGGTGCGCCATTAGTATGTTTGGACAGCGCACTAGTTTAAAAAATTGGTACTAATGGCGCACTAAGATATCGGTGCGCCATTAGTAGTTAACTACTAATGGCGACTTTCGGGCAGGATGCGCCATTAGTATGTTTGGACAAAGCGCACTAGTTAAAAAAAAATTTGGTACTAATGGCGCACCCAAGGCATGGTGCGCCATTAGTAGTTTAGAAACTAATGGCGCATCGTATGGAGGTGCGCCATTAGTATATACTAATGGCGCACCATCTTTCCGGTGCGCCATTAGTGTCATTTCCATCTATAGCCCTTTTCCTAGTAGTGGGATACCCTAGGATGGCATTGTATGGCAGACAGATGTGCGCAACATCAAAGTCGATGAGCTCGGTGCGGTAGTTCTTGCGTTCCCCGGAGGTGACAGGGAGGCGGACCTGCCCTATCGGTGTGGTTGAACCGTCGGTCACTCCTGAGAAGGGCTTGGTAGGCTGAAGCTGGTCATATGGCACTTGGAGGTTGTCGAACGTGTCGACGGATAGGACGTTGAGAACTGCGCCACCGTCGTTGAGGGTCTTGGTAACTTGCACGTTGCTGATGACTGGTGAACAAAGCATTGGGAGGGCGCCAGCGGTGGCTGCGCGCTTGAGCTGATCTGCCGAGCTGAAGGTGATGGCACAGTGGGACCACCTAAGCGGGCGTGCGGCCTCAAGCTTGGGGAGGACTGCATTCACTTCACGAGCAAACGGTTTGAAGATACGCTGCGAGGCTGGGGCCTGGGCTCCGCCCAAAATGCAGGCGATAGCGCGCGGCTCCTGGAAGCCCCGAGCCCCCTCGTCTTGATGGTGGTCGTCATTCCTTCTTGGTGGTGGCTGCAGCGGGGGAAGACCGGCGTTGCCCTGAGGACGATCCTCACGAGGCTGGTCCTTCCAGGCGCCCTCGCGAGGATGATCCAGCCAGCGGTCCTCACGAGGCCTGTCGTGCCACTCCGAGCGTGGGCCACGGTCGTCCCAGCGCTCGCCTCCACGTCCTCCTCCTCGGCCGTAGCCCCGGTCGCTGCGCTCAGGGCGTCGACCGAAGCGTCCTTCACGAATGGCTCTGAGCTCTTGACAGTCGCTGGTGTTGTGGGTATTCAGGTTGTGGAAGGCGCAGAACGGGAGGCTGCTCTTGGACGACTCTGGTTGATCTCTGCCTTGCTTGGTGTCCGGCTCCGCCGCGAGTACGGCTGCTTCCTAGCGCTTCACATCCTTGGCCTTGGCTTTCTTCTCCTCCGGGCCTGCAGCTGGCAATCGAGGAGGGAGAGGCGCCCTTCCTCAGCTCTTGCGCACTTGGTCGCCAGATTGAACAGCTCCTGAGATGTGCACAACTCCTCGTGGATAGCTAGCTAGCTCTTCCTTCATCTTGATGTCGCAGACACCGTCAGAGAACGCGGAGATGATGGCCTCATCCGTGACCTTGGGGATCTTGAGGCGAGTGTTTTTGAAGCGCTGGATGTACTTCTGGAGGGTCTCTCCTGGTTGTTGCTTGATGCGGCGCAGGTCACCCGCAGCTGGCGGGAGGTCGCAAGTGCCCTGGAAGTTGGCGATGAAGCGGTCGCGCATCTCGTCCCAGGAAGAGATCGAGCCCTGAGGCAGGTTCAAGAGGCACGAACAGGTGTCGTCTTTGAGTGCCATAGGGAACTAGCTCGCCATGACTTCCTCGTTGAAAGTGCATCAAGTGCCCCTTAGTGATTTTGGTGTATTGAAGACTTATAGCTTAAGGGAATAATGTGTTTATGAGTGTACACAGGTCTATAAGTCTATGAGGAGTTTGATATTTACAGTCAAAGTCGACCCCTAAAAATTAAGTTCTTCGACTGAAGACTTTGATATTCTGAAGACTTTCTGAAGACTTTGAAAGTGAAGAAATTGGTGTGACCTTGAAGACTTGGTATTCATTTGAGGAACATGAAGCGTGAAGACTTTTGTTTTCGTAGTTTCATTTTCTCTTTCTTGAGTCATAGGAAACACCGTACTGTTAAAGGGGGTCGAGGAAATACTAAGGAGAAATTTCCATGTGATGCTCAACTCAAAATCCTACACCTACCAATCCCTTCGAGTGAAGCCTTTGGAAATCTCATACAGTTCAGTCAATTTCTTGATGTGAGACGAAGTTCTTACATTCATTTGAGGAATTCGCTCGACCGAGGAGTTAGGAATTCGCCAAGACGGATTGCCTACAGTGAGGAACATGATAGCCACGAGGAATTTGAGAGTCAAATTTCCATTTATTCGTTGTGTTGCGCGCCAGCTGTCCCAAAATATCTTATCCACCTAACGGTCATATCATTGAAGGGCATTTATGTCTTATCATGTCGGGCTGCTCCCTATGCTATAAATAGCCGCCCCCTACAACCACTAGCTGGTTGGCTGCTCCGAGAGAAACTTGACACTTGTCATTTGAGAGCAACCCATCCTCCGAGGACTTTGAGCGAAAATCATCGAGTGAGGAAAAACCCAAAAACCAAACCCCTACAAACCCAAAGTGATTGAGCATCACTGAAGAGATTGATCCTGCGTGGATCCGACGCTTGTTACCTTTGAAGATTGTGCTTCTTCCAGACGGTTAGGCGTCATGGTCTAGAGCATCCAAGAGGAATTGTGGATCGCCGAGTGACCAAGTCTGTGAAGGTTTGGAAGTCGCTCGAGGACTTACCACGAGTGATTGGACGAGGTCTGTGTGACCTTAGTTCAAGGAGAATACGGTGAGGACTTGGTGTCCCGAGCTGCGTGCTCGGCGATCGGGTGTCCGGGACTGTGTCCTCGAGTTTAAATACTCGGCCGCTCCAACCAGACGTATAAGCTGAGACAACAGTTGGAACTGGTATACCAAATCATTGTGTTCACCAACCTAATGGTTCTATTTCCTCAACTCTTTCATTTCCTCATTCTTGTGTTGAGTGTTCATTCATATCTGTGTTTGAAGACTTTGTTGAAAACTTTCTCAATTTCCTCAGTTCAATTTCTTGATCTGTTTGTCTTCATCTTGTGCTATCCTGTGTTTATGCTTTCTGTACTCTTTGTTTGTCTTCATTTCATCATGATGACCATGCCCGCATTCTCTTATGCTTACTTCTGAGTACTTATTCCGCTGCAAGTAGTTCTTCGCTAAGGAATTACCTCACCGGCAAATTCCTCAGTGAAGAATTCATAAATATCGCCTATTCACCCCCCCCCCTCTAGTCGATATAACGCACTTTCAATTGGTATCAGAGCAAGGTACTCCCTTTGTTCTGTGTGATTTTGGTTTAACCACCTAGAGTTTTAGTTATGTCGACCGCAGGTATGATCAAGGTCTCAGCTGGGTGTCCTACCTTTGATAGGACGGACTACCCCTACTGGAAGAACAAGATGCGAATGCATCTTGAGGCAATTGACAACGATCTCTGGTATGTTGTGGAAAATGGTGTTCCCTCAGTCACACCTTCTCTGAATGCTGCCGATGTGAAGAGATTCAAGCAACTCGATTCTCAAGCGAAGAATATCATATGTGGCCATCTGAGCAAAGGACAATATGGAAGAGTGAGTGCTTTAGAAACTGCCAAGCTCATCTGGGACAGGCTGTCCAAAGTAAATGAAGGAGTCTCAACTCAGAGTGACTCTTGAGTTGATGTTCTTCGCAATCTCTTCAACCGCTTCAAAAGACTCGACAACAAAATGTTCAACAAACCTTCGATCGCCTCACTGACATCTCAAATGAGCTTCATGCGCTTGGTGCCACTGACATCACCGACCATGAGGCGGTGAATAAATTGTTGAGATCGCTTGATTCCTCATTTGATACTCCGCACCGATGATACAAGAGCGTCTTGACTACAAGTCACTTGATCCGGTGATATCCTCGAGAGGCTAAATACTCATGAGTTCCACTTGCCGAAAGAGAGATCTCTATGGTTCTAACTATGGAAAATCACGTGCCCTGAAGGCCAAGGCTGTGTCTGAATCTGATTGTGAAGACTCTGGTAGTAGCCTTGGAGATCCTGAAGAATTGAGCCAGGAGCTAGCACTGCCCGTGAAGAAATTCCAGAAGTTCTCAAGACGTGGTCGCTTTGGAAAATCCTCAAGGAGCAATGATTCCTCATCCAGTGACTATAAGAGAAGACTTTGCCACAAATGCAAGAAACCTGGTCACTACATCCAAGATTGTCCTCAGTGGGAAAAGGAACTAAAGAATAAGAAATACAAGGATTACAGTTCTGATGACGCTAAGAAGAAGAAGAAATCGTCGAAATCTTCATCATCAAAATCCTCAAAGCCTTCTTCTCACAAGAAGAGCAGCTCCAAAAAGGCTCGGGCATTCATTGGCAAGGAAATGGACTCTGAAGCTGAATCTGAGGAACATGAGGAAGAGGAGGCATCAAGAATTGAGTCCGGTGTGGCGAGTCTAGCTCTTGCTCTTGATTTCGTCGACAAGTCCATCTTCAACTCAAGAAAATGACCTCACCAACAAAGCTGATGAAGATAGTGATGACTACGCTCCCACCTATTGCTTCATGGCAAAGGGTGCCAAGGTACACAAATATACCTCCTCTGAATCTAGTGAAAATGAATCTGATGAAGATCTAAAGCCCAGCTACTCAAAACTTGCTAAGATTGCTGTAAAAACAACAAAGGGCTTTTGAAAAGGTTCAAAACATGCTAGATAAAAGTGATGATATGTTGGGTGAAGAAATGGATCGCACTAAAGCCCTGACTGAAAATCTTCAGAGACTTGATCTAGGTTTGACAGCCTTCAAGGTCATCATAACACTCTCTTGTTTGATCATGAGAAACTTTCTTATGAATTTCTTCAAAGAAAGCAAGATCTTGAGAAGCTAAGAGTGAGTTATGAAGATCTTCAGAAGGAGCACGATTCATTACTTGCTCAACAAATCAGCGCTTCTCGGAAGAATTTGTTCCTCCATGCTTAAAGTGCATTGAACGTGAATCTGCTAATTCTTCACCTGAATGTTGAAATGCTTCAACTGTTACAAATTCTTCACCTGCCTCTGCTATCACTAATTCCTCATCTGAGGACATTGCTAGTATCACTGACGATGCAGGGCTGAAGGAATTGTACATGATAGGCATGTACAAAAGCCTCAAAGGGCATCAGACTCTTTGTGATGTGAGATCCTCAACAGGAACCCTAGGAAAGAGGGTATTGCCTTTGAGAGGAAACTCAATGCTGATGGAACATATTGGAAGCTTGAGCAGTACCCCAAAACCTCATGGGTAGCTGCAAAGGGACCTCCAGTTGATCCATCTAACTTATCAGGCTTTACATGCGAATCTCCTCATTCTTCTGATGAGTCATTTGACTCCAACTATAAACTGTTCAAAAATCAGAATGGTGAAGTATTTGCTAGATATGTTGGCACTAACTGCAGGAACGGTTCCCCTATGAAGAAAATATGGGTTCCCAAGAAGTGCCTTGAAAGTCTTCAGGTGAATGTCCTCATGACACCACCTGTGAAGAATGGGAACTCCAGATCAAACTCTTCATATGGACCAAATTCTTCATATGGATCCAAGTCCTCATACGGACCTAATTCCTCACGTGGATCAAATTCCTCAAAAGGATCAAAGTCCTCATATGATTATCATCGTGCTAACAACTCTGTTTTCGCAGGGTAGAGCTAAGGGCTATGAATATGTGCATTATTCTTCAAACCAATATGTTCATAAGTCCTTGAAGAATTTCTCTGCTTATTCATATGCTTACCCTAACCCCTCTTATGTGAAACGAAATGGATTGGCCTCTATGCCACCATTCTCATATGGTGCTCGCAGAGTGATGAACTCTTTGCTACCCCTTCAGATGTGGGTGGTGAAGAAAAAGAACTAACTTCTTCTGCAGGGTCAGGTCTCTAGACATGCTTTAAACGTCTGAAGAATTTGCTGGGGGCCTGACAAAAATGCCTGAAAGGACGCAGGCTAATCATGAAGAAATGAACTTTCATTTCACACATCCTCATACTACTTATACGTTATCTTTGCTGATGAAATTCATCCGATGAACTTGATATCATATTCTTCACTGATGGAGTATATGAGATCGTAAGTTGCACTAATTCATCTGCAGGAAGATCAACCCAATGCCAATGAGTGGGTCCTCGATAGTGGATGTACAAATCACATGACTGGTGACAAGAATCTATTGATGGATACTCCCTTATCACCGTCACATCTGAAGCATATCATTTTTGCTAACAAAGGCAAAAGTCGGGTATTGGGTCTTGGTAAGGTTGTGATCTCTAAGGACATACACATGGACAAAGTCATGCTTGTTGAGTCCTTAGGATACATCCTCATGTCAGTCTCAATGCTTTGTGATCTTGATATGGTTGTTATCTTTGGCAAGTATCGTTGTGTTGTGATTATGGAAGCTGACAATTCCAAAGTCTTCGAAGGCTTTAGGAGAGGAGACTTGTATATTGTTGATTTCTCTACAGGACCACAACCAGCCGTGTGTCTACTTGCAAAAGCTTCCGAAGGCTGGCTATGGCATCGGCGACTTGGTCACGCAGGCATGAGGAATTTACTGCACGCTTGCAAAGAAGAAGCATGTCATTGGCATTGAGAATGTCAAATTCCTCAAGGATCACTTGTGTGGAGCCCGTGAAGCTGGAAAAATGACCAAGGCCAAGCATCCAAATGAAGACTATCATGACCACTACTCATCCCTTGAATTGCTTCACATGGACCTCTTTGGTCCTAATCATTACTCAGCAGTCACTAATGATGCATCTCTATATGGCTTTGTTATTGTTGATGATTACTCTCGTTACACATGGGTACACATTGTTACTTACAAAAATGAAGTGCAGGAAGTCTTCAAACGATTTTCCTCGAGGGCTTCAACTAACTTTGGTGTGAAGATCAGACACATCAGGAGTGACAATGGAACTGAGTTCAAGAATTCCGGTCTTGATGCCTATCTTGATGAACTTGGTATTACTCATGAGTTATCTTCTCCCTATACTACTCAGCAAAATGGCGTTGTGGAGCGCAAGAACAGAACTCTTGTTGAGATGGCTTGCACTATGCTTGATGAATACAAAACGCCTAGTCATTTTTGGATTGATGCAATTGATACCGCGTGCCACATCATCAACAGAGTGTATCTTCACAAATTCTTCAAGAAGACTGCCTATGAACTCCTCACAGACAAGAAATCCAATGTGAGTTATTTCAAAGTCTTCGGTGCTAAATACTGGATTAGAGATCCTCATCACAGTTCTAAATTTGCACCGAATGCACATGAAGGTTTTATGCTTGGTTACGGAAAGGACTCGCACACCTACAGAGTCTTCAACATCGCTCTTCACAAGATTGTTGATACTGTAGATGTGCGGTTTGATGAAACTAATGGCTCGCAAAGAGAGCACCTACCTTCTGTGTTAGATGAACCAGCTCCTGAGGAATCTATCAAGTTCAAGGAAACTGAGGATGTCATTCCCATCAAGAATCTGCTTGAAGAATTCATTCCTCAGACGCCAAGAACGCCGAGCTGATGCACTGAAGATAATCTTGAAGACAATGGTGCCGAGGAAAATGATCAAATTCCTCGACGACAACCAGCTCATCCTCGCGTTGCAAAAGAAGTGCAAGTTGACAAGATCATCGATGACATTGAAGCGCCAGTCCTCTCACACGCTCAAAAGCTTCACATTTATCTAACTTTTGTGGGCACTATGCTTTTGTCTCTATCACAGAGCCCACTAAGGTAGATGAAGCATTCGGAGCCCGAGTGGATTCAGGCCATGCAAGAAGAATTACATCAGTTCGAGGTCAACAATGTCCGAACTGGTCAAACGTCCAGATCCTCGCAAGCATAATATCATTGGCACAAAGTGGATCTACCGCAACAAGCAAGATGAAAATGGCCTTGTGGTGAGGAATAAGGCACGACTTGTAGCTCAAGGCTACACACAGGTTGAAGGAATTGATTTCGATGAAACTTTTGCACCTGTTGCTAGACTTGAGGCTATTCGCATATTACTTGCTTATGCTAACCATCATAATATCACTTTATATCAAATGGATGTAAAAAGTGCATTCCTCAATGGTAAGCTTGAGGAAGAAGTATATGTTGCTCAACCCCCAGGTTTTGAAGATCCAAAGATTCCTGACAAAGTCTTCAGACTCAACAAGGCCCTCTATGGTCTCAAAGAGGCCCCACGGGCGTGGTATGATACATTGAAGGAATTCTTCATGAAGAATGGCTTCACACCCGGTTCACTCGACCCTACTCTCTTTACTAAATCATATGATGGTGAACTGTTTGTGTGCCAAATATATGTTGATGATATTATCTTTGGCTGTACTGACCAACGTTATAGTGATGAATTTGCCTATATGATGAGTGAAGAATATCAAATGTCTATGATGGGAGAGTTGAAATTCTTCTTAGGTCTTCAATTCGTCAACAACACAATGGCATATTCATATCTCAGGAGAAATACCTCAAAGATGTCCTGAAGAAATTCGGCATGCAAGATTGCAAAGTCATCAAAATTCCTATGCCCACAAATGGCCATCTATGCAATCGATGAAAATGGTATTGACTTGATCACAAGGTATACCGCTCCATGATTGGTTCTCTATTGTACTTATGTGCATCTAGGCCAGATATAATGCTTAGTGTTTGCATGTGTGCCCGATTTCAAGCTACACCGAAGGAATCACACCATAAGGCTGTGAAGCATATTCTTCGGTATCTAGCTCACACACCAACACTAGGATTATGGTACCCCAAGGGCTCTACTTTTGATCACATTGGATATTCTGACTCTGACTATGCTGGTGATCGTGTGGACCGCAAGTCAACATCTGGTACTTGTCATTTCCTCGGACGATCTTTGGTCTGTTGGTCCTCGAAGAAACAAAACTGTGTATCACTGTCTACTGCGGAAGCTGAATACATTGCTGTTGGCTCTTGTTGTGCTCAATTGTTGTGGATGAAGCAAACTCTCAAGGACTACGGCAGCAACGTGAAGAATGTGCCACTCTACTGTGACAATGAGAGTGCCATCAAGATTGCTCACAACCCAGTTCAGCACTCAAAGACAAAGCACATTCAAATTCGTCATCATTTTCTTCGTGATCATGTGTTGAAGGGCGACATCTCCATCGAGCATGTGAAGACCAAAGAACAACTAGCCGATATCTTCACAAAGCCCTTGGATGAGAAGATATTTAGCAAGTTGCAGTGTGAGCTAAATATCTTAGAATCTTCGAATATTCTTTGAAAAGGACACACATCCTGACACTTATGCAAAATTGATGACTTAGATGTGCAACACATGAAGAAACGTTTTTCTTCAATCAATGAAGAATAACTCTCTAAGTGTGAAGAAATTAATGAAGAATTTGATTCTCGTAACCCTATGACAATTATGCGTGGTGTCTGAAATCATCATTCTTATCTGATGGGTCACGCCACCACCAAAGTTGAAAATCTTCAATTTGAGTTTTTCCTCGCTTTTTGAAATTCTTCGCTTTTTTCAAATTCTTCAACTTTTCAAAATCTTCACTGTCTCCCTCGTTTTTCTTAATTGGCTATATATATATATATATATATATATATATATATATATATATATATATATATATATGGGTTTATGTCCTCTACTGACATTCACTTATGGCTATTTCTTCAAGTCGCTTTTTCTGGTAAGTGAATGTGATCGGACCCTTCCCCCACTATGCTATACTCAAACCAATCTATTCACAAATTCTTCATGTGCGTTCTATTTGAAACTCGTTCAAAATCTTCACTGTGTCCTTGTCAGCTGAAGAAATTGCGAATGGAACTTTAAAACTGATCTTGTCCAAACTTTCGTTTTTGCCGCTCAAACTGTTCCGCATTCCACGATAGATTTATCTATTCACCCACGATCTAACACAATCTCCACTTCTCAGTACGTGGGTGACACATGTCAAGCGAATGAGAAGGGTCAAGGGCACGTTCGTCCCAAATCTTCGGGCAAACAGTTTTTCACCGTGGCTATATATACCCCCTCTCCCCTTCCTCACTTCCTTTAGTCCGCTCGACCGCTCTCTCTCGCTCGAGTTTCTCAAACCCTAGCGCCGCCGCTACTCCATCGTCGTCGGTGAGGAAAAGCTTCACTGCCTCGACCTCGTCGCCGACGTACTCGGACCGACCGCGGAAATCTTCACTCCGCCGCCGCCGTAGCTGTCTTCCTCCGCCAAGTTAGGGCGTGGAAGATCTAACCTGACGAACTTCCCATCTGTTCTTCTCAGTTCGTCGTGTTCTTCACTTCGGGTAATTAAAAGTTACTTTTATTACTCGCTTTGATTCTCAAACCTTCCTGAAAATCTTCAAAGGTCTTTATTCTTCAAATCTTCACACATATGAACACCTCAAACAAAATATGCTCTTGATTCGTTTCTCTAATCAATGATTTTCTTCAAGATTCCTCAATTGTGTGGATCCTCGATCTATACAACTCTGGAACCTAAGACAAAGATCGCTTAGTGAAATTCTTCAAGGCTCATCTGGTCAAATTCCTCAAACTAGTTATTTTTGAAAAACCTTCTGAGAACGCATATGACATCTCCAAATTCCTCGCAACTATACTCTATTCACAGGTACTCATGTCCACTGCTGAATCACTAGGTTCTCATCAACTTAACTCATTTGCAGCGTTCCTCGAAGAAAAGTTGCATACTTCTTCAGAGAATTCGTTTGTTCAAATTCCTCACCTGAAGAATATGGTAGAAGGAAAGAAGCCACAGAAAGGAGGAAAGAGGCCTGAGGTCATGACTGTGTTTGAGATCCCTGAGGAAATATATGCTGATTATTGCACACCTGACGAAGCCGAGTTCGGCAAAGAAAACAAAAATCAGCGCAAGGTGCACATTCAAAGGATTGAAAGGAGATGGGCAAGGGAATGGAGGGAGTACAGATATGTAACTCCAAAGTAAATGAAGAAATTCGCTCTCAATCCCCCATGCCCAAGAGCTCCATTGGCACCTGGTCAAGAAGCTGACCCCACCAGCATCAAGCGTGGTGAGGACTTTCCCGAAGAATGGGCCAAGCGCCAAGCCAAATTGGCAAGACAAGCCAACGAGGCAGTGAGAAAATTCAATGAGGACTCACATCGCCATCGCCATCGAGGCCTCTGTCAAGCCAAGAAAATCTATGGCAAAGAAGCCCGCACACAAGCCAAGTGCTTCACCTACAGTGCCCTCACGGGCAAGTTCCTCAGCCATGACCTCAAGGCCCATTCCTCATGCTGCTCATGCTCCTCCCAAGTCCTCGGCTGCTCCTACAAAGTCCTCAAGAAGTTCCGACAAAGTCCTCAAAGACTGTGCATCTTGCCACGTGCCAAAGGACTGCAGGCATCTCCATTGCCTCTGGTGTTTCAGGAAGTTCCTCAGCTGCACCAAATTCTTCATCTGGCCCGACTCTGCTGAAGACTAAGGCCACAGCTGGACGAGGTCCTCGGCCAAGTCCCAAGAAGAAACAGGTCGCCTTCCAAGTGCCACCTGAAGATGATGAGGCTGATGATGATGAACTTGCGGAAATCATCAGAGACCGCCAAGAAAGGGCCGCTAGAGCCAAAGGCACACCCGTGCCACTGCTGTTGGATCCAAGAGCGATCCTAGACTACATTGATCTCTAGCACAAGGACCCAAACACTCCTATGCCTGACTTCAAGTTGACACCTGGCCAAAGTCACATGCTGACTCATTTCATCCAAGAGGAGAAATGGAAATTTGATACGGCCAGAGAGATCAAGAAATCACAGTACAGGAAAGAGAAACTGCTGAAGAAAAATGTTGTCAAGATGACAACTGAAGAACTTATCAAGATGCAAGCTGACATCAAAGCCCTCAGCGACAAATTTGACTCATATTATGCTGATTGGCAAGGATCCAAAGACAGATTCGTCAACCTGACGAAGAAATTCACCAATGTTGCAGCCCCAACGCAACAAGAAATTCCTCAGGCTGGAGCCTCAGCTCAGCCGACTGAAGAACATGCCAGCACCGCTGATGAAGTTCAGGCTGCTGAAGACAATGTGAGTTCCAGGGCTGATGATCCCAATCCAGCCGCTGAAGAAATTGCCAGGGCATCCACTAGTGGTGCGCCTGAAGAAACTGAACAAGTCAGGGCAACTGCATCAGTTGTGCCTGAGGAAAATCAACCAGATTCCTCAGCTCCTCCTGCGCCAACACCAACTCCAATTCTTCCATCTGCCTCTGATGTGAAGAAGACCAAGGCTGCAGAACGAGCTGCAATGAAGAAACGGAAAGCATCAGTTGTGTCAAATTCTTCGGCTGCGAAGAAAATGAAGCCAATGACTAGCTCCTTTGAAAATCCTATTGATGTTGTTCCTATTTCCTCAATTCCATCAAAGGACCTTGTTCCTTTTGGTGAAGATTATGAGATCCCAAGCGGATCTGATGAAGAAGATCATTCTCGCCGTCGGACTGCATTGATGAAGAAATTGAAGTGGAAGCAATCCCTTCAACCCCAATCATTTCCTCGCCTATGCCTCGCCTTCAGAGCTGAAGAGGCCGACGTTGAGGAAATTGAAGAAGATGTGGATATTGGAAGCACAACGCCAGTGATGAACGATGACTTTTGGGAAAGTCAGCATCCAAATTCTCCACTCTTCACCCCAATCCAATAGATTCCTTAGTCCCCTGCTCCAACAGTTCAAATGGGCTCTGAAGAAACTCATCCCACTTCATCTGTCCATGAAGAAATTCCAGCCACTAGCGCTGATGAACCTGCTGCTGCTGATCCTCGACCGCACTCAGAGAGGAACAAGAAATTCCTCACCAAGAACCTGAGATTGCGATTCCAGAGGTCGTGATGCAACTCATCGACACTCCACTTCCAAAGCCAAAGAATCCCTTCTCAACAAAGAAAAAGTTCAAGGCTGAAGATTTCTTCAAGAGCATGTATTCTTCACTGATTACAATCCATATGATTCTGCTCGCATAAGGAAGAGGCGTTTCTGGACTTCCAGTCAAGCCAATTTCTATTCCTCAGTGCTCTTCAACAAAGACAAATTCTTCGATCATGCACATATTCCTCATGTGGACATGGAGTCTCTGCCAGGCTTCGAGCCAGTCCTCTGTGTTCTTCACGACGCAGGACTTCTGAATTTATGCACTGACATCTGTGATTGGAATGAAGAACTCATTCTTCAATTCTATGCAACGCTGCACATCACCGGAGACGCTGAAGACGTGAACTCATGGGTGTTAGACTGGATGTCTGAAAATACTCACTACAAGGCACCAACAACTGAATTGCTTCGTGCTCTACCACTCAGTCCTCCCCTTGATGGTGCTCGTTCTATCTACAATGAACCTGAGCTTTCAAATCACTATATGCAAGTGTTGATGAAGCCTTTGAAGCCAGGGCAGGCCCCAAGAACGAAATTCCTCGTCAAGGAATTATTGTATGTGCCTCGGACTGTCTATCGGATTCTGACAAAGACAATGAGTCCTATCAAAGGTCACGACTCAAATGATGAAGAAGTCGTTGGCATCATGAAGAATATGCTTTTCAATATCATTCATGGCGTTCGTCAACTTCCATGATTTCTTCATGAGGACTCTGGCAAACATTGCTATGTCACCATTTGAGCTGAAGCCTTATGCGCCTTGGATAATGAGATTCATCAGGACAAGGTCTTCACTCAATTACAAGGCTGATACTCTGAACCACTGCAGCTACTTGCCTCCAATTGAAGTCCTCAAACGGACATTTTCCTCAGCTGATGACAAGGGCAAGGCAACTGCTGTGATCGATGAAGGCACTCGTCCATTGGATGGTCAGTTTCGCAAAGCTTCATCCTACTCCACCAATGATGACTCTGCCACACATGACTCTGCCGCAAATACCTCAGCCAAGCAAAGTCCTCAAGCCACGGCACCTGTGGTGATGACTGATCGTGAGTTACTCCTCAGTCTTCATCAGAAGGTTGATCGCAATCATAAATGGGTCAAGCGTCAATTTGGTTCAATTCTTCACAACATGACATCTACACACAATGCAGTGAAGAAAAACCACTGCTACCTCCATGAAACCTTCAAACGCACCTGGGCTGTTCTTTCAAATGTCTACTGTTGAAGAACTGAAGCCAATGGGTCTCAAGGAAGAATTTGACTGGTCTGCACCTCCTCCGAAGAAATACAAGAAGGTCAAAGTTCCTTCCTTGGTGGCCAGATCCTATTCTTCATCACGAGACACTGATGAAAATGAAGACTTGGACAACACTGCGGCAGGCCCTACTACAACAACCGACCCCAACAATGCTGGCGCTCCTTCATCAACTTGAAATTCTTCAGGGGCGTTAGTCCTCAGTTTCGATCCTTTTGGTCATTCGATGACAAAGGGGGAGAAATTTGAGTTAGTCTTCAAGCGGGTCTATTATATGGGCATTTTTTTGTTAAGTTACAACTCTCATTCTTCTGAAACTTTTATTGGATCGAGTTGTAATCTTAAACCCGATGGTGCTTTGATACTTTTGATGCACTGTGCTCTGATACTCTTGATGAGTTATTTTGCATGCTTGTTCCTCATTAATGTTATCGCACGCATGCTAAATTTCATCAAGCACCATATTTCATCATGTATTTCAAATTCTTCATATTATATGTCAAATGCGTGTATGAATTACAAGATATAGGGGGAGATCTCCATGATTCAACTCTTCAAATGTGCCTTGCCTCAAAAGCAAATTCCTCACTATGCACATCTTCGTGGGGAGTTCATCTATATCTTGCAATCAAATTCCTCAATATCAGTAGTTACACTTCATATGTTTATCCCCGTTGAAAACTTAACCTATATTGTCATCAATCACCAAAAAGGGGGAGATTGTAAGTGCATCTAGTGCCCCTTAGTGATTTTGGTGTATTGAAGACTTATAGGTTAAGGGACTAATGTGTTTATGAGTGTACACAGGTCTATAAGTCTATGAGGAGTTTGATATTTATAGTGAAAGTCGACCCCTAAAAATGAAGTTCTTCGACTGTAGACTTTGATATTCTGAAGACTTTCTGAAGACTTTGAAAGTGAAGAAATTGGTGTGACCTTGAAGACTTGGTATTCATTTGAGGAACATGAAGCGTGAAGACTTTTGTTTTCGTAGTTTCGTTTTTCTCTTTCTTGAGTCATAGGAAACACCGCATCTGTTAAAGGGGTCAAGGAAATACTAAGGAAAAATTTCTATGTGATGCTCAACTCAAAATCCTACACCTACCAATCCCTTCGAGTGAAGCCTTTGGAAATCTCATACAGTTCAGTCAATTTCTTGATGTGAGAGACGAAGTTCTTCTGCTCACGAGGAATTTGTTCTGACCGAGGAGTTAGGAATTCGCCAAAGGCGGATTGCCTACACAAAGGAGGAACATGATAGCCCCGAGGAATTTGACAAATTTCCGACCGTTGCTTTCTACTGCTTGCGCCTGTCCCAAAATATCTTATCCACCTAACGGTCATATCATTGAAGGGCATTTATGTCTTATCATGTCGGGCTGCTCCCTAGGCTATAAATAGCCGCCCCTACAACCACTAGCTGGTTGGCTGCTCCGAGAGAAACTTGACACTTGTCATTTGAGAGCAACCCATCCTCTGAGGACTTTGAGCAAAAATCATCGAGTTAGGAAAAACCCAAAAACCAAACCCCTACAAACCCAAAGTGATTGAGCATCACTGAAGAGATTGATCCTGCGTGGATCCGACGCTTGTTACCTTTGAAGACTGTGCTTCTTCCAGACGGTTAGGCGTCATGGTCTAGAGCATCCAAGAGGAATTGTGGATCGCCGAGTGACCAAGTCTGTGAAGGTTTGGAAGTCGCCTGAGGACTTACCACGAGTGATTGGACGAGGTCTGTGTGACCTTAGTTCAAGGAGAATACGGTGAGGACTTGGTGTCCTGAGCTGCGTGCTCGGCGACTGGGTGTCCGGGACTGTGTGTCCTCGAGTTTAAATACTCAGCCGCTCCAACCAGACGTACAACTGAGGCAGCAGTTGGAACTGGTCTACCAAATCATTGTCTTCACCAACCTAACTGGTTCTATTTCCTCAACTCTTTTATTTCCTCATTAATGTGTTGAGTGTTCATTCATATCTGTGTTTGAAGACTTTGACTGAAGACTTTCTCAATTTCCTCGGTTCAATTTCTTCAGTCTGTTTGTCTTCATCTTGTGCAATCCCGTGTTTACGCTTTCTGTACTCTTTGTTTGTCTTCATTTCATCATGATGACCATGCCCGCATTCTCTTATGCTTACTTCTGAGTACTTATTCCGCTGCAAGTAGTTCTTCGCTAAGGAATTTCCTCACCGGCAAATTCCTCAGTGAAGAATTCATAAAAATCGCCTATTCACCCCCCCCCCCTCTAGTCGATATAACGCACTTTCGCCGTTGGCCGCCTCGATGCTCAGCTCGTAGAGCTGCAAGAACTCTGCGGGGTCGAGGGTGCCGTCATACCGAGGAGGCAGATCTGGCATGAACTTGCCCGGCCAGGCGACACTACGCAGCTCGGGGGTGAAGGCGCGACAACCGGTCATGGTCGCCGGGGCCCGTCTTGGAGTTGGAGCCTGGTCTTGACGCCCACGCGCCGCCTCGGCAAGCGGCGCGGGGGCCTGCCGCGGCAGACGATCCTGGCGCGGTGGTGCGAGGAGTGGCGGAGCGTTCTCTTGCGGTCGAGGAACTTCTTGGCAGCTTCCTTCTTCACGCGCGGGCGCCGGACGCGGCGGATCGCGTCGCGGCGGCGCACGCCTTGGTGCCAAGGCGCCATCTTGGGGCAGAGGCGGTGGAGGCGCTCCGTGAGCTGCATCGCCCGAAGCAGGCGGAGGGCCAGGCGGACAGAGGGACGGCGCAGGGGAGCCCCCTGCGACGCGGACAAGCTCGGCGATGCGGTCGAGCAAGTCCTCATAGAGGTCGTCGACTGGGCGGTAGCGCAGGAGTTTGTGCACCATGAGGAGCGCGGCCCGTGCATCCATGGGGGCGCGACGAGCGTGGGATGAGGAACTGGCTGGGGTCAGCGATGGAGTGGCAGTGTGGCCGTCCTGCCGCACCGAGGGGTGCAATGAGGACGCCTGCTGCTCGTTCCCCACCGGACCGGTGGCGCCGTTTGTGGAGGGAGACGGAGAATGACGAGGCCCACCGACGGGAGCCGTTCGAGCGACGCGGGTGGCTAGGGCAGCCCGGTGCTCATCACAAGCACGGCGAGCGTCCTCCATGGAGACAACGGAGCGACTGGACGCGAACGATGGAAGGAAAGTTCCGGCGCACCCCTATCTAGCGCGCCAAATTTCGGATCTCGGGTTCCGACAAAACCCTCAAGGTTCGAACACTAGGGTGCACGCGGAGATTTCATTCCTACCGATCTACGCCCTAGCTCGCTAAGATCTCGCGGACGAACTCGAAGAACTCGCAACACAAAGACACAAGATTTATACTGGTTCGGGCCACCGTTGTGGTGTAATACCCTATGGTGGTGGCTAGTTCTACTCATATAGGCCCTGGTCCTCTTCCCAAATATTGAGCGGGAAGGGAGCCAACAACGGCCATTTTGAAAGGGGACAACTAGTATAGCTTATCCTGACAAAAGTGGTCTTCGCCTGCAAAAAGGCTTTGGTGGTGACGCCGTCTTGGGCTCCATTGTGACCTCCGTCCTGCCGTCCGGCTGGTCTTGGTCTCGTCGCACTGATATGGAAACCTTTGCTTGATGCCTCGATACTCCGCGTCCCTCATACCAGGCGTCGGACAGAACAAATCTGAGTGGCCCAGCCGGCCACATGAAAAACAGAAGTGGGGGATATTTTCATACTGTATGTCATAAGGATTAGTGTGCCCCCTCCTTGCTGATTCTATCAAAATCCACCTCCTCAATGGTTTGGCCACATCTAGGGTTACTCGAGCACGCAAGAAGCCTCCATCATGGTCGAAGTGAATTAGGGTTCCTTTCTTGTCTATCTGTTTGGCAATCGCCTTGTTCCATCGCTCGTCCCTCAGATTGAATGGAAGATTCACAACCCTAGCCCAGACTTGCAATTTCTCAAACCTGAGTTCCGACGGCCTCATGCAATCATCGAACTCCGCCAAGATCACTGCATGCTTGCTGATGTGCCATGGACTCCCGTCCCACACGCGATCATGATCCCTCTTTGTGGCGAACTCCGCCACAAATATATTCTCTCCGACTACGCAGAAGGACAATCCTTTAGGGTTTCCCCATGCGGGACGTAGGGCGTTGGAGATTGTTTTTGTGTGCAGTATATTCCGATGCAGTACCTTCCCCATGATCATCCACTTCTCCGGCATGCCCTCAACTCTGTCATCGAGGACCAGCGGTGTTGCCTCTTCCTCCGATATGTCGAGTTTCCCCAACTGTTCCTCGAGACGAGCCCTGGCTGACTTGGGCGAGAGTTCCCCCCCTCCCTTGCCGCCGCCGCTACCTTATGCATCCATCTCTGGCCGGCGATCTCAAACGCGCCCCGTCGATCGAGCCCACGGGCGCCGCCAAGATCCGCTAAACCCTAGTCGCCCCAATCGCCTTTGGGAGGACCTCGGTTTCCGGAAAAGACAATCGCCTTTGGCACGACTAAGTGGCGGACGCTGTGGGGTGCAAGGGTTTTCCTTTGCCATATACGTATGCGAGAAGAAATTGTACGAGGATGACTGAATAGTTGAGCACTTCCGATTTTTCTGCTACCACGATCGGACGAACTAAAACTTGATTTAGATGGGATCGGACGGCCGGGGAGGCAGCCGAGTTTTTTCCCAGACCGCCTGACAGACGCCCAAAAAAGCAATCTGCAGAAATGGCGTCCGAGTCCGAACTGTAGTCACTAGTGAGATCTCAATGATTTGGAGATTGATTAGCGGCTTAATCAATCCGACTTTGGATTAGTAAGTAACTGCAATTAATCGACCCATATAATCAGAGGAGCTAAACGCTTCGCTTAACGCGAGATTACGCCGGGTAATCTCGATTACACCGCGGCAATTCGACATGGCGATGACCCTCTGGTCCGTGGACGTCAAGAGCGGCGAGACCGTGTGGTCCAGGCGCTTGCTGGAAGGCCGCCGCGGCGCCGTCACCGGCGTCTCCCTCGTCGGCCCGCCGAGCGACGGGAGCGTCGTCGTGGAAGCCTACGTCAAGAACGCCAGCGGGGACCACGCGTTCACGCTCGCGTGGCTGTCCACCGAGAGGCCCCGCGCGGAGCTGCCATGCCCGGTTATGGTGATGGACTCCGATTTCTTCTGCTCTCGCGTGATGCGGCGGGGAGGCGACCCCGCTGGCGGTGAGGCTGTCGCCGTTCGGATTGATGGTCACTTCAACGATCATCCGACGCTGTGGGAGCAGTTTGACGACGAAGATGATGATGACGAGGATGAATACTCGGTGGATTCGGAAGACGACGACGATGACAGCAACAGCGAGGAGGAGGAGGAGGAGGAGGGGAGCGACGGCGAGGACGACGGACAAGCGACCAGCGCCGACGATAGCGTGATATGCTAAGCACGTTACAGACACTGCACCATAGGAAGTACGCCCCCGAGGGGCAATTCGTTGGAGGTTCTGCGCCGCGGTTCGCCTGCGCCGGGAGCACGGTCAGCGTCATGCGGGTCGCCGCCGTGGAGAGCCGAGGCGGAGACGACAGCAAGCATATCTTGGTGCTCTACCGCTACACCCGCTTCAGGGCAACACCGGACGGCGTGGAACGGAGAGGGGGGCCGAAGGAGCACCAGCTCCGGTTCATCGCCACCGGCGACCACGCGGCGAGGTCGCTGGGGTGGGCCGGATCGTCTCTGGCTGTGCTGATATACCCCGGTTTCTTCAGCGAGAAGCTTGAGAAGAGCAAGCATCTTGAGGAGAGCAGGAAGCTCCAGGAGCTATGGTCTAGCTTGACGTCGCAGGTGAGCGTCCCGCCGGGAGCGAGACGCATCGAGGTGTTCGTGGACGTCGGCAACCTCCAGCGGGCGGACTACACGACGGCGAGCATGGGGCACATGTACGCCGCGCTGGAGAGCATGGTGGCGGGCCCGTGGCCCGAGCGCTTCATCGGCATGGAGTTGCACTTGCCGGAGCCGGTACAGTGCGGTGCGAAAGGCGAATTAGCCGACGATGACGATAGCGGCAGAAACGCGAACGAGCGGCCGGCAAAGCGGAGGAGGGTAGACGTCGCTGGGGAGGATTGCCCCGTCTGCTTGCAGCTGCTGGAGCTGGAGGGCGACGACCTCGCCGCGTGGCCCGGGTGCGGCAAGCTGCCGCACGTCTTCCATGGCGCGTGCCTGGAGCGCGCCCTCATGGGGAGCGTCAGGTGCCCAATGTGCAGGCACAAGCTGTACATGGAGCCCAAGTTAGAGTGATAGACCCAAGCAAGGGCGTCGCATGGTTGTACGAAGAAGTTTGTGCAGTGTATCGTTCCCTTGTAGCTATAGTTAGCTAATTTCTTCAGATTTGCTTATGCTTTTCGGGAGGATAGCATTCATTCGACTGATTGATGATGTAAGTTCATCCATCGATGAATTGCTTCAGATGTATTTTGTATGAACATATCATTGTAATTGTTGTTTTTTCGCCGAAAAACTTCCGACCTATTCATCAATTGTCAAGATAGTAGAAAGAACACTAAAAGTAAAAATTACATCCAGGTCCATCGATCACCTAGCGACGACTATAAGCACTGGAGCGAGCCGAAGGCGCACCACCGTCATCGCCCCTCCCTTGTCGGAGCCAAACAAACCTTGTTGCAGTAGATAACCGGGAAGTCGTCATGCTAAGGTCCAACAGGACCAGCGCACCTGGACAGCAACCCCCGCCGATGAAGGCAAGCATAGATCGGAAGGATCCAAACTGTAGAGACACGAATGTAGATGAACAAAAATCGGATCGAAGTAGATCCACTGAAGAAAAACACCGACCGAATCTTGTGAGATCCGTCGGAGACATACCTCCACATGCCCTCCGATGACGCTAGATGCACCACCGGGGCGGGGGCTACGTGGGGAGAATCTTATTCCATCTTCAGGAATCAACCGCCACCTCGCCTTCCTGAATAGGACATAAATCCTAACGGAACTCAAGAAAACACCTAAAGTAGCTCTCCCACTGGCAAGCGCTGGGATCCACCGTGCCTCCATGTAATGGCTTTAATGGAAGGAAAATGTGTTTGTTCAGTTCCCCAATTGTGTGCCTACTCTTTTTTTTATTAGTGAAATGGTTATTCATCAAAGTTGCTTCCTTCAAGTTGTCTGCTTTTTTCCAGTGACCATTGTTGTCAAGATGAATGATTTACTCCACCACCAACACTATCTTCATATATATGACCTCCAAATCCTAGAATAAGATTTCATTACTTGCGTCGAAACGGAATTGACACAAATTTTAGGTTGGACTCGACCGATTCTTTTGTCGAGCATGGTTGATTTCTCTGGTGGCTTTTGAATGATTATTTTCTGACGAAACCTTGTCAAGAGAGCAGAGTGCTCCTACAATTTCATTAAAAAGAAGAGAGTGGCCCAGTTTATAAGGAAGACTACGCTAAAAACCACACAATCGCATGATTGATTAGAGGATAACCATGTAAAAATTCCGATGACTAGCACGAGCAACCACACACCCAAAACTAGACTCCACCACCAAACGCAAAACCAACGACCGAGGGCCACAAGGAACTGGGGTAGAGGTGAAGAAGCTCTTCAACACTGCCTCCAAGAAGTAAATGGCGCTCGCGGGTGTCAATGTCACTGATACCAACCCCATCAAGACAATTTTTTTGCCGAGAGCTCCGCACACTCCTACCCTACCAAACCCCTTGGGAGGGGATCCAGCCACGCCAACAGCCACCGCAATCTAGATCTAGCCAAACATGATCTAGTGTCGAGTGGACTCTTCCGCTAATAACCTAACCAAACATTTCTCCGGATCATGGGATTCACTCCATTTCGCCGAACTTGCCATCACACAAGAACTATGATTGGACAATGAACCCCAAGATCCTAACTTTTCCCAATACCAACCAAAGTCGTGAAGACACCCCTGGATCAACCGGAGGAGGGGGAGGCAAGGACGGGTGAGGTGGGGGGGTAACAACAGTGGTCAGTCGGAAGGAAAACTCATGCCAGCGGGCCGCCGGAGGACAGGCGGACTCTAGATCGAAACCCTAGAGGACGTAGAAGAACCATCTATCACGTGTCGGCTCGTCTGGGGCTTGGCTCGACACGTGACTAAACGGGTCATGCCCGACACACGACGCACCTTGCGCCGTGTTCAGACTACGAGGCAGGCACCGCATGACCCCTTTTTAATTATTTTTTCTATAATACTTATAGTAAAAAAAATACCCAATATAAATAGGCCCATTAGAGCTAAGCATGCTGTGTGCCAACCTATTTTTTTAAACATCAATACAGACACAAGCGCTCATATACACGCGCATACACTCACCCCTATGAACGCACACACGCA
The DNA here is from genome assembly GCA_021605145.1 of Aegilops bicornis. Taxonomy (NCBI): domain Eukaryota; kingdom Viridiplantae; phylum Streptophyta; class Magnoliopsida; order Poales; family Poaceae; genus Aegilops; species Aegilops bicornis. The sequence continues at coordinate 732,676,271 of CM038675.1, forward strand.
CACCATACCCCTATGAGCACCTTTGAAAGACTGATCCAGCATATCATCTTGAGATTTACTAAGTCACCATCGGCACCTCGTCGTCGACGGGAACATCTCCTCCCACTGAATGCGCATCGCTGGAAATCCTGAAATAAATCCAAGAATAAATGCGAGCACCAGGATTTGAACCCTGGTGGGCTGGGGATACCACAGTCCCTCAAACCATCCAACCACAGGTTGGTTTGCGTGTGCCAACCTATTTAATATGTCTCTTGCCTGGTGTTGCAACGCGCGTGATGGTATGGCATGACTGAGGGAGTCCTGGATTAAGGGGTCCTCGGGCGTCCGGGCTATGTGACGTGGGCCGGACTGATGGGCCATGAAGATACAAGATAGAAGACTTCCTCCCTTGTCCGGATGGGACTCTCCTTTGCGTGGATGGCAAGCTTGGCGTTCGTATATGAAGATTCCATCCTCTGTAAACCGACTCTGTACAACCCTAGGCCTCTCCGGTGTCTATATAAACCGGAGGGTTTAGTCCGTAGAGGCAATCATAATCATACAGGCCAGACTTCTAGGATTTAGCCATTACGATCTCGTGGTAGATCAACTCTTGTAATCCTCATATTCATCAAGATCAATCAAGCAGGAAGTAGGGTATTACCTCCATCAAGAGGGCCCGAACCTGGGTAAACATCCTGTCCCCCGTCTCCTGTTACCATCGACCTTAGACGCACAGTTCGGGACCCCCTACCAGAGATCCGCTGGTTTTGACACCGACATTGGTGCTTTCATTGAGAGTTCCGCTGTGTCATCATCAGAAGATTTGATGGCTCCATCCATCATCTACAACAATACTGCCCTGAGGGAGGTCTTTCTCCCCGGCCAGATCTATGTGTTCGGCGGCTTCGCACTGCGGGCCAACTCGCTCTGCCATCTAGAGCAGATCGACAGCTACGCCCCCGGTAACCAGATTAGTTTTGGAAATCTGGACTATGTCGCTGATATCCGAGGAGACTTGATCTTCCAATGGTTCACATGACGCACCTTGGGCCGTGTTCAGACTACGAGGCCGGCACCGCATGACCCCTTTTTAATTATTTTTTCTATAATATTTATAGTAAAAAATATCCAATATAAATAGGCCCATTGGAGATAACTGTGTCGTGTGCCAACCTATTTTTTTAAACAACAATACAGACACAAGCGCTCATATACACGCGCATACACTCACCCCTATGAACGCACACACGCACACCCTACCCCTATGAGCACCTTTGAAAGACTGATCCGGCATATCATCTTGAGATTTACGAAGTCACCGTCGGCGCCTCGTCGTCGACGGGAACGTCTCCTCCCACTGAATGCGCATTGCTGGAAATCCTGAAATAAATCCAGGAATAAATGCGAGCACTAGGATTTGAACCCTGGTGGGCTGGGGATACCTCCAACCACAGGTTGGTTCACGTGTGCCAACCTATTTAATATGTCTCTTGCCTGGTGTTGCAACGTGCGTGATGGTATGGCATGACTGAGGGAGTCCTGGACTAAGGGGTCCTCGGGCGTCCGGGCTATGTGGCGTGGGTCGGACTGATGGGCCATGAAGATACAAGATAGAAGACTTCCTCCCGTGTCCGGATGGGACTCTCCTTTGCGTGGATGGCAAGCTTGGCGCTCGTATATGAAGATTCCTTCCTCTGTAAACCGACTCTGTACAACCCTAGGCCCCTCCGGTGTCTATATAAACCCGAGGGTTTAGTCCGTAGAGGCAATCATAATCATATGGGCTAGACTTCTAGGGTTTAGCCATTATGATCTCGTGGTAGATCAACTCTTGTATTCCTCATATTCATCAAGATCAATAAAGAAGGAAGTAGGGTATTGCCTCCATCAAGAGGGCCCGAACCTGGGTAAACATCGTGTCCCTCGTCTCCTGTTACCATCGACCTTAGACGCACAGTTCGGGACCCCCTACCCGAGATCCGCCAGTTTTGACACCGACATTGTTGCTTTCACTGAGAGTTCCGCTATGTCGTCATCAGAAGGTTCGATGGCTCCATCCATCATCTAAAACAATACTGCCCTGAGGGAGGTCTTTCTCCCCGGCCAGATCTTTGTGTTCGGCGGCTTCGCACTGCGGGCCAACTCGCATGGCCATCTAGAGCAGACCGACAGCTACGCCCCAGGTCGCCAGATTAGTTTTGGAAATATGGACTACGTCGCTGATATCCGAGGAAACTTGATCTTCCAAGGGTTCACGACCCCAACCTCCGCTCTGGCCTTAGATCCGGAGTGCATTGCCAGGTCCGGAGACGGGATTCCTGAGCCCGCCGGACTATCTGCGGCCACTAAGCCCAGTACGGGAGAACCGGAGAAAGTAGTGTCGCTGGCAACCATCAGGAAGCCGGACTCTTCTCTGGACACTGGCTCCGAACCCTCGGAGTCAGGATCGTGTGAGTTCGGCCAAGAAGCCTACTCCCCGCCGTACTCCACGGACTCTTTTCTCCCTGGCCAAACCTCGCCTTTAAGTGTGGCTCTGGACTTGATGCGATCCCTCGTCATTATAGAGGAGCAACTTCCAAACTACGCCCCGCCCGGACTAGGGGCTGGGAGAAGGGAATTTCACGTATGGGTTGCCAAAAAAAGTCTGAACAGCTCTATAGCATACTTCGGCGTCATGAGCTTGGCATAATATGCATCAGCTCTGAATCATGTCTTTGGTCAATAGTTGGGTTGCCCGGCTCCTGTGCTTGCTACCCTACCTTCCATCTTATCGTCTAGGGTAGTAAAGGGAGAACTACTGCGATTGTGTTTCCGGTTCACCTGGTCAAACACCTCAGTAGAGAAAGCCGAAAACTGACTGTCATGATGCGGCGAGAGCTGGTCAACCACTCGGTGACTTATCAAAATATTTTGTGATTTCTTTCGTATTACACGAAGGACCGTTTTTTCTGGTCACCTATGTAACGCAACCATATTCAGATAACTGCGTACATACCAGGGGCTACATCATAGACCCACCATAAAACTCCTATGGCTAACTGAAGGTGTTAAAGCCCTATAGTCCGATTGCCTAGTTTGCCGCACTGACACCTCCGTTCCGGACCAAGACGTTGGGTTAAGAGTGATCAGGTGCTAATCCGAGCACCCCCGTATTATATGCGAGGGGGCCAAAGCCAACGACTGGAAAACTTCCAGGTTATAAGAAACGAATGCACAGGAGGAAATAATGGCAAAGGTATATAACACAGCTTTAACGTATCATAATATTGTTTTCACAATTTTGGTAAATTTATTCAAATATAGTATCCTTCGAGCACTGATCCTCTATCAAGCGGGCACCCTCTAGGACATCCTCCAAATAATGCTCGGGCGTGCGATGGTCCTTGCCTCCAGGCGGACCATTGGTTGCAACATCGGTGGCCTTCATCTTTGCCCAGTACATCTTGACATGGGCGAAGGCCATCCGAGCACCTTCTATGCACACCGACCGCTTGCCGGCGTCAATACGCAGCACTGCATCGACAAGCCGCTGCACTAAACCAAAATAGCTGCTCGGAACGGGTTCGGCTGGCCATAGCCGAACCACGACGTCCTTCATGGCAGCTTCAGACATCTTGTGTAGCTCGGCCCACTAGGCCATCTGTTCGTTCAGCAGTGCGGGACGCTTTGCCACGTTGAATCGCGACCAGAAAAGCCTCTCTGCAGCACATCCTTGTTGTGCTTGGAAGAACTGCGCCGCGTCAGAAACACTCTTCGTCAGATCCAAGAACGTGTCTGGAGAACTCCACATTTGGTTAAGCAGAGCATACTTTGGGTCACCGAACTTAGTCTGTAAAAGAAAGAGCTTACCAGCCGCTATCTCCCCAGCCTGTCGGATCTCCTCCCGAGCCGCTCTAAATTTGGATCGCGCTTCTTTCGCCTCTATTAAGGCCTTGTCGAGTTTGGCTGCCTTGGCTTTGTTATCCTCCTCGAGAGATTTTAACCTGCTAGTGGCATCCTTCAGCTCCCTCTCCATGGTAGATATTCTCTCCTGCCACTAGCGCTGAGCGGCCTGTTTGGCCTTTAAATTTGCAGCCGCCTTCTTGGCATCTGCGTCACTCACTCTGGCATGCTCCTTGGCCCGGGCAAGTTCAGCCCGAAGTGTCTCAACCGCGGCACCACCATCTACAGTTATGCATGTCACAGTATATGATTTTCAGCCTCGTGCTCATACAAGTATACATGCATAAACAAGCTGCCCCAACACATACCTTGTGCCTCGTTGAGCGACCTGTTAATAAGAGTATTGTCCTCATCCGCTAACTCAATTTCTTCTTTAGATCTGCAACTTCCGTAGCTTGGGCGGTCGCCATGGACGTAACATCCTATGATCTTTTTGATCCTCTGATTGCCTCCATGTGAAAGCCGACCAGAGCCTCAGGGGCTACTATCTGTACACGGGCGCATTGTGCACGTAAAAATAGTTAAGCTATTGCATCGCATACCTCGAAGCCTCTCAACAGGCCCATGAAGGCTTCATTCAATCCGCTTCTCGCGGACAGACCCTTTCAACTACCGTACCCATTAAGGTACGATGTTCCTCTGAAATGGATACACTTTGTAATGTGCTCATCAGAGTATCTGGCACCTCCGGATCCGGGAGGCTGCTGCGGGAGTATGCGTTCCCTTCAAAGGGGTACATTGGCTCGACCATAGAGTCATCTTCGGCTGTAAGCCGGATAGTTCGGGGCCTTCATTGCTGGCCCCCGTAGGGGCTGCGCCCCCTGGACCCTTGATGATCGAAGTACCACCCTCGGGCGTTGTTTTCATTGTCCCCCACGCCGCTTGATGGTCAGGGGAGATTCTCCGAGATGACACCTCGAAGTCGTCCGCCCTAAGAGGCGAGGAAGCATGAGAAGGCGTCTCACTTTCCATCATCCCCGGAGTTAAGTCCCCTGATGAGGAGGACTGTCGGGGTGGACTGTGGGCCAAACTGCAAGCATATAGTTTAAATGATACCCCTACAACCCGAAAAGAACAGGATATGTCTAGAGCATCCTTGTTCACTTATGATTCGGCAAGGGGCTTGTCCCTAGAGAGGTGCCTTGCGATGACATCGGCTTCGGAACCTGGACCATATGGAAGGGATACCTTCCCTCTCTTGGGTGCTTCCACCTCCAAGTCTTCGGATGCAGTCCTTTTCCTCCCATGAGGGGAAGGGATATCACCTTCTCCTTCCCCTTCGTCTTTCGGAGAGAGAGATTCAGTCTCCCCGGACATAGTGTGTGACATACCTGCAGAGTGGAGGCTGGTTTCAGCCTCTTTGCTTTTCTTCTTGCCCTCTTGCGCTGGCGCTTGATACGGCGCCGGGACCAGCATCCTCGTCAACACAGGATCAGCCGAGTCTTCGGGAAGTGGAGCTGAACACCTAATTCGTTTTGCCTTGTTTATCCAGCCCTGGTCAAAGATAGAACTCTCAGTACATCGCTATGGGATAATCAACCGAGTTGCGGTCAGAAATTGGGTGCTTACCGAGGTATCCAGATGCATGCAGTTGAGACCGATGTCCTCTGACCTGTCCGGCCACTGCTTTTGAGTCTTGAAGAATAGTTTCCACATCCCTTCGTGCGTTGTGCCGAAGAATTGCTGAAGGGTCCGCGGTCCTTCTGGATTGAACTCCCACATACGGAGAGGCCGTCGCTGGCACGAGAGGATCCGGCATACAAGAATCACTTGGATCGTGTTGATAATACCAACATCCCTTTCGAGGATACTCCGGATACGACTTTGCAGCGTCTGTACTTCATCGGCTGATCCCCAGTCTAGCCCCTTATTTATCCATGATGCGAGCCGCAATGGAGGGCCAGATTGGAACACATGTGCGGCTGCCCATTTGGTGTCGCGGGGTTCGGTGATATAGAACCACTCCTGTTTCCATGAGTTGGAGGTTTCCATGAAGGTGCCTTTTGGCCAAATAGTGTTGGCAAGCTTGCTCACCATAGCATCGCTGCACTCCGCTTGTTCCCTATTGACTAGCTTCGGCTTCACATTGAAAGTCTTAAGCCATAGGCCGAAGTCTGGGGGATGTGAAGAAATGCTTCGCATACGACGACGAACGCGGAGATGTGGAGAAAAGAGTCCGGAGCTAGATCGTGAAAATCTAGCCCATAATAGAACGTGAGGCCGTGAACGAAGGGGTGAAGAGCGAACCCTAGCCCGCGGAGGAAATGGGATATGAATACAACCCTCTCGCTGGATTTTGGTGTGGGGATGACCTGCCCTTTAGTAGGGAGCCTGTGGGGGCTTTCCGCAGTCAGGTACCTCGCCTTCCGAAGCTTCGCGATATCCTCCTCGGTGACCGAGGAGGCTGCCCACCTACCTTCGGAGATGGATCCGGACATAACTAGGGGGCCTGGTAACAATGGAAGAAATCGAATCCTGGGCATTGGAGCCTGGGATTGGGAAGGTTGAGGAAGAGCACTAGTGCAGAACCAGGCAATAGCACCGGTTCGTAAGCCCTTTAGTGCCGGTTCCACAACCGGCACTAAAGTGTGGTCACTAAAGCCCCCCCCCCCCTTTAGTACCGGTTCAGCACGAACCGGTGCTAAAGGCCAACCACTTGGCACGAGGCAGCTCCGGGGGCAGGGATCCCTTTAGTACCGGTTGGTTACACCAACCGGTACTATAAGGTTTGGGGGGTTTTTAGTTTTATGATTTATTTTTCATTTAATTTTGTGTTTCCATTTTAATTCTTTTCCGTTTGATGGTATTTTACGATACTACACATTGTACACGTTATAAATATATATATATATATATATATATATATATATATATATATATATATATATATATATAGAATTTCTAGTAGAACAAGTCATGCATATATATATCATCAATGTCTCACAAACCACCATATTAATTAATTCACACAAACACACATGTATAGCTATATACAATTTCTCCTACATATGCATGTTGCCTTGGAGCCAGTGGCATTAGCCTAATTGGTGCCTTGAGCACGATGACAATTGGAAGTGGTTTTCATGGGGAAGTGTAGCGGGTAATAGTATTCTCCATTCGGATTTATGACCTGGTCGAGCAAAAATCCCGCTATTTCCTCTTGAAGTGCTTCTATGCGCTCCGTTTCTATGAGCTTGTCCCGCACCTCTGTGAACTGTTAAGAAAGAGATCAATATGCATGTGTATTAGTTGTGTGACTAGATATCGATAATGGTGTAAAAATTGTGAATAGTGTTTTGACAAGCGTACCCATTCCTGTCTTTGAGATCTGCTCCTTTCGGACGCCATCATGCGAATGTTCTCGTAAACGCAGAATGCACACAGATCAGTCCCTACCGCTGCTTGAGGCCTTTACGAGAATGGAATTTGATCAGATAATAATTAATCAAGCATGATAATTAAAGAGATGGCAGCTAGCTAGCTAGCTAGTACTACTTAATTACTTACCTTGGGTCGAAACCATTTAAGATTTTTTTTCCATTCGCCTTCCGTGACGCTGATGAACCTTGCCCAAGCCCTGCCTGCCAACAAAGAAAATGAATAAAGGGGTTATTAAATAGTTCATATCATGAAATTACGAACTAAATAGGCCGAGATATATAGTTAATAATGATTGAAATTACCTGTGGACTATCCCAAACAAGATGTTATAGTCAGTATTTGCTTTGAGTAGTGAGTCCAGTATTTCAACTGTTAAAGGCGTCAACTTTAATGATACACAAGATCCAGTGATATCTGCATGCACACACGTTTGCATGTCTTAATTAAGCGGGCATATGTAAGCAAAAACATGTAGCTAGCTAGTAGGCAAAACAGAGAATTTGTAGTACAAGACGGTGTGACTCACTTTGGAAGTTGTAAGGAAGTAGTATATCTTCATTGTATTTGAGGCGCTTCAAGAACTCTAGCATGTTGTCCTCTACGGCCTTTTGATGATGTCCATTTATTTTCCATGTGTATTCATTAACGGTGTTTGGGTCAATGAACCAAATGCCAAAGCGTCCACCTTTTCTCATTTCATATATCTTCATCCTGCATAATACCACAGAAAAGAATATAGTGAGGATAATTACAGGTAATGATTGATCAAAAGGATCACTACAACTAGCTTGAGACTTAAATTACAGAAAGAAATCACTTCTGAGACAATAGCAATGACAATAGATTTGTCGAGTGCGTCTTGATTGTATAACTGAAACAGTTCGAGAATACTCAATGACAGAGCTTTCTCATGGAAGTAATGCTCCTCCTTGACATTCACCATGAGGGACAATCGATTGAAATCTTGGTAATGTTCATGTACCATTGATGCAATTCATACATTCTCATTGGGAGGTTCTTGACCTTGTCTGGCTTGACCAAAGGTTGGCCCCGGACATATTTCCGTTTTATTTCATCCTCTCTAAGCACATGCATGGGCTCGATCTCGAGGAGTTGTCCAACAGTGATGTTGAGAACTTGGTGCATTATATGGTCCTTGGTTATTACCACATTGCCCACCTCGGGAACGTAAACTGTTTGCCCACAATAATATTGGGCGGCAGCGTCTTTATCACGTGTTGTTGGCACAACAAGCGAGGGGATTGATTGCGCCTTTGTTCTCCCGGTGGGAATGGTTTTCCGCATTTTTGACAGCTGCTTGTTGTTTGCTCGATCCCGAGCTCGCCTCCTTACGTGGGCGTGCTCGATTTAACTTCACGATGTGGCACTCATAGTCTGTGTCAACAGGCTTGGGAGCTGGTGGTTGAGCCATATGAATGAAGTGGTCAATCATTTCCTTAGGCACTTTCTCCCTTGGCGGCGGTTGCGGTTTCGGTGCAAAATGGGCTTCCACCTGGGCCTTCAATATGGCTGAGTTTTCCTCCTCGGACCTGTCATAAGGCCTCTGCGGAAGAGGCGTTAGGCTTGGACCATATTTATATCGCTTGCCTTCGCCTGTACTTCCTCTACTACCTCGACTCGTACTGCTACGCACCAAAGCTGCAGGGTGTCTCTTCTGCGATTGATGAGGCGGCGGAGACGGCTGACGGGACTGAGTTGGACGAGGAGGAGTGGCCTGAAGCTGTGCCGGACTTGGAGGAGGAGTGGCCTGAGGTTGTGCCGGACTTGGAGGAGGAGTGGACGTCTGACGCTGTGGCGGACTTGGAGGAGGAGTGGCCTGGCACTTTGCCGGAATTGGAGGAGGAGTGGCCTGAGGTTGTGCCGGACTTGGAGGAGGAGTGGACGTCTAACGCTGTGGCGGACTTGGAGGAGGAGGAGTGGCCTGACACTTTGCCGGACTTGGAGGAGGAGTGGCCTGACACTTTGCCGGACTTGGTGGACTTGCAGGAGCGGGAGTCTGCTGACTCGGTGGCGGACTTCGACGAGGAGTCAGCTGATCCGGTGTCGGTGGCCTTCGAAAGATGATGCAATCCTTTTTCCATAGGATGACACGATGTTTGGCCTCTCCGAGAAAGTGCTCGTCGTCACCTCCAGGAATGTCAAGCTCTAGGTCCGAATATGGGTCCACCACCTCATCAACCAAGACACGAGCATAGCCCGCTGGAATCGGGTTGCAATGGAAGGTTTCCTTGGGGGGATTTGTAAAAGCAACGGCGTCCGCCACCTTCATCGATATGTTCTTCATTTTGACGTGTAGCTCGCAGTTAGTGTTATCCGTGATGTCATCCACGGGGTATCTATCCAGCATTGCGTTGTCCGGGGTGGAACCCACGCTGCTTCTCGGCATGGATGGGGCGGTGCTATCCAATGCTGGATCATCCGCTAGCAGCTGCAGCTGCTGAGACCCCCTTTGCTGGCTAAGTGAGTCGATCTGCTCCTGCTGCCACTGGAATTTGACTGCCAATTCCGCTTGACTTGCTTCTAGTCCTTGAAGGCGTTCATAGTCCCGCTTCCTCTGCTCCTCCTCCATCTTCCTCTTCTTCTCCTCCGCAATCTTCTTTCTCGCACGGGTTCTGTAGTCGTTGTTCCAGTTTGAAAACCCCTCATACCACGGAATAGCGCCCATGCCTCGTGTTCTTCCCGGGTGTTCAGGATTTCCCAGGGCATGCGTAAGCTCGTCGTTCTCTCTGTTGGGCTGGAACACCCCCGATCGTGCCTCTTCTATTGCAACAAGTATCGCATCGTCGGCTCCCTTAAGACTTGCCCTCGTCGAAACATTGCCTGTCTTCGGGTCCAACTCCCCCCCATGCGCATAGAACCAAGTCCTGCACCTGGGGGGCCAGCTCTTAGTAACCGGAGTGACACCTGCATCCTCCATCTCTTTCTCAGACTTATCCCACTTAGGCATTGCCACCGCATAGCCACCTGGCCCCAGCTTATGGAACTTACCCTTTTTTCGGCATTCTTCTTGTTTATTCTCGACCGTTCCTTAGCTAATTCCGAATCCTTGAATTTCACGAAATCGTCCCAATGAGCACGTTGGTTCTCTAGTGTTCCCTCGAATACTGGAGTCTTCCTTCCTCCCTTGACGCACTTGTCCCATTCACGATTATTGTGGTTCTTGAATGCAACCGCCATCTTCCTAAGAGCAGCGTCCTTGACTTCCTGCACATCTGCTTCTGTGAAATGATCTGGTAGGGTGAAATGTTCCATGAGAGTATCCCAAAGCAGATCTTTTTGTTTTTTGTCAACAAAAGTAACATCTGGACTTGGAGCAGCGTCCTCTTTGTCTTTTTGTCTTTTGTCTTTTGCTGGCTCTCTCCATTCTTGAAGGGAGATCGGGAGTTGGTCCTTCACAAGAACTCCGTGACCGACGAACGAACTTGTCCGCAATCTTCTTAGGCGCTAATGGTTCGCCATTAGGTCTGATTGCCTCGATATTGTACTTTACGCCCTCCTTCAACATTTTGTTCGGGCCTCGTTTCGTCCTTTTGTCTGAAGATTTGCTCGATCCGGATGGCTGAAAGAACAAAGATCGATTCGTTAATATATCTTCAAGTCATTTAAAACATGTGATGATCACGGATGCCTGCTTATATAAATATATATACCTCGCCGGTCTTTGTTGTTTCAAGATCAACATTTTCTTCGTCATCATCATAATCATAGTTCATGACTTCATCAATTCGGTCGTCGCGATCGAATATCATATCACCCTCTCCGGTGTTGTTTAGAAATTGAGCCGTCATAAACTTCTTCATTCTCGATCATCATCGGCCCGTGAGGATGGCGTATCATATCGAACATGGCATGTTCTCCCTCTCTGCCGGTATTGTCCGCCATAGCTTTTATTTAACTAATCCAAAAGAAATATAAAACAATTTAGTATTCGAATTACATCGTCTCGAATAATAATATAATCTCGAATACATCGTCTCGAATAATAGATATAATCTCAAAAACATCGTCTCGAATAATAGATATAATCTCGAATACATCGTCTCGAATAATAGATATAATATCGAATACATCACTGGCTAGGTAGCTAATAAAGATCGAATACTACAAAAGAATCTAGGACACTCGCGGTTCCCGCGGCGTGGCGGTGGACACCCAAAGAGAAGGAACCCTCACAGGATCATAGCTGAAGTGAGATCCTGAAGAAACTGCCGGTATTGGAGAACTGTCGCCCTCTAACGCAACCATGTAGCGATGGGCGTGCTCGTCCTCCTCCCCGACACGGCGACGTACCACCTCCGGCTGGGCAGCTCCTCCGTGCCGAAACTGGTCCACGCGAACGCCACCAAACGAGATCAGGGTCGACGACGGGACCCGGGGTCGGGTTCCTGATCAAGCGGCGCGCCCCTACAGGCAGCACCTCCCAGTGCCAGCCCGGCGGAGCCCAGTCCCGGACATGGATCAGCCGGACGTCGTCGCGGAAGGGTCGACGGCGAGGATGCGGGCCAGGCATCATAGAGAACAAATACTAGCTATATGCCCGCAAAAAGTAACATTTTTTTTAATGATTGGATTTTGATAACTAACATTTCTATATAACACTAATTATGCTATCATTGCATATGTCAAAATTCTATATGTTATTCATACTAATTAAGCATCTAACACTAAAAACAGAAAAAACAACTTCTATACATCCATTAAAAAACAGAAAAACAACATTATATAAAAAAATTCCATACTAATTAAACACTAATTATATCCATCTAACATGCATTCATACATATATACTAGTGAAAAAACAATAATCTAAAAAATCTAAACTAATTAAACATAGAAAATACGTATATACTAATATATGCATGCATTCATACATATATACGTGTGTGTGTGTGTGTGTTCACCATGCTTGTGTGTGTATGGGCTCGGGGAGGGGCGGCGCCCATGGTGGCCGCCGGGGGCGAGGGAGAGGGGTTAGAGGGGGAGAGCTCACAGTGGGGTGACGGCGACGGCGAGGCGACGGCCGGGGGCAGCGACGTGCCGGGGCGTGACGCGCGGGGGCGGCGACGCAGGGACGGCGCGACGGGGACGGGCCCGGGGCGGCGACGGAGACGAGGGTGTGAAACACAGAAGAAAGTGATGATAGTGAAGCCGATCACATCCCAGATCTTTGGGTGTGAAACTTTTTCTTCGTGTGTGTCCCTTTGCGCCGTAACCATGGAAAATCTTCATCATTTAACGGGATGCTCGGGTCAATATTCACTGTGAATGGAGCAATTTCATCAAACTTTTCATAATCTTCTGACTTGTCTGTCTTGTCATCCACTCCCACGATGTTTCTCTTCACAGAAAGAACTATTTGCCGCTTTGGCTCATCGTACGATGCATTCGCTTCCTTATCTTTTCTTTTTCTTGGCTTTGTAGACATGTCCTTCACATAGAAAACCTGTTCCACATCATTGGCTAGGACGAATGGTTCGTCTGCATACGCAAGATTGTTGAGATCCACTGTTGTCATTCCGTACTGCGGGTCTTCCGTTACCCGCCTCGTGTCATATTGACCCATTTGCACCGAAACAAAGGGACCTTTAAACCACGTCGATAGTCAAGTTCCCATATGTCCTGTATATAACCATAATATGTTTCCTTTCCAGTCTTGGTTTCTGCATCAAAGTGGACACCACTGTTTTGGTTGGTGCTCTTCTTATCTTGGGCGATCGTGTAAAATGCATTACCATTTATCTCGTACCCTTTGAAAGTCATTATATTCGAAGATGGTAAGCTGGGACAACAAGTACAGGTCATCTTCAATAGAGGTGTCATGCATGGTGCGATATGCGCAACCAGCTGGCGAAACTCCTGGTTTGTTCACGTCTAATCCAGTCATCAGACCGCTCTGGGTGTTTGGAGCGTAGCAAATTCTTGTATTCATCCATATACGGAGCCACCAAGGCATAATTCTGTAGAACTGTGTAGTGTGCTTCAGTGAGAGAATGTTCGTCCATACATATTGTTTGTTCCCCTCCTAGCGTGCCTTTTCCATCCGATGCCTGCCCTTATGTCGCGATTCAGAACACCAATCGGCTTAAGGTCAGGAATAAAGTCAATACAAAACTCAATGACCTCCTCATTTTGATGGCCCTTGGAGATGCTTCCTTACGGCCTAGCACGGTTATGAACATATTTCTTTAAGACTCCCATGAACCTCTCAAAGGGGAACATATTGTGTAGAAATACAGGACCCAAAACGTTAATCTCTTCGCATAGGTGAACTAGGACGTGCATCATGATGTTGAAGAAGGATGGTGGGAACACCAACTCGAAACTGACAAGACATTGCACCAAATCATTCTGTAACCTTGGTATGATTTCTGGATCGATTACCTTCTGAGAGATTGCATTGAGAAATGCACATAGCTTCACAGTGGCTAATCGAACGTTTTTCAGTAGAAGCCCTCTCAATGCAACCGGAAGCAGTTGCATCATAATCACGTGGCAGTCATGATACTTTAGGTTCTGTAACTTTTTCTCTGCCATGTTTATTATTCCCTTTATATTCGACGAGAAGTCAGACGGTACCTTAATACTGAGCAGGCATTCAAAGAAGATTTCCTTCTCTTCTTTCGTAAGAGCGTAGCTTCATGACCCTGATGTATGTCGTCTTCTCCGTGCATACGTTGCTGGTCCTCCCATGCCTCAGGTGTATCTTTTGTCTTCCCATACACGCCCAAGAAGCCAAGCAGGGTCACGCGAAGATTCTTCATCACGTGCATCATGTCGATTGCGGAGCGGACCTCTAGGTCTTTCCAATATGGCAGGTCCCAAAATATAGATTTCTTCTTCCAAATGGGTGCGCGTCCGTCAGCGTCCTTCGGAACAGGTTGTCCGCCAGGAGCCTTTCCAAATATCACCTTCAAATCCTTGACCATATCATGTACATCAGCACCAGTACGTTGGCGAGGCTTCGTCCGGTGATACGTCTCACCTTTGAAATGCTTGCCTTTCTTTCTTACGGGATGCCTGCTCGGAAGAAATCGACGATGTCCCAGGTACACATTCTTCTTACAACTATTCAAATATATACTGTCGGTATCATCCAAACAGTGTGTGCATCCGCGGTATCCCTTGTTTGTCTGTCACGAAAGGTTCTTTGAGAGCAGGCCAATCATTGATGGTCACGAACAGCAATGCCTTTAGGTCAAATTCTTCCCCCATGTGCTCATCCCACGCACGTACACCTGTTCCATTCCACAGTTGTAAGAGTTCTTCAACTAATGGCCTTAGGTACACATCAATGTCCTTGCCGGGTTGCTTAGGGCCTTGGATGAGCACTGGCATCATAATGAACTTCCGCTTCATGCACAACCAAGGAGGAAGGTTATACAAACATAGAGTCACAGGCCAGGTGCTATGGTTGCTGCTCTGCTCCCCAAAAGGATTAATGCCATCTGCGCTTAGACCAAACCATACGCTCCTTGCGTCATCTGCAAACTCCTTCCCGTACTTTCTTTCGATTTTTCTCCACTGCGACCTGTCGGGTACTCTCAACTTTCCGTCTTTATTACGGTCTTCTACGTGCCATCGCATCGCCTTTGGCATGCTCTTTGTTTTGGAACAACGTTTCAACCGTGGTATTATAGGAGAATACCACATCACCTTGGCAGGAATCTTCTTCTGGGCGCCGCCTCGACATCACCAGGGTCATCGCGGCTGATCTTATAGCACAATGCACCACATACCGGCAAGCGTTCAAATCCTCGTACTCACCGCGGTAGAGGATGCAATCATTAGGGCATGCATGTATCTTATGCACCTCTAACCCCAGAGGGCAGACAGCCTTCTTTGCTTCGTACGTACTCTCGGGCAATTCGTTGTCCTTTGGACGCCTAGCCTTTATCATTACCGGCAACTTTCCAAATCCCTTGTCGGATACACCATTCTACGCCTTCCATTGCTGCAATTCCGGTGTGGTGCCCAGCTTTTTCTTGTCACCTACGCAATTTGGGTACAACAATTTTTGTGATCCTCTAACATGCGCTGCAACTTCTTCTTCTCCAAATCACTTGCAGTTTCTCTTTGCATCGGCAATGGCCCGACCTAGATCATCAACGGGCTCATCGATGCCTCTTCTTCAGCTTCTTCCCGCTTTGCGGCTCAGCTTCTTCCGCATTACCGGCTCAGCTTCTTCCCCATTGTTGTATCATCGTATTCAGGGAACCCATGGCGGGATAGCTGTAAATCGTCCTCTTCTTCTTCATTGTCTTCCATCATAACCCCTCTTTCTCCGTGCTTGGTCCAAACATTATAGTGGGGCATGAAACCGGACTCAAACAGGTGCACGTGAATGGTTCTTGACGTAGAGTAATTGCGACCATTCTTACAGCCAGCACATGGACAAGGCATAAAACCATCCGCCTGCTTGTTTGCCTCAGCCATAAGCGAGAAAAGCATCTGCGCCCTCAACGAACTGGGAGATCATCGGTCATCGTACATCCATTGCCAGCTCATCTTCATTACACAACACCGAATAGACCAAATTAATACAAGTTCATACATAAAGTTCATACAACACTTAAATGCAACAAAAAATAACTCTCTAGCTAAAGCATTTAAATGCAACAACAAATGTGATCAAGATCGCAACTAAGGTAACAATTGATCCAACAGCATAATGATACCAAGCCTCACTATCGATGGCATATTTTCTAATCTTTCTAATCTTCAAGCGCATTTTCTCCATCTTGATCTTGTGATCATCGACAACATCGGCAACATGCAACTCTTTTCAATTTTTCTTTCAAGTACTCGTTTTCTCTTTCAACTAAATTTAACCTCTCGACAATAGGGTCGGTTGGAATTTCCGGTTCACATACCTCCTAGATAAATATATCTATGTCAACTTGATGGGCATAATTTGTCATAAACACGAAATGCAACAAATAGTTTTAAAAGAGAATATACCACATCCGAATCATAACAAGGACGAGGGCCGACGGGGACGGATATCAAAACCATGGCACTATGTATAACAAACAACGACGGGTAAGATAGTTATCACGAGTAACTATATATCCAAATCACACAAACATCAATTTTTTATATAAAATTTCATGAACAAGAGGCTCACCACAAGGTGGTGCCATGACAGAGACGGATGCGGGCGATCGGCCAGTGGTTCTGACGGAGATTTAGAAGGCACTAAGTAAAACACACCTACATATGCAAACTAAGTGTTATTTTGACCTCAAATTGGATATAAATCAAATACTAGCACATATATATATTTCCTCCCAAATTACTAAACTCACAAATTAATCACTATATAAAGCATTGCAAGAGCTAATCTAGCAATGAGAGATGAAAGGACAAAGTTGCTAACCTTTGTGATCATTTGAATGGATGGGGGCCTTCAAATCTTGACAAATTTTGGGCAATATATGTGATGAGCTCGAGAGGAAGAGGGGAAGAACAGAGAGGAGAGGGGAAAGGGGAAGAACAGAGCGAGCTCGGGTGGACGAAGGGTTTATGTAGGAAGACCTTTAGTAGCGGTTCGTGCCAAGAACCGGTACTAAAGGGCCTGGAGGGGTCCAGTCTGACAACATCCTGCCACCACTCTCATTAGTACCGGTTCGTGGCACGAACCGGTGCTAAAGGTTAGCCACGAACCGGTACTAATGAAAGCGGCCCGGCTAGCCGTTGGAACCGGCACTAATGTATACATTAGTGCCGGCTCAAATTCAAACCGGCACTAATGTGCTTCACGTTTGACCCTTTTTCTACTAGTGGAGGTAGGCGTGGGGGGAGAAAGATGGATCTGTACCCCTTTATAAAGGCGAAAGAATATCGAACGCCTCCTCATGGGCCTTAAAGCTCGCTTATTCCCAAGGGATCACCAATAACACGGTTGGATTACCCATGCCCATATTAATGAGGATCTCATGATAAGGGGACACGATCTCTGCTTCGACAAGACGTGCCAATGGAAACCACATCTTGAAACACGGCGCATGAGGCTAAAAAACGGTTCGAAATAATGACCGTGCAGAGACGTGGTGTCTCACTACAAAAGATATTAGTAGATGGGACTTGTTAAATGTTATACTCTTTGCAGAGCTTGTTTTGCAGAGCCGGACACGTTCTCTATGTTCGAGGACTACTTTGGAGTATTGGGAGGAGGAACCCGCCTTGCAATGTCGAAGACAATCTGCGCGCCGAACACATCGTCATTGAAGCCTGGTTCAGGGGCTACTGAGGGAGTCCTGGATTAAGGGGTCCTCGGGCGTCCGGGCTATGTGACATGGGCCGGACTGATGGGCCATGAAGATACAAGATAGAAGACTTCCTCCCGTGTCCGGATGGGACTCTCCTTTGCGTGGATGGCAAGCTTGGCATTCGTATATGAAGATTCCTTCCTCTGTAAACCAAGTCTGTACAACCCTAGGCCCCTCCGAAGTCTATATAAACCAGAGGGTTTAGTCCATAGAGGCAATCATAATCATACAGGCTAGACTTCTAGGGTTTAGCCATTATGATCTCGTGGTAGATCAACTCTTGTAATCCTCATATTCATCAAGATCAATCAAGCAGGAAATAGGGTATTACCTCCATCAAGAGGGCCCGAACCTGGGTAAACATCGTGTCCCTCGTCTCCTGTTACCATCGACCTTAGACGCACAGTTCGGGACCCCCTACCCAAGATCCGCCGGTTTTGACACCGACAATGCCCCGTTTATAAACCGGCTGACGTGGGTTGGGCATGCCAGAGACGTTTAACAAGAGGTCGGGTTGTGTTGAGCCATGCTGGCCCACTTGGCCAGGTTTGGGTCTATTACTACATTTTGCAAAACGGCCCCTGGTCTTTATGACACGTAGTCCTAACATTTTCATGGCCTGTTTCTCTAAATAAATATTTTCATGGCTCGTCGTTCGTACACCCTGAAAAAGTCTCGCCCCTCCCCTCATGAACCAAACTCTCACGACGATGCCTACCCTCCTTAAGAGCATATCTAGCAGATCCCGCAAAACGGCCTCCCAAAATCCATTTTAAAGTTCCCCAGAAAATGGTATTGCGGTACCGCAAGGGCTTTTACAGTACGAGTTTACGGGGTCAACTTTGCATCAGAGCCGTCGCGGTAGCGCAAAATTGTTTTCGGGGGAACCTTAAAATGATTTAAAGCAAATTCATGATATTGAACAATATAATCTTAATACAACATCAATATAAGTCAAACTTATATCAGTTTTAGCACCATACAATACAATAATCATCTCAATTACAATAAATGTTCAAATTCGAATAATTAAAACAATAACGAATGGTCCGGAATTGTTCAAATCACGCATGAATACAAATAAGATGAAATAGATAAAATGGGAGTCTACCTCCCATACAGTTGCCACTGGGGCTCAGTGAGATCATCACAGAGCTGGGTGTGCATGACATTGTCCTCAGTTTGCCGGTATGTCTCAAGAAATACATTAATCCGATCTGTATCCTGGCAGGATTGACATGGCTATCAATATTCTCATAGAAAAACTATAAGTTTAAATCCCTCTCATCCTTGATAATCATGTTGTGTAGAAGTACACATGTAGTCATGACATTTGAGAGGTATTTCTTATCCTAGAAGCGACCAGGACCTCAAACAATGGAAAACCAGGCTTGCAACACACCAAATGCCCTCTCAACATCTTTTTAGCATACTTCTTGTGCTTGGGCAAAAAAATTGTGCTTATTTCTTTTTGTCTCACTGATGGTCTTCACAAATGTTGATGATGGAGGATAAATACCGTCGGCAATATAATGCTCCATGGTATAGTCATGTCCATTGACGGCGTAGTTGCAACCCAGAGTTTTTTCAATAGAAAGCCGAGCAAAAAGATGTGATCTTTGTAATACGTTGATATCACTAGGAGAACCCGACAATCCAAAGAAGCAATGTCAAAACCAAAAGTCATGCGAAGCCACGTCTTCGAGCACAATCATAGACGGCTTCGAGCACAATCGTAGGATTACAACACAATCGTAGGATTACGATATGGCGGTGTCTTTGCCGACCCAAGCCGTATGGAAGTTCTTACACCTCCAATGCATGCAATCACACACCAAAGCATCTCCAACCATCATCTTGCTTCATTCATGGCCATCAACTTTTTGTGTCATCATTGGGAACTCGAAGATACAAGGGACCAAAAACCTGGATCAAAACCTTGGCAAACAGCCGCACGCATTTGAATGCCATATGATACCATCTCACTGCTGCCGATATATTTTGGTATGAATTAAACCCATGCAAACCGGCGACATTTCTCGGGCGAGTAAAAAAATGACAGTTTTGCTCGCAAGCTTCCACAATGCAAACAAAAAGATATATACGCATTTGATAAACGCCTACAAAAGAGGTGAGCTGGATAGGTTGGTACCTCGAAGAATTAATCTTTCATAAGCATGGAATGCCTGAGAGCTCGGTTGTGTGGAATGCAAAGATGGACAACCGTCGACCCTTGACGCTTTCTCTACTTGCGGACCTCAAATTTTTGGATGAGATGCAACAAGACGAGGTGATCGACATCGTCATCAAAAACACGTCCTTTATGTCAGAATCATCCGACTTCGAGGACAAAAACAAATTCCAATCATCCATCTAAAAAACTTAACCTGGGATTTAATCTAACATATCGCTCGCCACCTAAAATTAAAACGTACGAAAACCACTAGATAGATTACCTTTGGCCAGTAGCAAATCCACGCAACCAAGCTCTCTTCCCCACCACTGGCCAGAAGCAAATCCGTCGCCCTAATTCCCCACAGCACCAAACCCGCGGTGACGACACGCGCAATGACTGCAAGGACGATTTCACGGCTCAATCGCGGCCGGAGCAGCCGGATTCGCCTGCAACAAAGCGCTGCGCAAATCTCCGAGGCAGATCCATGGCGGCGGCGGCCACACATCTGCAGGAAAGATTGGCAACCCTCGGGGTCCAAACTTGGTGGAGAAGATGCGGCGGAGGGCGGAAGATATATTCGATCACGCGGGGTGGCTAGGGGCGAGATGCGGCGGTGGAATGGTGGGCGCGAGCTAAAATGTTCCTCCTGCCAAGCCGAATGAGAACAGAGGGAACAAACTGGACATATGCGGTGGGAGGGCCGACTACAACTCCCCCCCCCCCCAATTTTTGGGACGGGACATGCGTGGGACGATTCTTCTCCTCGGTCATGTAAACGGGCGGTTATTATGGCGGCCGGGGGTCTTGCGGGATCACCTAGAGATAGTCTAACAGCAACTCTATATCCGCTATATCCTTGCCGCTCTGTAAAATTCTGGCGGTTTTACATTTTTTGCTTTTTTCAACCCGAACAGGTCAGTTAAAAGCCATACGGCCCGTAATTTTTTATAGGAGGCCCATGATACGTCTCCGTCGTATCTATAATTTTTTATTGTTCCATGCCAATATTATACAACTTTCATATACTTTTTGGCAACTTTTTATACTATTTTTGGGACTAACATATTGATCCAGTGCCCAGTGTCGGTTCCTCTTTGTTGCATGTTTTATGTTTCGCAGAAACCCAATATCAAATGGAGTCCAAACGGGATAAAAACGGACGGAGAATTATTTTGGAATATTTATGATTTTTGGGAAGTAAAATCAACGTGAGACGGTGCCCGAGGGGGCCACGAGGCGGGGGGCGCGCCCTGGACCCTCGTGGGCACCCCGTAAGGCGGTTGATGCTCTTCTTTTGCCGCAAGAAAGCTAATTTTATGAGAAAGATCTGGGCGAAAGATTCACCCCAATCGGAGTTACGGATCTCCGGATATGAAAGAAACGGTACCAGGGCAGAATCTGAGAGCGAAGAAATAGAGAGAGACAGAGAGACAGATCCAATCTCAGAGGGGCTCTCGCCCCTCCCATGCCATGGAGGCCAAGGACTGGAGGGTAAACCCTTCTCCCATCTAGGGAGGAGGTCAAGGAAGAAGAGGAAGAAGGGGCCCCTCTCCCCCTCTCCTCCGGTGGCGCCGGAACGCTGTCGTGGCCACCATCATCATCACCGCGATCTACACCAACACCTCCACCATCTTCAGCAACATCTCCATCACCTTCCCCCCTCTATCTACAGCGGTCCACTCTCCCGCAACCCGCTGTACCCTCTACTTGAACATGGTGCTTTATGCTTCATATTATTTTCCAATGATGTGTTGCCATCCTATGGTGTCTGAGTAGATTTTCGTTGTCCTATCGGTGGTTGATGAATTGCTATGATTGATTTAATTTGCTTGTGGTTATGTTGCTGTCCTTTGGTGCCCATCATATGAGTAGCATGTGGATCAAACCATAGGGTTAGTTGTATGTTGATAGGACTATGTATTGGAGGGCAAGAGTGACAGAAGCTTCGAAATTGATGCATACAGGATTGAAGGGGGACCAATATATCTTAATGCTATGGTTGGGTTTTATCTTAATGAACATTAGTAGTTGTGGATGCTTGCTAATAGTTCCAATCATAAGTGCATAGAATTCCAAGTAAGGGATGACATGCTAGCATTGGCCTCTCCCACATGAAACTTGCTATCGGTCTAGTAAAGTAGTCAATTGCTTAAGGGACAATTTCGCAACTCCTACCACCACTTTTCCA
This sequence comes from Aegilops bicornis, assembly GCA_021605145.1. Lineage (NCBI taxonomy): Eukaryota > Viridiplantae > Streptophyta > Magnoliopsida > Poales > Poaceae > Aegilops > Aegilops bicornis. Next base: position 732,698,232 of record CM038675.1, read on the forward strand.
CACTTGCTATATTTACTTTATTATGTATTTATCTAAACAGCCCCTACTTTTTATTTACGTGCTCTTTATCTTCTTGCAAGCCTATCCAAAAACACCTACAAAGTACTTCTAGTTTCACACTTGTTCTAGGTAAAGCGAACGTTAAGCATGCGTAGAGTTGTATCGGTGGTCGATAGAACTTGAGGGAATATTTGTTCTACCTTTATCTCCTCATTGGGTTCGACACTCTTACTTATCGAAAGAGACTACAATTGATCCCCTATACTTGTGGGTTATCAAGACTTTTTTCTGGCGCCGTTGCCGGGGAGCAATAGCGTGGGGTAAATATTCTCGTGTGTGCTTGTTTGCTTTATCACTAAGTAATTTTTATTTGTTGTTCTTAGTTGTTTTCTATCTTTAGTTATGGGTAGGAAACGCAAAATACCAAAAAAAATAGTTGTACCTACTGAACCAATGGTTGAAGAACCACTTAAAATCTATCATACTCCTGAAGCTTATTACTTGGATCATCTTCAATCCCTATGTGCTCGTGCTAAAAGCCCAACTAGCTTAGTTGAGGGCAAATCTTTAGATGAGCATGCCTATTATGTGTGACACCGTATATCTGAAAAAGGGAAACTTTTACTGGGTCAAATTCATCGTTTGCAATGCTATGCTTGGAATCTATGTGAAATATATGATTTTACTTGTTGTTCTGAAAACCCTAAGGAACACCTTCCTTATCAATGTGAGTTTAGTGATAATGGAATCGTATCTTGGTATGCTAAGGGTGTTTATAATTACTATGATGTTCAACAAATTGAAGAATTCGTTGCTTTTAAGGGTGCTTACAAAATTGCTTCTTTGATTGAAAAGTATGATGCAACCCTTTACAAATCTGAAAATTTTGCCATACTTAAATATTGCTATGATAATTATGCTTCTAATGCCTATGTTGAACCATATATTGAGGACTACTCCGTTGTCCAAGAAGAGACTAATATTTTGCAGGAGTCTATGGAAGAAGAAATTGATGAAACTGCGAGCTCATTGGATGAAAAAGATGAGGAGGAGAGCGAAGAACAAAAGGAGGATGAGAGGATTAGCTACCCATGCCCACCTTCTAATGAGAGTAACTCTTCAACTCATACATTGTTTAATTTCCCTTCGTGCTTACCGAAGGATGATTGCTATGATGATTGTTATGATCCCGTTGATTCTCTTGAAATATCCCTTTTTGATGATGCTTGCTATGCTTGTGGCCAAGATGCCAATATGAATTATTCTTACGGAGGTGAACTTGCTATAGTTCCTTATGTTAAACATGAAATTGTTGCTATTGCACCCACACATGATAGTCCTATTATCTTTTTGAATTCTCCCGATTATACTATATCGGAGAAGTTTGCACTTATTAAGGATTATATTGATGGGTTGCGTCTTACTTCTACACATGATGATTTTGATAGATATAATATGCATGTGCTTGCTGCTCCTACTTGCAATTATTATAAGAGAGGAACTATATCTCCACCTCTCTATGTTTCCAACATGATAAAATTGCAAGAAAATGTTTATACTATGCATTGGCCTTTACTTTGTGTGCACGAATTGTTCTTTTATGACATGCCAATGCATAGGAAGAGAGTTAGACTTCGTCATTGCATGATATATGTTGCTTTGTGCTCACTACTAAATGCCAAATCATTGTTAATTAAAATTTGCTTTGATATACCTTGGGATCCGGGTGGATCCATTACTTGAGCACTATATGCCTAGCTTAATGGCTTTAAAGAAAGCGCTGCCAGGGAAACAACCCGGAAGTTTTAGAGAGTCATTTATTTCTGTTGTGTGCTTTTATAAAGTTTAGAAATAAAAATAATGTGCCAAGGTTTGCCTTTAGGATGTTTACAATGCTTGCTGGTTTGTGCGGTGCAGGACAGAAACTTTGTCTGTAGTGCGTGATTTTTCATTTTTTTACTGGAACGTCATATGGTTCTGATTCTTTTTGCACTGTCTTTATTTACACATTGTTTATTGTTCCTAATTTTGGCAGAATTTTTCAAGTATCATAAGTATGGTGAATGTTCAGATTACTACAGATTGTTCTGTTTTAGACAGATTCTGTTTTTGATGCATAGTTTGCTTGTTTTGATGAAACTCTCAATTTATATCAGTGGATTAAGCCATGAAAAAGTTATATTACAGGAGACACAATGCAAAAACAAAATATGAATTGGTTTACAACAGTCCTTAGAGTAGTGATTTGCTTTATTATACTAACGGATCTTACCGAGTTTTCTGTTGAAGTTTTGTGTGGATGAAGTGTTCGATGATCGAGAAGGTCTCGATGTGAGAAGAAGGAAGAGAGGCTAGAGATCAAGCTTCGGGATGCCCAAGGCACCCCAAGTAAATATTCAAGTAGACTCAAGCATATAAGCTTGGGGATGCCCCGGAAGGCATCCCCTCTTTCTTCAACAAGTATCGGTATGTTTTCGGATTCGTTTCGTTCTTGCGATATGGGCAATCTTGGAGCGTCTTTTGCATTTAGTTTTCATTTTTATTTTATGCACCATGATGGTATGAGATGGTCCTTGGTTGATTTATAGAATGCTCTTTGCACTTCACTTATATCTTTTGAGTATTGCTTTATAGAATGCTTCATGTGCTTCACTTATATCATTTGAAGTTTGGATTGCCTGTTTCTCTTCACTTAGACAACCGCCATTTGTAGAATGCTCTTTTTCTTCACTTATATTTGTTAGAGCATGGGCATATCTTTTGTAGAAAGAATTAAACTCTCTTACTTCACTTATATCTATTTAGAGAGATGACAGGAATTGGTCATTCACATGGTTAGTCATAAAATCCTACATAAAACTTGTACATCACTGAATATGACATGTTTGATTCCTTGCAATAGTTTTGCGATATAAAGATGGTGATATTAGAGTCATGCTAGTGGGTGGTTGTGGATTGTAGAAATACTTGTGTTGAGGTTTGTGATTCCCGTAGCATGCACGTATGGGAATCGTTATGTAACGAAGTTGGAGCATGAGGTATTTATTGATTGTCTTCCTTATGAGTGGCGGTCGGGGACGAGCGATGGTCTTTTCCTACCAATCTGTCCCCCTAGGAGCATGCGTGTAGTACTTTGTTTCGATGACTAATAGATTTTTGCAATAAGTATGTGAGTTCTTTATGACTAATGTTGAGTCCATGGATTATATGCACTCTCACCCTTCCATCATTGCTAGCCTCTTTCGCACCTCGAGAGTTGGTGCAAACTTCGCCGGTGCATCCAAACCCCGTGATATGATACTCTCTATCACACATAAGCCTCATTATATCTTCCACAAAACAGCCACCATACCTACCTATTATGGCATTTCCATAGCCATTATGGTGTCTTTTGCCCTGGAAAAAATAAGAAGGAAGCTTTCGGGACGAAGCACCGCCGTCTCGAGGCGGAACCTGGGCAAAACCAATCTAGGGCTCCGGCGGAGCTATTCTGCCGGGGAAACTTCCCTCCCGGAGGGGGAAATCATCACCATCGTCATCACCATCGATCCTCTCATCAAGAGGGGGTCAATCTTCATCAACATCTTCACCAGCACCATCTCCTCTCAAACCCAAGTTCATCTCTTGTATCTGATCTTTGTCTCAAAACCTCATATTGGTACCTGTGGGTTGCTAGTAGTGTTGATTACTCCTTGTAGTTGATGCTAGTTGGTTTATTCGGTGGAAGATCATATGTTCAGATCCTTAATGATAATGAATACTCCTTTGATTATGAACATGAATATGCTTTTTGAGTAGTTATGTTTGTTCCTGGGGACATACGGGAGAAGTCTTGTTATAACTAATCATGTGAATTTGGTATTCGTTCAATATTTCGATGAGATGTATGTTGTCTTTCCTCTAGTGGTGTTATGTTGAACCTAGTATTGCTATGGTTAAAGATCTCTTGGTCGTTAATATTGAACCTAGTATTGCTATGGTTAAAGATCTCTTGGTCGTTAATATTGATGGGCATGTTATTTAGTTCTGTGATGAAGCCGCTAGGATTGCTAAACCTGATACTAGAGATAAACAAAGACCTGTTGTTGGCATGCCTGCTATTTCTGTTAAAATTGGAGATCATTGTTATCATGGCTTATGTGATGTGGGTTCTAGTGTGAGTGCAATTCCTTATACCTTGTACCAAGAAATTATGAATGATATTGCACCTGCTGAGACAGAAGATATTGATGTTACTATTAAGCTTGCCAATAGAGATACTATACCACCAATTGGGATTGTTAGAGATGTTGAAGTCTTGTGTGGGAATATAAAATACCCTACTGATTTTTGTCCCATTATATTTGGTAGACCTTTCGTGAATACTGTTAATGCTAAGATAGACTGCGAGAAAGATATCGTTACTGTTGGTTTAGGGGATATGTCTCATGATTTTAATTTCTCTAAGTTTCATAGACAACCCCATGATAAAGAATTGCCTAGTAAGGATGAAATTATTGGTCTTGCTTCTATTGTCGTGCCTCCTACTAATCCTTTAGAACAATATTTGCTAGACCATGAAAATGATATGTTTATGAATGAAAGAAGGGAAATAAATGAAGTATTCTTTGAACAGAGACCTATTTTTAAACACAACTTGCCTGTTGAAATCGTAGGGGATCCTCCTCCACCCAAGGGTGATCCCGTGTTTGAGCTTAAACCATTACCTGGTACTCTTAAATATGCTTATCTTGATGAAAAGAAGATATATCATGTTATTATTAGTACTAACCTTTGAGAGCATGAAGAAAAGAAATTATTGAAAACTCTGAAGAAGCACCATGCTGCTATTGGATATACTCTTGATGATCTTAAGGGCATTAGTTCCACTCTATGTCAGCACAAAATTAATTTGGAGCATGATGCTAAACCAGTTGTTGGTCACCAACGAAGGTTAAATTCTAAGATGAAAGAAGTGGTAAGAAATGAAATAATAAAGCTTCTGGAGGCAGGTATAACTTATCATATTGCTAATAGTAGATGGGTAAGTCTCGTTCATTGTGTCCCTAAGAAGGGAGATATTGTTGTTGTTCCTAATGATAAGAATGAATTAATTCCACAAAGAATTGTTACAGGTTATAGAATGGTAATTGATTTTTGCAAATTAAATAAAGCTACTAGAAAATATCATTATCCTCTACCTTTTATTGACCAAATGTTAGAAAGATTGTCCAAATATACACATTTTTGCTTTCTAGATGGTTATTCTGGTTTTTCTGAAATACCTGTGTCAAAAGATGATCAGGAGAAGACCACTTTTGCTTGCCCTTTAGGTACCTTTTCTTATAGAGGTATGCCTTTTGGTGTATGCAATGCACGTGCTACCTTTCAAACAAGTATGACTGCTATATTCTCTGATTTTTGTGAAAAGATTGTTGAGGTTTTCATGGATGATTTCTCCATTTATGGAACTTCTTTTGATGACTGCTTAAGCAACCTTGATCGAGTTTTGCACAGATGTGAAGAAACTAATCTTGTCTTGAATTGGGAGAAGTGCCACTTTATGCTTAATGAAGGTATTGTCTTAGGGCATAAAATTTCTGAAAGAGCTATTGAAGTTGATAAAGCTAAAGTAGATGCTATTGAAAAGATGCCATGTCCTAAAGATATCAAAGGTATAAGAAGTTTCCTTGGTCACGTTGGTTTCTATAGGAGGTTTATTAAAGACTTCTCTAAAATTTCTAGGCCTCTCACTAATCTCTTGCGAAAAGATGTTCCTTTTTGTTTTTTATGATGATTGTGTAGAAGCATTTGAAATAGTTAAGAAAGCCTTGATTTCTGCACCTGTTGTTCAGCCCCCTGAATGGAATTTACCCTTTGAAATTATGTGTGATGCAAGTGATTATGTTGTTGGTGTTGTTCTAGGGCAAGGAGTTGATAAGAAATTGGATGTTATTCATTATGCTAGTAAAACTCTAGACATTGCCCAGAGAAATTATGCTACTACTGAAAAAGAATATTCAGCAGTTGTATTTGCTTGTGATAAGTTCAGATCTTATATTGTTGATTTCAAAGTAACTGTTCACACTGATCATGCTGCTATTAAATATCTTATGCAAAATAAAGATGCTAAACCTAGACTTATTAGATGGATTCTCTTGTTACAAGAATTTGATTTGCATATTATTGATAGAAAGGGAGCTGAGAACCCCGTTGCTGACAACTTGTCTAGGTTAGAAAATGTTCTTGATGACCCACTGCCTAATGATGATGGCTTTCCTGATGAACAATTAGCTGTCACAAATGCTTCTCGTAATACTCCATGGCATGCTAATTGTGCTAATTACATTGTTGCTAAATTTATACCACCTAGTTTCACATACCAGCAAAAGAAAAAGTTTTTCTATGATTTAAGACATTACTATCGGGATGACCCACACCTTTATAAAGAAGGAGTAGATGGTGTTATTAGATGTTGTGTACCTGAGCATGAACAGGAACAGATCCTATGCAAGTGCCACTCCGAGTCTTACGGAGGACACCACGCTGGAGATAGAACTGCACATAAGGTATTGTAATCTGGTTTTTATTGGCCTACTCTCTTCAAGGATGCTCGTAAGTTTGTCTTGTCTTGTGATGAATGCCATAGAATTGGTAATATTAGTAGACGTCGGGAAATGCCTATGAATTATTCACTTGTTATTGAACCATTTGATGTTTGGCGCTTTGATTATAGGTTTTTTACATCTGTGCCCCTGGTTCCTTAGCCATACACATTCATCCCCACACTCTTCACTTTTTCTCACTTTTCGCCACTCCCTTGCCCGAAACCCTCAGAACTGGTCACAAACGGTGGATGCCGTCGGGTCAGTGCTTTGACCGTTAACTCTAATGAGTGGGGCTGTGCTGACTGTGTCGCCCATTGGACCTAATGAGTGGGGTCGCGGCAGACGGTGCCGCGGTTAGCCCGTTGGGCCGTGATTAGACGTGGGCCGTGCGCGCGCCGCAACGACAGAAGCCTGTTATGCATGCACGACATGTCCAGCTAGCCTGCATGCATGCACATAGCTAGCCTGCCTGCATGCGCCGCCGCCCGCCGCCACGATGCGCTGACCGGCCTCTTTTTCACGCGAGCCACCACGGACGCTGACCGGCCTCATTTTCACGCGAGCCGCCACGGATGCAGGGACGGTTGATGCCGCTAGTTCATATCATCTCCCACGCATGTCTCCTTGATGTAGAGCGTTGTTTCACACTTTTCGATCCACTCGCATCTATTCAACGTGGCAATTAAAACCTGTTGGCAATTAAAGTGGCATATCGATCGACGCGGCTCGTTTGAACGTAGCAAATCCAAAGAGCGGCTGGTGCCACTCCCCTTCCCTTCCCCTTTCCCTATTTAAACCACCACCCCTCCACCTATTCTGCACACATCCATTTGCGCCGCCCCCTTCTCTTCTTCACCAAAACCCAGAGCACTCTCAAAGCGAGGCGAGGATACAGTACAACGGCCCCACCTTCTAGCTCCCACCGACCGTGCCGGAGAGACGGTATCCGGTAGGTGTCGTCGTGGAGAAGACGCTCCGTGTGTGGGCGTTCTCACGCTAGAAGGGTGCAAGGGGGTTTGCCGAGTCGTTCCTCCGTGCGGGGTTCACCCACCTCCCGACGGGCTCGCCGGTGATGTTCCGACTGGATGAAGTGCGTCCAAACTCCAGGACTCTGCCGATAGGGCTCACCGTCACCTTCACCAACATATTTGATGCGTACCACCTCCTCGGCAAGGTGTTTTGGTGTGGATGTGAATTCATCGCATTCACAACCCACAACATATTCACAAACTTCGACTGCATCTTCCCCACCCGCGATGGTATGCACAGCCTCCCCTACTACATCGGCCAGGATGGCAAGGAGAGGGAGTAGTGAAGAGAAGGCGCAGTGAAGATGGTGGTGCAGTCCCGGTCTTGATCGTGAGATTGTCTTGCCCTAGGGTGTTAGGGATTTTTATCTTTTATATATTTCTATCTTAATTATGCCGTTGATTGTACCGTGAACTTTTAATCTCTGTCATGTTGTCCCCTCCCTAAGAACTTTGTTATGCTTGCTACCCTTATTTGATTTTTTTTAGAAACGTTGCCCTTATTTGATATGTCGTTGGTTATCAGTGTTTTTGCTTGCTATTTCTATCTTATTTGACATGAGATAAATCGCTAGATGGATATGGTGCCGTACACGAACCCTTCTGCTAAATCGATCAATCATTGAGTATTCCTCAATGAAAACCGGCAAGTTTTCGCCCATTTAGAGTAGGGTCAAGTTTTTGCATGCGCGGATAATGGAGTAGTTGAAGTGTCAAAAAGGAAACTAAAGCTAGAAAAATGAGCCATGTTGATGTTGAAAAGAAGAAGAAGAAAAGTTGTTTTTTTGAATTGTTGGTGGCCCTATTCCGTATATTGTATGAACAAAAACAAGCTAATTTTTGAATAGTTTGTGGACTATGCTATGGTTTAGGGTACATTATGTTTTATGTAAGAAGTATGCTATGGTTGCTACTTTTTATGTTATGGATGTATGCTTGCTACGTGAGATATCAGTCGATGGATATGGTGCCGTAGCCGAACCATAGACAAGCTCTCTAGATGGATATGGTGCCATAGCCGAGCCTACACATGCTCTCTAGATGGATATGCTGGCTAATGGTGCCACCTGACTTTATTTTAGACGTGGTTTCAGATGGATATCATGATCTACATAATTAAGTCTGACATGTTCTTAATAAAAAAACAAAAACAAAAAATCATGTATACAATATTTTTATTGCAACAAAACTTGTTTATAATACCCGCATGTCAAAAAATGAACCCAAAAATGAAAGTGTTGTGCCGTAGGCTATATACAGAAGGAAATTGCCATGATATGTACAAATAAATTTGACATGTGCAAGTCCAACAATAAATCGATTTACCATCATGCACTATTTTTGTTCGGCATGGAAAACCATGGATTTACCATGGTAATAATCAGGGTTAAAAATAGAGCCAGCGCGTGGGCCTTCGACACTCAACGCGATGAGACGGCCCAACCAGAGCTTAGTTTCAATTTGGGCCCTAGAACTACGTTTTTTTTCTTCTGCGGTCGGTGTTGTCGATTTAAACTCAAGAAAGCGAAAGTGTACAAAAGCGACGGTGCACCAAACTCACATGATCCACAAATTAAGCAACACGAGCATAGAGCACATGATCCACAAATTAAGCAACACAGAGCATAGAGCACATGATCCACAAATTTAAGCAAATCATAGAGCACATGATCCACAAATTAACCAAATCCTAGAGCACATGACACCCCACTAATAACATATCTAACGAGTGATGACCAGCAAGTAAGCAAATCCTAGAGCAACTACACAAAAATAAAAGGGATAAAATCCTAAAGCTATCAGATTCGCCTGCTTGTTCAATTGAATCATATGCTTAAGTTCTTGTTCATCTTCTTTATTTCCCCCTTCAAATCTGCATCCCCAACTGTCAGAGCAGCACTTTCAGAGACCAAATTCGTTGTTGCTGACGGCAGATTGAGCTCCCGGGTTGGGGCCCCATTGAATTGAATCCACTTAACTTAGTCATCCAGCCATTCAAAATGTGTGCATTTCTTCACGATCTGAATCGAAAAAATGAACCCTAAATCCCAGATCAAAAAAGAATAAAAATCAAATATAAAAAGAAATTAGAGAAAAAATCATGAGATCTAACCTGCCCCTCTGGCTTGCTCTCTGATACGTCTCCAACGTATCTATAATTTTTTATTGTTCCATGCCATATTATATTCTGTTTTGGACATTATTGGGCTTTGTTATACACTTTTATATTAATTTTGGGACTAACCTATTAACCGGAGGCCCAGCCCAGAATTGATGTTTTTGCCTATTTCGGAGTTTCACAGAAAAAGAATATCAAACGGAGTCCAAACGGAATGAAACCTTTGGGAACGTGATTTTCGGAACGAACATGATCCAGAGGACTTGGACCCTACGTCAAGACATCAACCAGGAGGGCACGAGGTACGGGGGCACGCCTACCCCCCTGGGCACGCCCTCCACCCTCGTGGGCCCCCTGTTGCTCCATCGACGTACTCCTTCCTCCTATATATACCACGCATTCCCCAAACTACCAGACATCTTGAGCCAAAAATCTAATTCCACCGCCGCAACCTTCTGTACTTGTGAGATCCCATCTTGGGGCATGTTCCGGAGCTCCGCCGGAGTGGGCATCGATCACGGAGGGCTTCTACATCAACACCATAGCCTCTCCGATGATGTGTGAGTAGTTTACCTCAGACCTTCGTGTCCATAGTTATTAGCTAGATGGCTTTTTCTCTCTTTTTGGATCTCAATACAATGTTCTCCCCCTCTCTCATGGAGATCTATTCGATGTAATCTTCTTTTGCGGTGTGTTTGTTGAGACTGGTGAATTGTGGGTTTATGATCAACTTTACCTATGAAGAATATTTGAATCTTCTCTGAATTCTTTTATGTATGATTGGTTATCTTTGCAAGTCTCTTTGAATTATCAGTTTGGTATGGCCTACTAGATTGGTCTTTCTTGCAATGGGAGAAGTGCTTAGGTTTGGGTTCAATCTTGTGGTGTCCTTTCCCAGTGACAGTAGGGGCAACAAGGTGCTACGTCTTGAGCTTGCGTTAGTTTTCCCCGAAGAGGAGAGGATGATGCAGCACACTAGCGTAAGTATTTCCCTCAGTTTTTGAGAACCAAGGTATCAATCCAGTAGGAGGTCACGCGCAAGTCCCTCGTACCTGCACAAAACGATAGCTACTCGCAACCAACGCGATTAGGGGTTGTCAATCCCTTCACCGTCACTTACGAGAGTGAGATCTGATAGAGATAATATTTTTGGTATTTTTTGGTATAAAGATGCAAAGAGAAAAGTAAAAGCAAGGAAAATAAATAAAGTGATGGAGATTGATATGATGAGAATAGACCCGGGGGCCATAGGTTTCACTAGTGGCTTCTCACAAGAGCATAGATATTCTACGGTGGGTGAACAAATTAATGTTGAGCAATTGACAAAATTGAGCATAGTTATGGGTATATCTAGGCAATGATCATGTATATAGGCATCACGTCTGAAACAAGTAGACCGAAACGATTCTGCATCTACTACTATTACTCCACTCATCGACCGCTATCCAGCATGCATCTAGAGTATTAAGTTAAAAACAGAGTAACGCCTTAAGCAAGATGACATGATGTAGAGGAATAAATTCATGCAATATGATAAATACCCCATCTTGTTATCCTCGATGGCAACAATACAATACGTGCCTTGCAACCCTTTACATCCTTTGGGTAAGGACACCGCAAGATTGAACCCAAAGCTAAGCACTTCTCCCATTGCAAGAACTACCAATCTAGTTGGCCAAACCAAACAGATAATTCGAAGAGACTTGCAAAGATAACTCAATCATACATAAAAGAATTCAGAGAAGAATCAAATGTTTTCCATAGATAAGTTGGATCATAAACCCACAATTCATCGGTCTCAACAAACACACCGCAAAAAGAAGATTACATCGAATAGATCTCCACGAGAGAGGGGGAGAACATTGTATTGAGATCCAAAAAGAGAGAAGAAGACATCTAACTACTAGCTATGGACCCGAAGGTCTGAAGTAAACCACTCACACTTCATCGGAGGGGCTATGGTGTTGATGTAGAAGCCCTCTGTGGTGGATGCCCCCTCCGGCGGAGCTCCGGAACAGGCCCCAAGATGGGATCTCGTGGATACAGGAAGGTACGTAGGTATATATAGGAGGAAGGAGTATGTCGATGGAGCGTCAGGGGGCCCACGAGGCAGGGGGGCGCGCCTAGGGCGGAGGGCGCGCCCCCCACCCTCGTGACCTCCTCTGGCACTTCTTGGAGTAGGGTCCAAGCCTCCTGGATCACGTTCGGTGAGAAGATCACGTTCCCGAAGGTTTCATTCCGTTTGGACTCCGGTTGATATTCCGTTTCTTGAAACACTGAAATAGGCAAAAAACAGCAATTACGGGCTGGGCCTCCGGTTAATAGGTTAGTCCCAAAAGTAATATAAAAGTGGAAAATAAAGCCCATTATAGTCCAAAACAATAGATAAAGTAGCATGGAGCAATCAAAAATCATAGATACGTTGGAGACGTATCACAAGGCACGTATTGTATTGTTGCCATCGAGGATAACAAGATGGGGTTTACATCATATTGCATGAGTTTATCCCTCTACATCATGTCATCTTGCTTAAAGCTTTACTCTGTTCTTATGAACTTAATACTCTAGATGCATGTTGGATAGCAGTCGATGTGTGGAGTAATAGTAGTAGATGCGGTGAGTCGATCTACTTGTCTCGGACGTGATGCCTATATACATGATCATACCTAGACATTCTCATAACTATGCTCAATTCTGTCAATTGTTCAACAGTAATTTGTTCACCCACCGTAAAAACTTATGCTCTTGAGAGAAGCCACTAGTGAAACCGATGGCCCCTGGGTCTATTTTCCATCATATTAATCTTCCAACACTTAGTTATTTTTATTGCCTTTTATTTTACTTTGCATCTTTATCATAAAAATACCAAAAATATTATCTTATCATATCTATCAGATCTCACTCTCGTAAGTGACCGTGTAGGGATTGACAACCCCTTATCGCGTTGGTTGCGAGGATTTATTTGTTTGCGTAGGTGTGAGGGACTCATGCGTGGCATCCTACTGGATTGATACCTTGGTTCTCAAAAACTGAGGGAAATACTTACGCTACTTTGCTGCATCGCCCTTTCCTCTTCAAGGGAAAACCAACGCAGTGCTCAAGAGGTAGCAAGAAGGATTTATGGCGCCGTTGCCGGGGAGGTCTTTGCAAAAGTCAACATACCAAGTACCCATCACAAACCCTTATCTCCCACATTAAATTATTTGCCATTTGCCTCTCGTTTTCCTCTCCCCCACTTCACCTTTGTCGTTTTATTCGCCCTCTCTTTTCCGTTCTTCCTTTTGTTTGCTCGTGTTGCCATGTGCCTTCTATATGCTTGCATCTTTGCTTGCTGAAAATCTATTGATATGGATCCACTTAAAGTGTTCTACTTGGATCATCTTCGATCCTTAAGCGCTTGTGCTGAAACCCCAACTAGCCTAGTTGATGGGAAATCTTTAGATGAGCATGCTCATTTTGTGCGTCATCGTTTGTCTGAAAAAGGGAAGCACTTATGGTATCATATAAATAGTTTGCTATGCTATGCTTGGAATCTTTGTGAACATTCTGATTTTACTTGTTGCTCTAAGAACCCTAAAAACACCTTCCCTACCTATGTGAGTTCAATGATAATGAAATCTTATCTTCTTATGCAAAGGGTATTTATAGTTACTATGATATCAAACAAATTAAAGAATTTGTCGTTTTTAAGGGCTCGTGAAGTTTCTTCTTTGATTGAAAAGTATGATTTTTTTCTCAACAAATCTGAAAATTCCATCATACTTAAATATTGCAATGAAAACTTTGCTCATAATGTCTATGTCCTAGAATTTATTGAAAAAATGACCTTTGCTTTGGAAGAAAATAATGATATGCATGAATCTATAGATAATGATGATTCTGTTGATTTGGTTGAAATATCCCTTGATGAACATGATGCTTGCTATTCTTGTGGCCATGATGCCAATATTTATGAAGACGAATTTGCTATAGTTCCTTATGTTAAAAATGAGATCGTTGCTATTGCACCCATGCTTGATAGTTCCTTTGATGAAAAGCATGATTGCAATGATTTTACTATAAATTCTCTTGACGTCAATTGTGCTAATAATATGCAAAACCCTAAGTATGGGGATGCTAGTTTTGCTATGTCCACTATTTGTTGCAATGATCATGATTGGGGTGATTCTTCTTATGATCTTGAAAATTTATTTAAGCCCCATGATGAATATGAGATTGATAATAGTGTTTGCAATAGTATTGAAAGTGGGTTTGGAAGAGTGTCAACTTTTGATCCCACATATTTGGATTTTGATCAATCTTATGAAGTTTTTGATAAAAGTGGGTTTGGAGAGGTCATGACTTTAGTTAATGTTAATCCCACTATTTTGGAAGAGTGTCAACTTTGCATGCATGTGGATCGTGTTGAAAATATTTTATGTGATAGCTATTTTGTTGAATTTTCATATGATCCCACATGTAATTATTATGAGAGAGTAAAATATGGTCGTAGAAATTTTCATGATAATAAATTACCTCTCGTTATGTTGAGATTGCTATTGTTTCTTTCCGCTTCCTTGCATATGCTAGTTTTTGCTTGCTATGATAATTTGTTTTCCTATAAGATGCCTATGCATAGGAAGTAGGTTAGACTTATATGTGTTTGTCACGTGTTTCATGATGCTCTCTTTGTGCTTCAATTCTTATCTCTCATGCGACCATCATTAAAATTATCTACGCCTGGCTAGGGGCGTTAAACGATAGCGCTTGTTGGGAGGCAACCCAATTTTATTTTTAGTTTTTTGCTTTTTGCTTCTGTTTAGGAATAAATATTTGATCCAGCCTCTGTTTATATGTCTTTTTATGTGTTAATTAGTGTTTGTGCCAAGTTAAACCTATAGGATCTTCTTGGATGATAGTTATTTGATCTTGCAGAAAATTCCAGAAACTTTCTGTTCACGAAAATAATTGTTAAAAATCACCAGATCGTGATACAATATTTATTCAAATTACTTCTGATCAATAAACAAATTGTCTAGGTCGTCCTATTTTGGCTGAATTTTTGGAGTTCCAGAAGTTTGCGTTAGTTACAGATTACTACAGACTGTTCTGTTTTTGACATATTCTATTTTTCGTGTGTTGTTTGCTTATTTTGATGAATCTATGGCTAGTAATATAGTTTATAAATCATAGAGAAGTTGGGAATACAGTAGGTTTAACACCAATATAAATAAAGAATGACTTCATTACAGTACCTTGAAGTGGTCTTTTGTTTTCGTTCGCTAACGGAGCTCACGAGATTTTCTGTTAAGTTTTGTATTGTGAAGTTTTCAAGTTTTGGGTGAAAGATTTGATGGATTATGGAACAAGGAGTGGCAAGAGACTAAGTTTGGGGATGCCTATGTCACCCCCAAGATAATCTAAGGACACCAAAAAGCCAAAGCTTGGGGATGCCCCGGAAGGCATCCCTCTTTAAATCTACTTCCATCGGTAACTTTACTTGGAGCTATATTTTTATTCACCACATGATATGTGTCTTGCTTGGAGCGTCTTGTATGATTTGAGTCTTTGATTTTTACTTTACCACAATCATCCTTTCTGTACACACCTTTTGAGAGAGACAAACATGATTAGGAAATTATTAGAATACTCTATGTGCTTCACTTATATCTTTTGAGTTATATAGTTTTTGCTCTAGTACTTCACTTATATTTTTTAGAGCACGGTGGTGGTTTTGTTTTATAGAAACTATTATTCTCTCACGCTTCACTTATATTATTTTGAGAGTCTTAAATAGCATGGTAATTTACTAAAATAATCCTAATATGCTAGGTATTCAAGACTAGTAAAAACTTTCTTATGAGTGTGTTGAATACTAAGAGAAGTTTGATGCTTGATGATTGTTTTGAGATATGGAGGTAGTGATATCAAAGTTGTGCTAGTTGAGTAGTTGTGAATTTGAGAAATACTTGTGTTGAAGTTTGCAAGTCCCGTAGCATGCACGTATGGTAAACGTTATGTAACAAATTTGAAATATGAGGTGTTCTTTGATTGTCCTCCTTATGAGTGGCGTTCGGGGACGAGCGATGTACTTTTCCTACCAATCTATCCCCCTAGGAGCATGCGCGTAGTGCTTGGTTTTTGATGACTTGTAGATTTTTGCAATAAGTATGTGAGTTCTTTATGACTAATGTTGAGTCCATGGATTATACGCACTCTCACCTTTCCATCATTGCTAGCCTCTTGATTGCGTGCATTGCCCTTTCTCACATTGAGAGTTGGTGCAAACTTCGCCGGTGCATCCAAACATCGTGATTTGATACGCTCTTTCACACATAAACCTCCTTATATCTTCCTCAAAAAAGCCAGCATACCTACCTATTATGGCATTTCCATAGCCATTCCGAGATATATTGCCATGCAACTTTCCACCGTTCCGTTTATCATGACACGTTCATCATTGTCATATTGCTTTGCATGATCATGTAGTTGACACAGTATTCGTGGCAAAGCCACCATTCATAATTCTTTCATACATGTCACTCTTGGTTCATTGCATATCTCGCACACCTTGAAGGCATTCATATAAAGTCATACTTTGTTCTAGTATCGAGTTGTAATCATTGAGTTGTAAATAAATAGAAGTGTGATGATCATCATTTTCTAGAGCATTGTCCCAAGTGAGGAAAAATAAAAAATAAAAAAAGAGAAAGGCCATAAAAAGAGAAGGCCCAAAAAATGAGAGAAGAAGAGAGAAGGGACAATGTTACTATCCTTTTACCACACTTGTGCTTCAAAGTAGCACCATAATCTTCATGATAGAGAGTCCTTTGTTTTGTCACTTTCATATACTAGTGGGAACTTTTCATTATAGAACTTGGCTTGTATATTCCAACAATGGGCTTCCTCAAATGCCCTAGGTCTTCGTGAGCAAGCAAGTTGGATGCACACCCACTTAGTTTCTTTTGTTGAGCTTTCATATATTTATAGCTCTAGTGCATCTGTTGCATGGCAATCCCTACTCCTTGCATTAACATCAATTGATGGGCATCTCCATAGCTCACTGATTAGCCTCGTTGATGTGAGACTTTCTCCTTTTTTTCTTCTCCACATAACCCCCATCATCATATTCTATTCCACCCATAGTGCTATATCCATGGCTCACGCTCATGTATTGCGTGAAGGTTGAAAAAGTTTGAGATTACTAAAGGATGAAACAATTGCTTGGCTTGTCATCGTGGTTGTGCATGATGAGAGCATTCTGGTGTGACGAAAATGGAGCATGACTAAACTATATGACTTTGTAGGGATGAACTTTCTTTGGCCATGTTATTTTGAGAGGACATAATTGCTTAGTGAGTATGCTTGAAGTATTATTATTTCTATGTCAATAATGAACTTTTATCTTGAATCTTCGGATCTGAATATTCATACCACTATTAATAAGAATTACATTGAAATTATGCCAAGTAGCATTCCACATCAAAAATTCTATTTTTATCATTTACCTACTCGAGGACAAGCAGGAATTAAGCTTGGGGATGCTTGATACGTCTCCAACGTATCTATAATTTTTGATTGTTCCATGCTATATTATATTCTAT
Organism: Aegilops bicornis; assembly: GCA_021605145.1. Taxonomy (NCBI): domain Eukaryota; kingdom Viridiplantae; phylum Streptophyta; class Magnoliopsida; order Poales; family Poaceae; genus Aegilops; species Aegilops bicornis. The sequence goes on from CM038675.1 coordinate 732,715,549, forward strand.
TTTGGACATTATTGGGCTTTATTATACAATTTTATATTATTTTTGGGACTAACCTATTAACCGGAGGCCCAGCCCAGAATTGCTGTTTTTTTCCCTATTTCAGAGTTTCGCAGAAAGTCCAAACATAATGAAACCTTAGGGAACGTGATTTTCGGAACGAACGTGAACTAGAAGACTTGGACCCTACGTCAAGACATCAACCAGGAGGGCACGAGGTAGGGGGCGCGCTACCCCTGGGCGCACCCTCCACCATCGTGGGCCCCTGTTGCTCCAATCATGCATTCCTTCCTCCTATATATACGTATGTACCCCCAAACTACCAGATACGGAGCCAAAAACCTAATTCCACCGCCGCAACCTTCTATACTTGTGACATCCCATCTTGGGGCCTGTTCCGGAGCTCCGCCGAAGGGGGCATCGATCACGGAGGGCTTCTACATCAACACCATAGCCTCTCCGATGATGTGTGATTAGTTTACCTCAGACCTTCGGGTCCATAGTTAATAGCTAGATGGCTTCTTCTCTCTTTTTGGATCTCAATACAATGTTCTCCCCCTCTCTCGTGGAGATCTGATGTAATCTTCTTTTATGTGTGTTTGTTGAGACTGATGAATTGTGGGTTTATGATCAAGTTTATCTATGAACAATATGAATTCTTTTATGTATGGTTGGTTATCTTTGCAAGTCTCTTTGAATTATCAGTTTGGTTTGGCCTACTAGATTGGTCTTTCTTGCAATGGGAGAAGTGCTTAGCTTTGGGTTCAATCTTATGTGTCCTTTCCCAAAGTGATGAGGGGCAGCAAGGCACGTATTGCATTGTTGCCATCGAGGATAACAAGATGGGGTTTACATCATATTGCATGAGTTTATCTCTCTACATCATGTCATCTTGCTTAAAGTGTTACTCTGTTCTTATGAACTTAATACTCTAGATGCATGCTGGATAGCGGTCGATGTGTGGAGTAATAGTAGTAGATGCAGGCAGGAGTCGATCTACTTGTCTCGGACGTGATGCCTATATACATGATCATACCTAGATATTCTCATAACTATGCTCAATTCTGTCAATTATTCAACAGTAATTTGTTCACCCATCGTAAAAACTTATGATCTTGAGAGAAGCCAGTAGTGAAACCTATGGCCCCCGGGTCTATTTTCCATCATATTAATCTTCCAACACTTAGTTATTTTTATTGCCTTTTATTTTACTTTGCATCTTTATCATAAAAAATACCAAAAATATTATCTTATCATATCTATCGATCTCACTCGTAAGTGACCGTAGGGATTGACAATCCCTTATCGCGTTGGTTGCGAGGATTTATGTTTGTGTAGGTGCGAGGGACTCGTGTGTGGCCTCCTACTGGATTGATACCTTGTTTCTCAAAAACTGAGGGAAATACTTACGCTACTTTGCTGCATCACCCTTTCCTCTTCAAGGGAAAACCAACGCAATGCTCAAGAGGTAGCACTCTCGCATTTCACGAATTCGCGCTCATAGTTGCCATTCTTGACTTCCTTTGAAGTCAACCGTATGAGTGGCGCGCTGCATGGGCAATCAGGACATCGCTCCATGGGAAGTGGACCATACTAGGTCCACGAGGGGCGGGAGGCTGAAGTGGAGCTCGACATATCGCCCAAAGTCGCCAGAGAAGAAGCAGAGGAGTGGCTCCTCTCGTCGCCGGAGAAGAAGTAGCAGAGGAGGAGTGGCTCGTCGCTAAAGAATAAGCACCAGAATAAAGGGGTACCCGAACAAAGGGGAGGCACAACCAACAAGTCTTGCAGATCGCCTCTCGCGGATCGCCCCACGATCCAACGATGCGGAGCCGTCCATGTGATCCAACGGTGCGGAGCTTGGTCGCAGCCTGCCCTCGGAATTACTTCTAGAAGACCACATCTAAGGGGTCTCGCTTGGCGCTAGGGTACGATCGGACGGCTGACGTTCGGAGCTGGGGTTAGGCGAAACCGCGCGGCGTTTAGAGGGGTTTTGAGCTGGTCAACAGGGTTTCAAAGGCTTTGACTGAGCATAAATAATCTTAAAGAAATCGAAAAAATATGAAACCTTCGTCGTTCGTCGTTTTATAGGACACACTAACGAGGAAAAATACTAAACTTAGTATACGTACATTTAGAGAAAAAAAACCTAGCTAGCACGATCAAGGTAAAATGAGCACCATTAATCAAAAAATCAAAAATATATATAACCTGCGCACAATGTTGTCTTGTGTGACATGTTACCAACCAAAAATCATAAACTTTTCATATGGACATTTTCATGAAAAAACCTTCACACATATTAGCTATCATGTACAACGTTTCATAGAGACCAAGGAGAGGAGGTACGGTTTCCCTTCGGTTTTTGAATTTTTAAAAAAAATCAAAAAAATCACCAAATCTTGATTTCAAAGTGAATAAGAAGGATCTGAACTTAGTTTTCCATTTTCATATGGTAAACGTGCTTTTACCCTAGCTTGGGGTTGTTTACCCTAGATTGGGAGCCCATTTGGAGCACATTTCTCATGACTACAAGTTTTGTAGACGCAAAAGAGATCGGATTGATCACCCTAGCGTTTATAATAGTTCAAAGAACTGTGGAACTCACACCACAGAGGAATGGACTAAAGTGTTGGTTCAAATTCAACGTTTACATATAGAATTATTACACCTTACAAGTTTTCACAGTACTTCAAATTGACGACAAAATCCTTATTACAAATCTTTAAAGTTCAAAGTTTATGACGTGCATTCAAGTTCAAATTCAAATCTTTGCCTTGCTTCTTGTGTTCCGGAATGGGTTAACCGTCTTGCTTCTGGTTTCCCTAGCTGGGATATTTTGTGCTTTTGAAAGCTTTGTCTTGTTGCTTCTGATCTTCACTTCTGGTGGTGGCGGTTTTGTTGAGCTTTGACTGATCAAGAAAGTGATGACCAGTTGACGGTCATCTATGGGCTCACTAATCTTTAAAGGAACTTCAGACAAAATAACTTCCTCCTCTCTTATAGCTTCAAAACCTTCGTAAGCCATGGTTTCAAATTCCGCATCGGATGATGGTTCAACCAAAGTTTCTTCCTCTCTAGGTCTTTTCTGTCTTGTGCCTCTAATTATCCTAGAGCTGGGTCAAACAGAAATAAGCTTAGCCATCGATAAAAAGAGAACAAATGCAAAAAAATGGAAAGATTGCACACATACCAAGCTGCTACTTCAGTTGCTTCATTCTCTAAACTTGTTGCATTATCCTCTGCTGCTGCATTATACTCTAAACTTGTTGCATTCTCCTCTACTGCTGCATTCTCCTCTGCATTTGCTGTTGCCCATTGTTCCTCTTCTCCAAATGATGCATCAACTGGATTGGTACAACGCCTAGCAATATGCCCTAAGATACCACATCTTTTGCACTTACGCTATTTTTTTATAAGACCCTCTTCACCAGCTCTTATCATGTTTTTCCTTGGTCTTCCTGGTGGTCTAGTCAGTATAGGAGAATGGAGTTTGAACCCTGGGTCTACTATGTTCCATTGGTCTTTTCCCAAGAGTGCAGGCACCATTTCAGCATAAGCAGCCCTAAATTTGGCAACAGAGAAATATTCAGAGCAATACTGATCAACTTCACCGTCTTCACCTCCAATAACAGTCATGAGATGTAGGGCATGTATGCATGGCTTCCCGTGGATCTACCATTGCCTACAGCTGCATTCATTGGTTGCAAGGTTCACTGGATATCTCCATTCTCTATTTTTACTGTCAGTGTATGTCACCTCAGCCTCGTATGTCGACGGTCGAATGCATTTCATTCTTAGTCCTCTTGCCTTGGCATGCAATGCCTTAATCAGAGATGGGAGCATAAGATGGCCAACATATTGTGTTTCTGCAATTCTTTTACGAAGAGCCATCTTCACCATGATCATCTTCCTGATCTTATCAAATGCTTGCCACAACAAAAGCCCTTTCACTGACTTGAACTTTGCATTGAAACACTCAGCGAGGTTATTGGTCACATAGTCTACTTTGCAGATTTCATTGAATTTGCTTCTTGACCACAGCTTTCCATGATGTTCATCCATGTACTCCTTCACCAAAGAATTATGAGCATACAACACTCTCAAATGGTGCTCATGCTTCCTCAAGCTGCATGTGTATAATGGTGGACATAGATTCTCATCATAAACTTTGCCTTTGAATTTATTTTTAAAATTTTGTGCTAGGTGTCGCATAAATTCCCTATGTTCCACTCTGTGGAATACAATTTCATACTGCAGTTTCTAAACCCTTGCAAGCATCCGTGTGTATAACTAAACCCGAGGGTGTACCTATAATGTTGTGCAACCGCTGCAGTAAACCAAACCCAACTCTCCTCACTCTACCTCCAACACACCAAATGCAATCGAATAGCCAGTTGTGTCCATCAATCAGAGAAGCTGCTGCTAGCTGGCCTCTCACTCTTCCATTCAAAGCAATGCATCGACAATGAAATAGGGCCTACAACCATTCAGAAACCCCTGCCAAAGAAGCCTTGAAACAAAAAGCCCTCCTGAAGCACTCCTTCTCTATTGCCTTCCCTTTTAATTTGTACTTAATCAGACGCTTGTCAATCTCTACAACAATCCCTGGACTAGCCGTCTCCACTTCAGCTTTGAAGGTGTAAAGCAACTGAAAACTCTCATTCCATGGACCATTAATCCTATCAAGAGCCCTTTCCTTGGCATAGAAAATCTTCATGTATTGTACATTGATCTTGTACTTCTCAAATAGCTTCCCATGGAGTGCTGTTGGACCAATTGTTGGTGTTTCCTCACCCAATCCAAGATTGCATCTGCCACCCACCTAGTCTTTGTCCTTTCCCCTCCCCCTCTAGGTGGGCAAGTGTGCCCGTGTGGGTTGCTTTTTATCTGAAACAAAATGAAAAATGATGTCAAATACAATTAAGAAACAGTACACATGATCTGAATATAGAATGGATAAATATCTGATAACAATATTCAGTTGTACTACCTGAATCAATTTGCTCTTTCGCATAGTGGATGCATGCAACCTCCACCTACACCTATCATAAGGGCAATGAACAGTGAATCTTCCTGGCTCACTCCTATCAACCTCATAAGAGTATTCAGTGAGAATGCAATATGTAGTCACTGCATTACGACAGTCCACCATCGATTCGCATACGGTTCCTGGAGTAAGGTCAGGATTCTCCCTGTTCCACTCAATTGTTGGCATGTCCTCACCCTCATATTCTTGTAAAACTAAGGAGTCGATGTTCTCCTCCCTCCCTTCATCATCAGTGTCATCAAATCTAGCACGGCTGCTAGGCTCCTCTGCATATTCATCTTCCACTGCCTGTTGACTGACTCTATCTACCAGTTCAGGGAATACAATCTCATCCTCATCATCATGTCGAGGCACTTCCTCATCAGGCTCTGCATCTACTTCTACATAAGGTGCAGAAGGGAGAGGAGAAGTGGCAGAATTAGCGGCAGCCGACATGTTGTGGCTTTTAGAACCACTAGGTTTAATTGGTCTCGACTTACAAGGAGTGCGAGGACGCTCGCTATTAGCAGAGACAGATGATGTCTGAACACCCTTCGGGATACGTTGTTTATGCATTCAAGCACACCGATATGGATTTTACCGAAACGGCTGTCAGCATTCAAACTAAATAGCAATCCCAGATGCTCATCACAAGTTAATGGGAGAAATCTATGCTTGGTACTGTCTAAATATCTTAGTTCAACAGCATCGGCAGGGCTCCACGGATACTCACAGCAGAATGCCTCGCGGAAATCTCTGAACAAAACGCTGGTTTCTACCACTTTAGGATAGAAAATCCAGAAATCACACATGGTTTAGTTCCATGCAGCTCGCTAGTTTCCATTCTAACCGTCAGCCGAAAAGCAAGTGCAGGATCAACCCTATTCGATTGAAATAAGATAAAGGGCCCAGTTAGGATGAAAAATTTCAGATAAATTGCGTTGATTCACGCCAACGGTGGTCAAATATAGCCTAATTTATGGATCTCCTAATCAATTTGAGAGGAAAACGATGCTTACCCAGGTGGAATCCATGAATTATCAGCCTCTGATTCGACCCAATCATCTCCACGGTCGATGGGCCGGACGGGGTGCCCCCCCACCTGACATCGCTTCCTAATCCTAGATGGGGAGAGAGGGTAGATGCGGTGGAGGCGGCACGACCGCGGTGGAGGCGGCAAGACAGCGGCAGAGGCGGCACGACGGCGGCGGAGGGGGCGGTGCGGAAGCGACTAGATCTGATTCAGGTTGCCGTGGGTGTCAGTTTCGCGGCCCCACTGGTTACCACGTAACGGTCAAAATTTGGACTGCGCCCTATGCGGCCCCACTAGTCAGGGTTAACGGTCAAGCCATTGACCCGATGGTAACGTCCGTTGTGACCAGTTCTGAGGGTTTCGGGCAAGGGAGTGGGGAAAAGTGAGCAAAAGTTAAGAGCGTGGGGATGAATGAGTAGAACTAACGAACCAGGGCACATAAATAAAAATCACTTGATTATATGGGACCTTTTCCTTCCTCTAATGGGTATACACATATTTTAGTTGCTGTTAATTACGTTACTAAGTGGGTAGAAGCTATTCCAACTAGTAGTGTTGATCATTTATACGTCTCCAACACATCTATAATTTTTTATTGTTCCATGCTATTATATTATCTATTTGGATGTTTTATATGCATTAATATTCTATTTTATATGATTTTTAGGACTAACCTATTAACCTAGAGCCCAGTGCCAATTCCTGTTTTTTCCTTGTTTTTGAGTTTCGCAGAAAAGGAATACCAAACGGAGTCCAAACAGAATGAAACTTTTGCGATGATTTATTTTGGACCAGAAGACATACAGAGGGCTTGGAGTGCACGTCAGGAAAGCCACGAGGCGGCCACAAGGTCGGGAGGCGCGCCTAGGGGGTAGGGTGCGCCCCCCACCCTTGTGGGCCCCTCGTGACTCCACCGACCTATTTATTTCGCCTATATATTCTCAAATATCCCAAAACCTTCCAGGGGAGCCACGAAACCACTTTTCCACGCCGCAACCTTCTATACCCGTGAGATCCCATCTAGAGGCCTTTTCCGGGGTCCCGCCGGAGCGGGATTCGATCACGGAGGGCTTCTACATCAACACCATTGCCTCTCCGATGAAGCGTGAGTAGTATACATAGACCTACGGGTCCATAGCTAGTAGCTAGATGGCTTCTTCTCTCTCTTTGATTCTCAATACCATGTTCTCCTCGATGTTCTTGGAGATCTATTCGATGTAATACTCTTTTGCGGTGTGTTTGACGAGATCCGATGAATTGTGGATTTATGATCAGCTTATCTATGAATATTATTTGAATCTTCTCTGAATTCTTATATGCATGACTTGATATCTTTGCAAGTCTCTTCGAACTATCGATTTGGTTTGGCCAAGTAGATTGGTTTTTCTTGCAATGGGAGAAGTGCTTAGCTTTGGGTTCAATCTTGCGGTGCTCGATCCTAGTGATAGAAGGGGAAACGACATGTATTGTATTGTTGCCATCGAGGATAAAAAGATGGGTTTTTTATCGTAATGCTTGAGTTAATTCCTCTGCATCATGTCATCTTGCTTATGGCGTTACTATGTTCTTTATGAACTTAATACTCTAGATGCATGCTGGATAGTGGTCGATGTGTGGGGTAATAGTAGTAGATGCAAAATCGTTTTGGTCTACTTGACACGGACATGATGCCTATATTCATGATCATTGCCTTAGATATCGCCATAACTTTGTGCTTTTCTATCAATTTCTCGGCAGTAATTTGTTCACCCACCGTAATAATTTCTATCTTGAGAGAAGCCTCTAGTGAAACCTATGGCCCTCGGGTCTATTTTCCATCATATAAGTTTCCGATCTACAATTTCAGTTTCCTATTTACTTTCTTTGCAATCTTTTACATTCTGTTCCATAAACCAAAAATACCAAAAATATTACTTTGTCATTTATCCATCTCTATCAGATCTCACTTTGCAAATAACCGTGAAGGGATTGACAACCCCTTTATCGCGTTGGGTGCAAGTTGGTGTTTGTTTGTGCAGGTATTTGCTGGCTTGCACATTGTCTCCTACTGGATTGATACCTTGGTTCTCAAAAGCCGAGGGAAATACTTACTCTACTTTGCTGCATCACCCTTTCCTCTTCAAGGGAAAAACCAACGCAAGCTCAAGAGGTAGCAATCATAACACTTCTATTAAGATGCTTAAAGAAGTTATTTTTCCGAGGTTTGGAGTCCCTAGATATTTAATGACCGATGGTGGTTCACATTTTATTCATGGTGCTTTCCATAAAATGCTTGCTAAGTATGATGTTAACCATAGAATTGCATCTCCATATCATCCTCATTCTAGTGGACAAGTAGAATTGAGCAATAGAGAGATTAAATTGATTTTTGCAAAAGATTGTTAATAGATCTAGAAAGAATTGGTCTAAGAAACTTGATGATGCATTATGGGCTTATAGAACTGCTTATAAGAACCCTATGGGTATGTCTCCATATAAAATGGTTTATGGAAAGGCTTGTCACTTACCTCTTGAATTAGAACATAAGGCATATTGGGCTATTAAAGAGCTCAATTATGATTTGCCGGTGAGAAGAGGTTATTTGACATTAGCTCACTTGATGAATGGAGAACCCAAGCCTATGAGAATGCTAAGTGTTTAAAGAAAAAGTTAAAAGATGGCATGACAAGAGGATACAAAAGCGTGAGTTTAGTGTAGATTGAAAGGATCGAGAAGAGGTGTCTAGAGGGGGGTGATTAGACCCTCAACAAAGAAAAGTAGCAGTTTTTAATTTATTCAAGTTAAGGTGGAGTTTTAGCACAAGTTTAAACATTCACAATACATTTCAAGCAAGCATGGCAAGAGTATATGAGCAGCGGAAAGTAAAGCATGCAAGTTGCAAGAATGTAAAGGGATGGGATTGGAGTATGCAAACGCAATTGGAGACATGGAGATTTTTGGCGTGCTTCTGATAGGTGGTGCTATAGTACATCCACGTTGACGGAGACTTCAACCCACGAAGGGTAACGGTTGCGCGAGTCCACGGAGGGCTCCACCCACGAAGGGTCCACGAAGAAGCAACCTTGTCTATCCCACCATGGCCATCGCCCACGAAGGACTTGCCTCACTAGGGTAGATCTTCATGAAGTAGGCGATCTCCTTGCCCGTACAAACTCCTTGGTTCAACTCCACAATCTTGACGGAGGCTCCCAAGTGACACCTAACCAATCTAGGAGACACCACTCTCTAAAAGGTAATAGATGGTGTGTTAATGATGAACTCCTTGCTCTTGTGCTTCGAATGATAGTCTCCCCAACACTCAACTCTCTCTAAGGTTTGGATTTGGTGGAAAGATTATTTGAGTGGAAAGCAACTTGGGGAAGGCTAGAGATCAAGATTCTTGTGGTTGGAATGGAATATCATGGTCTCAACACATGAGTAGGTGGTTCTCTCTCAGAAAATGTATGTTGGAAGTGTAGGCACGTTCTGATGGCTTTCTCCATGAATGACGAGTGGGTGGAGGGGTATATATAGCCTCCACACAAAATCTAACCGTTACACACAATTCACCAAACTCGGTAGGACCGAATCATGAAACTCGGTCAGACCGATTCAGTTCAAAATGTGAACATTAGGCTTTTCGGTGGGACCGACATGTCAGCTCGGTGGGACCGATTTCATTAGGGTTAGGGTATAACATAATCTCGGTGAGAATGATCACATAAACTCGGTAGGACCAATTTCTCTAATAGGCAAACAGAGAGTTGGTCAGGCAAACTCGGTGGGACCAAATCGCTCATTTTGGTGAGACCGAAACATTACGAAAGGGAAACAGAGAGTTTGCATTGCGAACTCGGTGGGACCGATCGCTCATCTCGGTTGCACCGAAACGTTATGAAGGGAAACACAGAGTTTTCAATCTCATCTCGGTGAGACCGAGATCCCTATCGGTGAGACCGAAGTGACTAGGGTTTCTGGCAGTGGCTATGTCAAGTGAACTCGGTGGCGCCGGATAGATCAAATCGATGGGGCCGAGTTTGAGTTTTGGTTTGGGACACATGTAGAAATGGGAAAGTGGTTGAGGGCTTTGGAGCATATCACTAAGCACTTTGAGCAAGGAAGCCATTAAGCAACACCTCATCCCCTTTTAATAGTATTGGCTTTCCTATGGACTCAATGTGATCTTGGATGACTAAACTGAAAATGTAGAGTCTTGAGCTTCTGAGATTTTGCCAATCTTATGTCATTAGCATCTTGAAGGGGTTCCACATCCTCTTGTCCACGCCACTCCAATGTTGAACTCATCTAAAATATACTAGATACAAGTATTAGTCCAACAAGAGATATGTTGACATTAATTACCAAAATCACCCAGGAGCACTTGTGCTTTCAGTGATCATGTTTTGCTATACAACTCTCGTTTATGATTTTTTGCAGGAAAGCTTCTCTCTAAATGGGAAGGTCCTTACATTATCGAGGAGGTCTATCGTTCCGGTGCCATCAAAATCAACAACGCCGAAGGCACAAATCCGAAGGTGGTAAATGGTCAAAGAATCAAACATTATATTTCAGGTACTCCCATAAATGTTGAGACAAATATTATTAATACCGTAACACCGAAGGAGTACATAAGGGATACTTTCCAAAATGTTTCAGACTCCGAAAAGGAATAGGTATGTGGTACGGTAAGTAAACCGACTCCAAAACTGTTCTAATAGCAATTTTTCTCTGTTTTGGAATATTTAAAAAATTAGGAAAATTAAAAGTAGTCCTAAAGTTGCACGAGGAGACCACAAGGGTGGAGGGCGCGCCCCCTACCTTGTGCCCACCTCGTGTACCCTCCGGACTCCATTTTGTTGCACAATACTTCTTTTGGTCGGTAAAAGTTCATTATTTAATCTCCCGAAGGTTTTGACCACCATACCACGATAGTATCTCCTGTTTTTGTTTTGATTTGTTTCTGCAGCATATTTAGAGCAAGATGTCTTTGCAAGAGTCGGTTGGGGAGAGTCGTGTATCTCACCCAACACCAGGCCCAAGAGCATACAGTGAAGCTGACCACTTCGGCAATCAACGGAGGAAGAGATGGAGGCTGACTTGAATAGGGTGGATGCCATGGAGGAGGATCAAGAGTCACCTCTCGTCTTCAAACAAGATTTATGCTGGAGGAACTTCAGAGCTCAGCAATACCAAATTCGGTCATTCCTCCCAATGCTAGATTTCTCTCTTATGAAAATATGAAAAAGAGTGTTGCTTTTTCTCCCGCAGCTATGAAACATCCATGGGTGAATGGAGCTCTACCGTCACGGGTAAACTTCGCAAGGAAGTAATGGAACTTGAGCAGCAAACTAATAAGCTCGAGGAACATAATCGCATCCTAAGGGGCATCATCGCCAAGAATATCACATCACCACCTCCGAAGAAAGAGGCATAAATACATCGGTATGGGCACCCCCCTTGGCAACTGCCAAGCTTGGGGGAGGTGCCTCGGTATCGTATCACCATCACATCTTTATCTTTATCATTTTTCTTAGTTCGATCCTTTTAGTTTATATCTTGATCTAGTAGAATAAAGTTTTTGTATGATCTAGCTTTGAGTTTTGTTTCGATCTCTATCTATGTAATCGAGTCTGTGAGTTATATATAATAAAGAGTAGTTTTGAGTTGAGGGCTTTGCTTTCTTGATATGATCTTGAGGAATTAAATAAAGAAAGAATAAAAGAAATAAAAATATCATGTATTGATCTTATGGAGAGTAATGACTTCACACATAAAGAGTATGAGGAATAAAATTTGTTGATAGTTGACAAACATAGTTTTTGTCATTGTTGCAATTAATAGGAAGTAATAAAGAAAGAGAGGCTTCACATATAGATATACTATCTTGGACATCTTTTGTAATTGTGAGCACTTATTAAAATATGACATGCTAAAAACTAGATGTTGCACAAGGAAGACAATATAATGGGTTATGTTTTCTTATATCCGGATAGAAGTTATATTGTCATGGATCATCCAACATGTTGATCTTACCTTTCCCTCTCATGCTAGCTAATTTCTTTGCACATAGTAGAGATACTACTTGTGCTTCCAAACATCCCTTAAACCAGTTTTGCCATGAGAGTCCACCATACCTACCTATGGATTGAGTAAGATCCTTCAAGTAAGTTGTCATCGGTGCAAGCAATAAAAATTGCTCTCTAAATATGTATGATCTATTAGTGTGAAGAAAATAAGCTTTATACGAACTTGTGATATGGAAGAAATGAAAGCGATGGACTGCATAATAAAGGTCTTTATCACAAGCAGCAATATAAAGTGGCATTCTTTTGCATTAAGATTTTGTGCATCAAACCATAAAAGCGCATGACAACCTCTGCTTCCCTCTAAGATTTTGTGCATCAAACCATAAAAGGGCCTATCTTTTATTTTTATCTTCTATCCTTATACAAGAGTCATGGTGATCATCACCTTTCCCTTTTACACTTTTTCCTTTGGCAAGCACAATGTGTTGGAGAGATCCGGATATATATATATCCACTTTCGGATGTAGGTTTTCATAAAGTATTATTGTTGACATTACCCTTGAGGTAAAAGGCTGGGAGGCGAAACTATAAGCTCCTATCTTTCTCTCGTGTCCGATTGAAGCTTTGAACCCTTATCATGTGAGTGTTAGCAATTGTGAAATACTAAATGATAGTTGAGTATGTGGACTTGCTGAAAAGCTCTTATATTGACTCTTTCCGATGTTATGATAAATTGCAATTGCTTCAATGACTGAGATCATAGTTTGTTAGTTTTCAATGAAGTTTCTGATTCATACTTTACCTTGTGAATGAATTGTTACTTTAGCATAAGAAATTATATGACAATATATGTTGCTATTCTAAAGATGATCATGATGCCCTCATGTCTGTATTTTATTTTATCGACACCTCTATCTCTAAACATGTGACATATATTTCGATTTCGGCTTTCCCTTGAGGACAAGCGAGGTCTAAGCTTGGGGAGTTGATACGTCCATTTTTTATCATGCTTTTATGTTGATATTTATTGCATTATGGGCTGTTATTGCACATCATATCACAAAACTTATGCATTTTCTCTCTTATTTTATAAGGTTTACATGAAGAGGAAGAATGCGGCAATTGGAATTCGGATCGAAAAGGAGCAAATATTAGGGGCCTACTCTGCACAACTCCAAAAGTCCTGAAACTTCACAGAGAATATTTTTGAAATATAAAAAAAATATTGGGCGAAGAAAGCACCAGAGGGGGGCCACCTGCCATCCACAAGGGTGGAGGGCGCGCCTCCGGTCTTGTGGGCCCACTGGCAGGCCCCCAACGCCCATGTTCTGCTATATGGTGTGTTTTGCCCTGAAAACATAAGAAGGAAGCTGAGATTTAAGAGCCGCCTTCTCGAGGCGGAACCTGGGCAGAACCAATCTAGGGCTCCGGCGGAGCTGTTCCGCCAGGGAATCTTCTCTCCCAGAGGGGGAAATCATCGCCATCGTCATCACCATCGAACCTCTCATCGAGATGGGGTCAATCTCCTTCAACATCTTCACCAGCACCATCTCCCCTCAAACCCTAGTTCATATCTTGTATCCGATTTTTGTCTCAAAACCTCAGGTTGGTACCTGTGCGTTGCTAGTAGTGTTGATTACTCCTTGTAGTTGATGCTAGTTGGTTTATTCGGTGGAAGATCATATGTTCAGATCCTTAATGATAATTAATAGTCCTCTGATTATGAACATGAATATGCTTTGTGAGTAGTTACGTTTGTTCCTGAGGACATGGGAGAAGTCTTGTTATAAGTAATCATGTGAATTTGGTATTCGTTCGATATTTCGATGAGATGTATGTTGTCTTTCCTCTAGTGGTGTTATGTGACGTCGACTGCATGACACTTCACCATGATTTGGTCCTAGGGGAAGGCATTGGGAAGTAATAAGTAGATGATGGGTTGCTAGAGTGATAGAAGCTTAAACCCTAGTTTATGTGTTTGCTTTGTAAGGGGCTGATTTGCATCCATATGTTTCATGCTATGGTTAGATTTATCTTAATTCTTATTCTGTAGTTGCGGATGCTTGTGAGAGGGGTTAATCATAAGTGGGAGGCTTGTCCAAGGAAGGGCAACACCCAAGCACCGGTCCACCCACATATCAAATTATCAAAGTAACAAAACGCGAATCATATACGCATGATGAAAACTAACTTGACAACAATTCTCATGTGTCCTCGGGAGCGTTTTGCTTTACATAAGAGTTCGTCCAGGCTTGTCCTTTGTTACAAAAAGGATTGGGCCACCTTGCTGCACCTTGTTTCCTTTTGTTACTTGTTACCCGTTACGAATTATCTTATAAGACAACTATCTGTTAGTGATAATTTCAGTGCTTCCAAAGAATACCTTGCTGAAAACCGCTTGTCATTTCCTTCTACTCCTCGTTGGGTTCGACACTCATATCGAAAGGACTACGATAGATCCCCTATACTTGTGGGTCATCAGTGGTGGCCATGGCGGGTCGCCGCCACGCAAGCTCACCCAGCATGATTTGGAGGCCAATAGCTCTAGCCGGCCCGTCGTTGAGCCGTGGCGGTCTAAGCAGGCGTGCGAACATGGTCGTCTCTTCCGCAGCGGCGGGCGGAGGGCGTGGGCCAGCTTGAACGACCTCCACGAGGTCCTTTTTCTGCAAACCTTGAGATGCTGGGAGGCGGATGCGGAGCTCCTTGATACGTCAGTTTTGCATCAGGATTTTATATCGATATTTATTGCATTATGGGCTGTTACTACACATTATGTCACAATACTTATGCCTATTCTCTCTTATTTTACAAGGTTTACATAAGGAGGGAGAATGCCGGCAGCTGGAATTCTTTGGAAAAGGAGCAAATATTAGAGACATATTCGCACAACTCCAAAAGTCCTGAAACTCCACGAAAGTCTTTTTGGAAATAATAAAAATATTGAGCGGAAGAAGTACACCAGAGGGGGACCCACTGGCCACGAGGGTGGGGGCGCGCCTACCCCCAAGCACGCCTCACCTCGTGGGCCCCTGTTGGCTCTGCGATGGCCATCTTCGCTATATGAGGTCTTTCGTCAAGGAAAAATCATAAGCAACCTTTCGACGAGACTCCTCCGCCACGAGGCGGAACCTTGGCGGAACCAATCTAGGGCTCCGGCAGAGCTGTTCTGCCAGGGACACTTCCCTCCGGGAGGGGGAAATCATCACCATCGTCATCACCAACGCTCCTCTCAACGGGAGAGGGCAATCTCCATCAACATCTTCACCAGCACCATCTCATCTCAAAACCCTAGTTCATCTCTTGTATCCAATTCTTGTCTCCAAGTCCGGGATTGGTACTAGTAGGTTGCTAGTAGTGTTGATTACTCCTTGTAGTTGATGCTAGTTGGTTTATTTGGTGCAATATCATATGTCCAGATCCTTTATGCATATTAATACCCCTCTGATTATGAACATGAATATGCTTTGTGAGTATTTACGTTTGTTCCTGAGGACATGGGAGAATTCTTGCTATTAGTAGTCATGTGAATTTGGTATTCGTTCGATATTTTGATGAGATGTATGTTGTCTAGCCTCTAGTGGTGTGATGTGAACGTTGACTACATAACACTTCACCATTATTTGGTCCTAGAGGAAGGCATTGGGAAGTAATAAGTAGATGATGGGTTGCTAGAGTGACAGAAGCTTAAACCCTAGTTTATGTGTTGCCTCGTAAGGGGCTGATTTGGATCCATATGTTTCATGCTATGGTTAGGTTTACCTTAATACTTTTGTTGTAGTTGCTGATGCTTGCAATAGAAGTTAATCATAAGTGGGATGCTTGTTCAAGTAAGAACAGCACCCAAGCACCGTCTACCCACATATCAAATTATCAAAGTAATCGAACGCGAATCATATGAACGTGATGAAAACTAGCTTGACGATATTCCCATGTGTCCCCGGAGCGCTTTTCTCTATATAAGAGTTTGTCAAGGCTTGTCCTTTGCTACAAAAAGGATTGGGCAACCTTGCTGCACTTTATTTACTTTTGTTACTTGTTGCTCGTTACAAGTTATCTTATCACAAAACTATCTTACCACTTATTTCAAGATTTGTAGAGAATACCTTCCTGAAAACCTCTTATCATTTCCTTCTGCTCCTCGTTGGGTTCGACACTCTTACTTATCGAAAGGACTACGATAGATCCCCTATACTTGTGGGTCATCAAGACTCTTTTCTGGCGCTGTTGTCGGGGAGTGAAGCGCCTTTGGTAGGTGGAATTTGGTAAGGAAAAATTTATATAGTGTGCTGAAATTTACTGTCACTTGTTACGATGGAAAGTAATCCTCTGAGGGGCTTGTTCGGGGTATCTTCACCCTAACCAGTAGAGCAAAGAATTGCTCCTCAACCTATTGAACCTACTGAATATGAAAATGTTCCCTTTGAAGTTCCTTCGGTTATGTTAGAAAAACTGCTAGATAATCCTTTTGTAGGAGATGGAACAAAGCATCCTGATGAGCACCTAATATATGTGGATGAAGTTTGTGGATTATTTAAGCTTGCAAGTATACCCGATGATGTTTATAAGAAGAAGGTCTTCCCTTTATCTTTGAAGGGAGATGCATCGACATGGTATAGGCTATGTGATGACACGGGATCATGGAACTATAAACGAATGAAATTGGAATTTCATCAGAAGTATTATCCTATGCATCTTGTTCATCATGATTGCAATTATATATATAATTTTTGGCCTCGTGAAGGAGAAAGCATCGCTCAAGCTTGGGGGAGGCTTAAATCAATGTTATATTCATGCCCCAACCATGAGCTCTCAAGAGAAATAATTCTTCAAAAAAATTATGCTCGGCTTTCTCATAATAATCAATCCATGCTTGATACTTCTTGTGCTGGCTCTTTTATGATGAAGACTATTGAATTCAAATGGAATTTATTGGATAGGATTAAACGCAACACTGAAGATTGGGATCTCGACGAAGGTAAGGAGTCAGGTATGACACCTAAGTTTGATTGTATCAAGTCTTTTATGGATACCGATGTTTTCCGTAAATTTAGCACTAAATATGGACTTGACTCTAAGATAGTAGCTTCATTATGTGAATCTTTTGCTACTTATGTTGATCTCCCCAAGGAGAAGTGGTTTAAATATCATCCTCCCATAGAAGTAAAAGTAGCTGCACCTACTAAAGTTGAAGAAAAGATTGTCACTTATAATGATCCTGTTGTTCCTACTTCTTATGTTGAGAAACCACCTTTCCCTGCTAGAATAAAGGATCATGCTAAAGCTTCAACTGTGGTTCGTAAAAGCAATATTAGAACTTATACACCTACTGAGCAAATTAAAGTTGAACCTAATATTGCTATTGTTAAAGATCTCTTAGCTGATAATATTGACGGGCATAAAGAGCCTGCTTTCAAGGTGAAACCGCTAGAATTGCCAAACCTTGTGCTAAAGATAAACATAGACCTGTGGTAGGCGTGCCTGTTATTTCTATTAAAATAGGAGATCACTATTATCCTGGCTTATGTGATATGGGTGCCAGTGCTAGTGTTATACCTCATACTTTATACGAAGAAATTAAGCATGAAATTGCACCTGCTGAGTTAGAAGATATTGATGTTACAATTAAACTTGCCAATAGAGATACTATATCAGCAATGGGAATTGTTAGAGATGTTGAAGTCTTGTGTGAGAAAACTAAATATCCTGCTGATTTTCTTGTTCTTGGTTCCCCACAAGATAGCTTTTGTCCCATTATATTTGGTAGACCCTTCTTCAACACTGTCAATTCTAGAATAGACTGCGAAAAGAATGTTGTTACTATTGGTTTGGGTGATATGTCTCATGAGTTTAATTTCTCTAAATTTAGTAGACAACACCGTGAAGAAGAATTGCCTAGTAAGGACGAAATTATTGGCCTTGCTTCTATTGTCGCATTCTCCTAGTGATCCTTTAGAACAATATTTGATAGACCATGAAAATGATATGTTTATGAATGAAAGAAGGGAAATAGATGAGATATTCTTTAAACAGAACCTATTCTGAAGCACAATTTGACTATTGAAATCCTAGGGGATCCTCCTCCACCCAAGGGTGATCCCGTGATTGAGCTTAAACCGATGACAGATACTCTTAAATATGCTTATCTTGATGAAAAGAAGATATATCCTGTTATTATTAGTGCTAACCTTTCAGAGCATGAAGAAGAGAGATTATTGAAAACTCTGAAGAAGCACCGTGCTGCTATTGGATATGCTCTTGATGATCTTAAGGTCATTAGTCCCACTCTATGTCAACATAAAATAAATTTGGAGAAAGATGCCAAACCAGTTATTGACCATCAACGACGGCTGAATCCTAAAATGAAAGAAGTGGTAAGAAAGGAAATACCAAAGCTCCTTGAGGCAGGTATAATTTATCCCGCTTTCGATAGTCGCTGGGTAAGTCCTGTCCATTGTGTCCCTAAGAAGGGAGGTATTACTGTTGTCCCTAATGATAAAGATGAATTGATTCCGCAAAGAATTATTACAGGTTATAGGATGGTCATTGATTTCCGCAAATTAAATAAGGCTACTAAAAAGGATCATTACCCCTTACCTTTTATTGATCAAATGCTAGAAAGATTATCCAAACATACACATTTTTGCTTTCTAGATGGTTATTCTGGTTTCTCTCAAATACCTGTGTCAGCCAATGATCAATCAAAGACCACTTTTACATGCCCTTTTGGTACTTTTGCTTATAGACGTATGCCTTTTGGTTTATGTAATGCACCTGCTACCTTTCAAAGATGCATGATGGCTATATTCTCTGACTTTTGTGAAAAGATTTGTGAGGTTTTCATGAACGACATTGCCGTCTATGGATCTTTGTTTGATGATTGCTTGAGCAACCTTGATCGAGTTTTGCAAAGATGTGAAGAAACTAATCTTGTCTTGAATTGGGGAAAGTGCCACTTTATGGTTAATGAAGGTATTGTCTTGGGGCATAAAGTTTCTGAAAGAGGTATTGAAGTTGATAAAGCCAAGGTTGATGCTATTGAAAAGATGCCATGTCCCAAGGACATCAAAGGTATAAGAAGTTTTCTTGGTCACGCCGGTTTTTATAGGAGGTTCATTAAGGACTTCTCAAAAATTCTCGGCCTTTGACCAATTTATTACAAAAAGATATACCATTTGTCTTTTATGATGATTGTGTAGAAGCATTTGAAATACTTAAGAAAGCATTGATCTCTGCACCTATTGTTCAGCCACCTAATTGGAATTTACCCTTTGAAATTATGTGTGATGCTAGTGATTATGTTGTAGGTGCTGTTCTAGGGCAAAGAGTTGATAAGAAATTAAATGTTATCCATTATGCTAGTAAGACTCTAGACAATGCTCAAAGAAATTATGCTACTACTGAAAAGGAATTCTTAGCAGTTGTATTTGCTTGTGATAAGTTCAGACTTTATATTGTTGATTCTAAAGTAACTATTCACACTGATCATGCTGTTATTAAATATCTTATGGAAAAGAAAGATGCTAAACCTAGACTTATTAGATGGGCTCTCTTGCTACAAGAATTTGATTTGCATATCATTGATAGAAAAGGAGCTGAGAACCCCGTTGCAGACAACTTGTCTAGGCTAGAAAATGTTCTTGATGACCCACTACCTATTGATGATAGCTTTCCTGATGAGCAATTAAATGTTATAAGTACTTCTCGTAGTACCCCATGGTATGCTGATTATGCTAATTATATTGTTGCTAAATCCATACCACCTAGTTTCACATACCAACAAAAGAAAAAGTTCTTCTATGATTTGAGAAATTACTTTTGGGATGACCCACATCTTTATAAAGAAGGAGTAGATGGTGTTATTAGACGTTGTGTACCTGAGCATGAACAGGAACAGATCCTACGCAAGTGTCACTCCGAAGCTTATGGAGAACACCACGCTGGAGATAGAACTGCACATAAGGTATTGCAATCCGGTTTTTATTGGCCTACTCTCTTCAAGGATGCCCGTAAGTTTGTCTTATCTTGTGATGAATGTCAAAGAATTGGTAAGATTAGTAGACGTCAAGAAATGCCTATGAATTATTCACTTGTTATTGAACCATTTGATGTTTGGGGCTTTGATTATATGGGACCTTTTCCTGCCTCTAATGGATAAACACATATTTTCGTTGTTGTTGATTACGTTACTAAGTGGGTAGAAGCTATTCCAACTAGTAGTGCTGATCATAACACTTCTATTAAGATTCTTAAAGAAGTTATTTTTCCGAGGTTTGGAGTCCCTAGATATTTAATGACTGATGGTGGTTCACATTTTATTCATGGTGCTTTCCGCAAAATGCTTGCTAAGTATGATGTTAATCATAGAATTGCATCTCCTTATCACCCACAGTCTAGTGGTCAAGTAGAATTGAGTAATAGAGAGCTCAAATTAATTTTGCAAAAGACTGTCAATAGATCTAGAAAGAATTGGTCCAAGAAACATGATGACGCATTATGGGCCTATAGAACTGCATATAAAAATCCTATGGGTATGTTTCCGTACAAAATGGTTTATGGAAAAGCATGTCACTTACCTCTCGAACTAGAACATAAGGCATATTGGGCTATTAAAGAGCTCAACTATGATTTCAAACTTGCCGGTGAGAAGAGGTTATTTGATATTAGCTCACCTGATGAATGGAGAACCCAAACTTATGAAAATGCCAAGTTGTTTAAAGAAAAAGTCAAAAGATGGCATGATAAAAGGATACAAAAGCGTGAGTTTAATGTAGGTGATTATGTATTGCTATACAACTCTCGTTTCAGATTTTTTGCAGGAAAACTTCTCTCTAAATGGGATGCCCTTACGTTATCGAGGAGGTTTATCGTTCCGGTGCCATAAAAATCAACAACTTCGAAGGCACAACCAAGGTGGTGAACGGTCAAAGAATCAAACATTATATCTCAGGTAATCCTATAAATGTTGAAACCAATGTTATTGAAACCGTAACCCCGGAGGAATACATAAGGGACACTTTTCGGAACGTTTCAGACTCCGAAAAGGAATAGGTATGTGGTACGGTAAGTAAACCGACTCCAAAACAGTTTTTAAGGCAATATTTCTATGTTTTGGAATATTTAGAAAAATAGAAAAATAAGAAGCAGTCCGGGTAGGACACGAGGGCCCCGCGAGGGTGGAGGGCACGCCCTATCCCCCTGGGCGCGCCCCCCTACCTTGTGGGCACCTCGTGTGCTCTTCGGACTCCGTTTTCTTGCATGATACGTATTTTGGTCGGTAAAAATTCATTATATATTCTCCCGAAGGTTTTGACTCCCGTATCACGCAATTATGCTCTATTCTTGTTTCGAGTTGTTGCTGCAGATTAGAGCAAGATGTCTTCTCAAGAGTCACTTGGGGAGAGCCGGGTGTCTCATCCGGCATCGGAACCAAGGACAAACAGCGATGCTGACCACTTTGGGCCAGCAACGGAGGAAGAGATGGAGGCTGACTTGATGAGAGTAGATGCCATGGAGGAGGATCAAGAAGTCAGTTCTCGCTTCCGAGCTGGATTCACGATGGGGGAACTACAGAGCTCAGCTATTCCAAACTCGGTTATCCCTTCCAATGTTAGATTTCTTTCTTATGAACATATGAAGAGGAGTGTCACTTGTTCTCCCGCAGCTATGCAACACCCTTGGGTGCAAGGAGCCTTAGCCACAGGAAAGCTTCGTAAGGAAATAGTGGACCTCAAGCAGCAAGTCAATAAGCTCGAGGAGGAGAATCGTCTCCTGAGGGGCATCATCGCCAAGAATATTACACCATCAACAAAGAAGGAGATATAATCACATGGGTATGGGCACTCCCCTTGGCAACTGCCAAGCTTGGGGGAGGTGCCCTGGTATCGTATCACCATCACACTCATATCTTTACCGTTTTTCTTAGTTCGATCCTATTAGTAGTATCTTGATCTAGTAGAATAAAGTTTATGGCATGATCTAGTTTTGAGTTTTGCTTTATGATCTCTCTATGTAATCAAGTCCGTGAGCTATATATAATAAAGATAAGTGTTTAGTCAAGGGCTTGATTATTTTGCTATGATCTTGAGGGAATAAAAGAATAGAGAAAATAATAAAAAGTAACAAAGAGTTCATATTGATCTTATTGAGAGTAATGACTTCACATAGAAAGAGTATGATGATTAAAAGTTGTTGGGAGTTGGCAAACATAGCTTTGGTCATCGTTGCAATTAATAGGAAGTAATAAGGAAAGAGAGGTTTCACATATAAATATATTATCATGGACACCTTTTATGATTGGGAGCACTCATTAAAATATGACATGCTAAAGAGTTGATGTTGGACAAGGAAGACAATGTAATGGGTTATGTTTTCTTATATCTGAGATAAAGTATGTTGTCATGGATCATCCAACATGTTGAGCTTGCCTTTCCCCCTCATGTTAGCTAAATTCTCAGCACTAAGTAGAGATACTACTTGTGCTTCCAAAACCCTTAAACCAGTTTTGCCATGAGAGTCCACTATACCTACCTATGGATTGAGTAAGATCCTTCAAGTAAGTTGTCATCGGTGCAAAGCAATAAAAATTTCTCCCTAAATATGTATAACTTATTAGTGTGGGAGAAAATAAGCTTTATACGATCTTGTGATGTGGAAGAAATAAAAGCGACGGACTGCATAATAAAGGTTCATATCACAAGGGGCAATATAAATTGACGTTCTTTCGCATTAAGATTTTGTGCATCCAACCATAAAAGTGCATGGCAACCTCTGCTTCCCTCTGCGAAGGGCCTATCTTTTATTATTATCTTCTACTTTATGCAAGATTCATGGTGATCTTCACCTTTCCTTTTTACAATTTATCCTTTGGCAAGCACAGTGTGTTGGAAAGATCCTGATAGATATATCTAATTGGATGTAGGGGAGCATGAGTTATTATTGTTGACATTACCCTTGAGGTAAAAGGTTGGGAGGCGAAACAATAAGCCCCTATCTTTCTCTGTGTCCGATTAAAACACCCTAACCACAAGTATCGCGTGAGTGTTAGCAATTATGAAAGACTAAATGATAGTTGAGTATGTGGACTTGCTATAAAGCTCTGACATAGACTCTTTCTGATGTTATGATAAATTGCAATTGCTTCAATGACCAAGATTATAGTTTGTTAGTTCTCTATAAAGTTTCGGTTCATACTTACCTTTGTGAATAGATTATTACTTGAGCATAAGAAATCATATGACAATATCTATATATGTTGTTGTTATGAGAATAATCATGATGCCTTCATGTCCGTATTTTATTTTTATCGACACCTCTACCTCTAAACATGGGGACATATTTATCGTTATCGACTTCCGCTTGAGGACAACCAAGGTCTAAGCTTGGGGGAGTTGATACGTCCATTTTGCATCATGATTTTATATCAATATTTATTGCATTATGGGATGTTACTACACATTATGTCACAATACTTATGCCTATTCTCTCTTATTTTACAAGGTTTAGATAAGGAGGAGAATCCTGTGCAGCTGGAATTCGGGCTGGAAAAGGAGCAAATATTAGAGACCTACTGCACAACTCCAAAAGTCCTGAAACTCCACGAAAGTCATTTTGGAAATAATAAAAAATATTGAGCGGAAGAAGTACACCATAGGGGACCCACTGCCACGAGGGTGGGGGCGCCCTACCCCTGTATGCGCCCCTGCCTCGTGGGCCCCCTGCTGGCTCTCCGATGGCCCTTCTGCTATATGAGGTATTTCGTCAAGGAAAAAATCATAAGCAACCTTTCGGGACGAGACTCCGCCGCCACGAGGCGGAACCAATCTAGGGCTCCGCAGAGCTGTTCGCCAGTGGACACTTCCCTCAGTGAGGGGGAAATCATCACCATCGTCATCACCAACGCTCCTCGGCAATATCCATCAACATCTTCACCAGCACCATCTCATCTCAAAACCCTAGTTCATCTCTTGTAACCAATTCTTGTCTCCAAGTCCGGGATTGGTACTAGTAGGTTGCTAGTAGTGTTGATTACTCCTTGTAGTTGATGCTAGTTGGTTTATTTGGTGCAAGATCATATGTTCAGATCCTTTATGCATATTAACACCCCTCTGATTATGAACATGAATATGCTTTGTGAGTAGTTACGTTTGTTCCCGAGGACATGGGAGAAGTCTTGCTATTAGTAGTCATGTGAATTTGGTATTCGTTCTATATTTTGATGAGATGTATGTTGTCTAGCCTCTAGTGGTGTTTTGTGAACATCGACTACATAACACTTCACCATTATTTGGGCCTAGAGGAAGGCATTGGGAAGTAATAAGTAGATGATGGGTTGCTAGAGTGATGTAAGCTTAAACCCTAGTTTATGCGTTGCTTCTTAAGGGGCTGATTTGGATCCATATGTTTCATGCTATGGTTAGGTACCTTAATACTTTTGTTGTAGTTGCGGATGCTTGCAATAGAGGTTAATCATAAGTGGGATGCTTGTTCAAGTAAGAACAGCACCCAAGCACCGGTCCACCCACATATCAAATTATCAAAGTACCAAATGTGAATCATATGAACGTGATGAAAACTAGCTTGACGATATTCCCGTGTGTCCTCGGGGGCGCTTTTCTCTATATAAGAGTTTGTCCAGGCTTGTCCTTTGCTACAAAAAGGATTGGGCCACCTTGCTGCACTTTATTTACTTTTGTTACTTGTTGCTCGTTACAAACTATCTTATCACAAAACTATCTGTTACCACTTATTTTAGTACTTGTAGAGAATACCTTGCTGAAAACCGCTTATCATTTCCTTCTGCTCCTCGTTGGGTTCGACACTCTTACTTATCGAAAGGACTACGATAGATCCCCTATACTTGTGGGTCATCACTCCTCGCCACGGAGCGCGTGGTGGCGGCCGGAGAAGAAGGCGCCGTTGATGTGCTCGCCGTCGTAAAGAAGGATCGCACATACGGCCGCACTTGCCGCAAGTCGTACTACAAAAAAAATACAATTCCGTGATGATACTGTTTGTCACAATAGGTTGCTTTTTTTGTCATGCATGTACATCCATGAAAAATTTATGACAGAATCAAGATAGTCATACATGTGCTGTCGTAGAAGTGTTCCATGACATTACCAAAATTATCATCACGGAAGTGTCCACTTCCATGACGATAAATCGCGCGTCACAGAAGTGCTTTCGTCAAGGGTGACCGACACATGGCATCCACCGTAACGGAACACCGTTAAGCTATCGGGTCAGGTTTTGGATCCGATAACCCGTTAACAGCCCCGACCAATGGGGATTTTCCACATGTAAAATCATCATTGGCTGGAGGAGACACGTGTCGGCTCACCGTTGGGACAGATGTCATCCACTCATTGGACAGAAGGCGCCTATGATACGTCGACACATGGCACGGACCAACAGAGGCCCATTCCTGTGAAAAGGCCGGCCCGTTTGACTTGGTAAAAAGGTGGCGGGCCGGCCCATGTAAAGCATGTTAACGGCTTGTTCACATATAGCCCATTTACAGCCCGCTAACACAAGGCCGCCACGCCCTATCCGAATTAGGCCCGATCGTCATCCGGCCACCCAATATGATTCCGGTCCGTTTTCACTTCTGGCCCATGTATGGCCCATGACGTCTTTCGGCCCATATGAGGCCCTATGTAACTCTTGGCCTATTAACGGCATGTGGTGAAACTGGCCCATAATGAACAGTGTATTACTTTGCACCCATTAACGGCCCGTGGTGAAACTGGCCCGTAATGAACAGTGTATCACTTTATACCAATTAAGGGCCCGTTATTCCGTTCGGCCGTTTCCAGCCCATGTTATCTTTCGGTCTTCTCAGAGCCCATATATTCTTGGGCTCATTTCCAAAGATTCGTTTACTTACGGCTCGTTCTTTGTCATTTTCTGCTTATGGGCCAAATTCAGCCCGTGGTTACAGTCGGCCTGTTTGTGGTCCGTTAACACGTTGGGGCATTTTCATAGCGTCATGAAATACGGCCTATTAATGATGGCCCGTTATGGTCGGCCCATGAACGGACGATTCCAACTCTAGCCCGTTTACGGCCATAATGCGGCCTGTTATTGGCCCATGTTTGGCCAATCGATCATACTGCCCGTATAAGGCCCATTGATGATACGGCCCGTAGAAGGCCCATTGTTTCTACGGCCCGTAGAAGGCCCACTATTTCTACGGCCCGTAGGAGGCCCAGTGTCACTACAGTAAATATTAGCCCATGGTTATTGTGGCCTAGTTTTAAAAAATAGGTTATTGTAGCCATTAGCAAACCGCGGAAAAAGAACTGCAATGACTACAAGCAAACAAATAAACAAGACAACAAGGAAATAAATAAGCAAGCAACTTACGCTAGGCTATCACGGCTATCGCACATATTACATCCACTGGGCATCAAAGAACGCCACCAAAGGCAAATAAACGCTACCGACAAAAGAATATACAAAACTGAGAGCACTTGAAGGCACTAGGCACGGCGGTCGGGCCCCCAAACAGTGAAGAAGCTGAGTAGACCTCGGTTGTGTCAACGATAGATGCATCAACACTAGATTTAAGGCATGATGGTGCGACGGCAGTCCTCCGACATCTTCATTGCATCTTTGGCTTCAAGTCGGAGCTGAGCTGAAGCAAGCCTTTCCGCTTTAAGTTGAGACTGAAGAAGTCGAACTGATTGAGGCAGCGACTGCATAGAGGTTGTCTCACACCTGCTGGTGAGTAGCTTCAACTCACTGTGTTCATCAAAGCAGGACCTTGGGGTCATCTCGCTATCCTCAAGATGGTTTGGCTCACTATCTTCCCTAAAGTTCTGCCTGGCGTAAGAGATACGACTCTGAAAGAGAAACAAGGAGACATGTAATAGGTTTCACAATTATATAAGCAAATAAATGGATCTGTTTCAAGATAAGGAACATGTTTTTACAACTACAATTTGAAAGCGGTAGTTGTTGCAAACATCCAATCAGATGTAAACAGCAAAGCAAAAAGCAGTGGAGGCAATGATGCCTATCCAAATCTATACTAGAACAAAGTTTGAAGGCTTGAGAAGGATGAACTTACATTACATGTTAACACGGGCTGGACAAAGCCCTTCTCCATGTTGATGGAAGGATAATTCAATAAATTCCCCAAAGAAAATTCTTTATAAGTGTTGCCATTCTTCTACATTTTGCAAAGAGTAAATATAGATGAAATAATATTGGAAGAAACAGAGGATAATGAAGCTCAGGTGCAGACTGATGATACATAATCAAATAGCAATTAATTAAGTACAGCGTTACAAGGCAAAAGGGAGAGAGGTACTGGCAAGAGCAATGCAGAGCCCATTATTGTTTTGAGATCGTATGATCCTTTGAGCAAGGAGATTCATCTGAAATTAGTTTTCATACAAGAGAGAAGGTAAGGCACAAGCAGAAATTTAGAAGTTCAAATTTTGAATTGATATCATAGACGATTACTGATTTGGGCTCCCAGCAGTTCTAATAGGGGTTTGGCCACTGGAGTAGGGGTAAAATGTGGTACTGTTGGGCCTGTGTTTTCTTTGGCTGCTGATCTATCTGATTTAACAAGTACCACTACCTTTTCCAAATACCTAGTTTGTACTCCTTGAGGATCTGCACTCACCCTCTTCCTTTTGGACATCTATCACGAAAGAACAACATTTGACTGGAAAAACATAGTGTGACGACACATGGAATAGCTACGTAAAATGGATAGTTATGGCATATACTCATATATGATGCTTAAACTAAGCAGATGGTGTAACAAAGTAGAAGAAATGCAAGAGGTCGATGCAAAATATGTGCGACCAATACAACTTTGCAAAGTTAGAGCAAGCACCTTGATGGGTGAATAAGATAGGCCATCCTCCACCATGCCGAAGTTTGCTAGCCAAAGGATCGTTCCGCAATATTCCTCTCGTCGCCCATTCTCATATTCATTTTGATAATGTTCAATATCGACATGCATGAAAACATAAAAACAAGTGAGATTTTCTTTGTAATGCAGAAGTGATTCTAATCCAATACCGCCTCCCAAAGAAACCCCTTTGTGCTATCTCTGCAATTCTTTTAAAAGATGCCATGCATGCTGTAATTTG
This sequence comes from Aegilops bicornis, assembly GCA_021605145.1. Taxonomy (NCBI): domain Eukaryota; kingdom Viridiplantae; phylum Streptophyta; class Magnoliopsida; order Poales; family Poaceae; genus Aegilops; species Aegilops bicornis. The sequence continues at coordinate 732,743,719 of CM038675.1, forward strand.
TTGTGTGCATTAATATAATGTGGCCTACTACTCAAAATATGAGAGCTCCGAAGTGATGACACTTCGCAGATGATAGCTTCAACATATAGTAAAGAAGAACAAGTCGACTGACCGATGATTCAAAATATACTAAGGGAGAACAACTCGACCTGACCAGTCGACCACAAGAGAAGAGTATCATCTTAAAGAAGAGCAGAAGAGCAAGTAGATTGAAGATATTGCAAGTGTTTCAATACAATGTCGGTTGTCCACCCATGATGAACCAGAGCGCACAGAGAAATACTATTCTTTCTGGTCTCTCCATATGTGGCTCACATGCATTTCAAACTAAAGTAGGAACATTTAGCTAACCAATTAAACATCTCTCGCTTTACTAATATCAGCAATAATATCAGATATGAATTTGTACAACTAAGCTTGTTTAGCTCGATGGGTGGATCAGTGCTATTACGACACGAACCACGTAGGATGATTGTGGTCATCATAAAATGGGGAAAACATAAGCATGATCAGTACAGTGTTGACCGTGGTAGTGGGATGGCAGCTCTAAAGCTGCAAACCGCGCAAAGGGTAGTTAGCAACCAATGTTTGCTTTGAAATAACAACTAAGATTTGGTATGGACAAGAAAGTATGGTCAACAAATGACAAAGAAATGCAATTATGCTGTCTATCTATATGTCGCGACATGCATTTGGAAACTCAAGTGGGACCTTTAGCTAACCAATTAAATGTGTCGGTTAACTAATATCAGTATCATATCACAATCATATTTGAACAACTAAGCTTTCAAATTCTGAGTGTTGTGTTGTTTAGCTTGAAGGGTGGAGTAATGCTAGTACGACAGAAAGCACCTACGGAGATCATAGTAGAGTAGATAAAAGGGGAAAACCCTAAGCATCAAGAGAAAAATCAAGAAAGTGGAACTAGCTGGACCAGTGGGTGGCGCACATGCTTTTTGAAATGGATATAGGAACATTAGGTGACCAATTAAACATTCTCTATTTTAGTTATATGAGCATCATATCAGATTCGTACTTGAACACGTAAGCTTTGGGTTGAGGTCTTGAGGAGCAGTGCTAGCACGACACGAAGCACCTACGATGATGGTAGTGAATATAAAGGGGGGAAATCATAAGCTTTACTAGTATAGTGCCCGTGCCATGGCGGATCTGAAGGTGCAAACCGGATAAAGCTACTCGCAACCAATGTTTGCTTTCAACTAGCCACTACGATTTGGTACGGACAAGAAAAGTACAGTAAACAAATTACGATCTATTTTCCGGGTGAGATCAATAACTTAAGCACATATGGAAGAGTACCACCTCTCTTGCAACGCCGTGTAGGCCTATGCTGATACGTTGAGGGTGCTGCGGGTGCGATGGTTGTCGGCGGCGGGGAAGAAGACTTTAGACGGCAGACGGCCAGGTCGGGGGATATATCCTGTTGCCGTGGACGAGGCGGTCGTAGGAGCGGCAACGACAAGGTGGACGACGGCGCCGATGAAGCGAGAGGAGGCGATGAAAGGATCCTGGTCCAGCGCCGTGGATGAGAGACGTCCATCTCTTGCAAAGTGACGACGGGTAGGGGTAGCGGCTCCGGCAAGGTGGAGGATGGGGTGGCGGATGGAGGAGGCTGGCGCGATGCGGAGGTTGTCGTGCCGCCCGACGGTGTATGAATGGGGAAATGGAGGGAGGGGCGATCTCAAACTTTGGGACGCGCTTCTCTGAAATGGGGGGAAGTTACAAACTTATCCCCCGTTTAAAATATCAGGCATCGCGTCGGTTGGGGATAGGACGGTAATCTCGCATCTCCCAAATATTTGCCGGTAACTATTTCGGGCGAGGAGAGGGTGTTTTGTCACGGGTTGGCGCCCACGATGTATGAACGGGGCTGACAGGTAGGGTGGTTGTGTCACGCCCGAGGAAGTTACACATCTACCCCTATTTAAAATAGCCTACATCAATTTCGGACGAGGAGAATTTGTTTTGCCGCCCACCGTGGATGAATGGGGAAATGGAGGGAGAGACACATGTCTTTTGGACGAGCTTGAATCAAATGTGTTTTGCTGCTTACGTTTACGCGCCCACCATGTCTGAATGGGCTCAGAGGCCATCGTGTCACGTCTGATTGAAGTTACTAGTCTACCCCTGTCGACAGCAGTGTAAATCCGATCGATAAGGATGTCAAGTGTCAAGGGTCGAAAGTAATTTCCATGTCGCAAACACTTGCTTTGGGCAGCCAACAAATGATAGTGGGTGTTTAGCCGCTTCGTTCTAAACTTGGGAGAATTAGCATTCATGTTTGCCCTGGGCCCTGGCAACTAAATCCAAATCCAATTTATATTCGATTACAAATATCCACAGATAATTCTACGCTTTGTTATTTATTTCTTCAAAACCACAACAAAGATTTATTTCACCTTTATATATGATTATGATTTAGAAATGTCGTGATCTTCGAATTCAGTAGGTTGGATACACTTTGAGTCAAACAAATATTTCATCCAATACAATATGCTCACACGAAAAACCGTTCACCTTATGTCAATCATACAAGTACTGAGGATTACCTCGCCTAAAAAATTCAGATCATTACAACACATTGACAACATGGAATTCCGGACAACATAGGGGGTCTTGCAACATAATCCATTCAGATACATGACACAACATGCAAGTACAATAATCTAATGACAATTTCAACGGTTATCTAAAGAAGAACCGGGATTACCTTGGGCTTCGGATAGCAGAAACAACAGGACCTCCTCCGTCTTCAAATGCAAAATTCTTACTTCCTCCTATTCTTGGGTTGCTTGCATAATGCGTGCCACTAATTCTGTAATTTCAAGCCTCAAGATAAAGATTACCTCATTCATGGCAGCCACACCATCTCTTTCTGCATCTAGTAGAGCCTCAAGCACTATAATATACGTACTCGATCGCTCTCCGGCGGTGTTGCCTCCGAACTGCTACCATCCGGTAACATGGATGGCGACCGCTTCCACAAATAGATTCTGGGGTTGTACATTGTGTCCTAGTGTGAACGGCATCCTGAAAGGTTTCACCGGACATAAGTAAGAGATAGTTATCGTATGATCCGTGCAGTAAGCTTACATGGTAAATGATTTGGACGAATTATTGCCGAGCATGGCAAACTATATTTAAATGGTTCGAAGCAGCATCAGCCGAAAAGAAATTAAAATGGTAAGATGAAAGTTGAAAGGGATTGTACAACCGCTATATTTAAGTTGCCAAGGCATCTAAGCAGTTGAAATAATCTGAGAAAGCACTTACCAGTGTGGCCTCATATAAACTACGAAGACAGTCTTGTGATGAAGTTGAGAGGAAAAGTTAAGGACTCAAATGAAATAGGCATGCATTTCTTTACGATAGTACAGCATGCACTGCTGACATATTGGCCAACTTAGGTATAACGTAACAACAAACAAGCATTCGAATCAAGCAATACAGCAAAGCATACAACTGAACTATTTGTAATTCGGTAGGATTACACGTTGAGGGCACAAGCCAAGAAAGCAACCCACTCGCATTACATTTAGCATGTACTAAACACACTGGCTTACCATATGTTGTTGTGAAGCCTAGCTGCTGTTGCAATGTTCTTTGAAGATATCGTCAGCATCCCGTGGTTGCAAAACTAGTTGTTGTAGTTTATTCTGCACCATCTATTTAGGTAAAGTTAATTTTAATCGCATGCACTGGTCCGAATTGATCATCAATGGTTCATCTAAACTAATGAAAGAAGGGTGTGTGCATACACGACAATATATCTTCTTCCCTCTATTTTTATGCTTGTTCGAGGTGCCAGCAACAAAAGAACAAATATTTTGCTTGATGGGGTTGGCAGCTCCATAATTAATAGAAGCATCAAATTAGTCATGCAACTTGGGAAGATCAAGAACACACAAACAAGTAATGAACAGAGGCTCGGAGCAGTGATGTAATAGCTAGCATCGAGAAAATGTAGGGTAAAACAAACAAAAGCAGCGGAACCACATGCTAGTTTGCTGATGTGTAATTAAGCATAGAGAACATTAAGCGATCGATGGAACCAACAGGTGGCATCGTAACAAAACTAAAGCATATTAACTATATGTGCACCGGTATGTAATTTAACACATGTAACATGTTCATCGCCAAGTATGGCCCTACAGTGCAAGCGAGAATAACGCGTCTCATGAAAAACTGAATGATGCCTCAAGAAATTCAAAGGTGCGGTGCTTATGCTAGGAAAGTGAACGAGGCGCCGCCGTTGGATAATAGTACCGATTCTCGGCGGCGTATGGGTATCGTTGTCATACTTGATAGCTAAGGATCGTCGATGGTGCTCGTGTTGCGATTGAGTTTGGGCCGCTGTCGCGAAGCCGGTTGCTCGGTGCTACGGCTATGCGGCGCTGTCGACATACATGAAAGCTCATCTGTGGTAAGTGAACAGTTGCACGATAAAGAGAAAAACCGAAGGAGTACAAATCGAAATAACCTGATGAGGCTGCGGCGTCGGTAAAGCAGGGCTGGTGGAATTGAATATGGCATCCGTGGAGCGGGTCCGGTGCAGTGGACGAAGGCTTCGGCGGGCACATTGTATAGTGCTTTCGGTGAGGCGGATCTGTTGCGTCGGACGAGGGCTTGTATGAAGGGCCAGTGAAGGGGCGGGCGAGAGAGTCAGTGAAGAGCCTATGCTGTGGTGGAGGGCGCCGGTTAAGCAGATCCGGTGCGGTGGACCATGATGGCGGTCAAGGAGATTTGGAGCGGTGGACAAGCCAGTCGCTGAAGCGGCTCTGGTGAAGTGGTGAGTTGGCAGTTGGGGGTTCCAAGGTGCGGAAGGTAGATCCGTGAGGTGTGAGGTCCACCGCGGGCGGAGGACTAGATTCGCGGCTTGCCGTGGTTGGGGGTCGGGAGGGAAGGAGGGGCTCTGGGGAAGAATGTTGGAGGCAAAGAGGGGAAAACAATGGAGTTACCAAAGCAGCCCTTTTCCGTTCATGTGGCAGGGGTAAAACAGGAATATCGCAGGGCTAAACTTTCGGGCGCGTGATATTTCAATGTGAGTGGAAAGTTTGAAAGCTTTTGGCGCCTAAAATTATAAGTATTCTGCTCTCGTACGGCCGACTATGATATCATGGCCGACAATTTGTTTGTTTTGCACACAAAAAAAAGTGCAAGTTTTGAAAATCAATGTCTCCAACTCGAAACTTAGATTGTCCATTCAATTCAAATATGGATCATTGAGCTACTACAAGCAAATACCATCATACGGTCCAATTCAAATGAAATTCCAAATGTGTTTATCCTAAATATGATGACAAAAGCAAAAATGTGTATGTGTATGAATAAAGTGGATGATTATAAAGTTTGAACATGCCCGTATGTGTATATCTCCAGGTTTGATATATGAATTTGAAATCGCGAAATCCCTGGTTAAAAAATGTACCTCCGTTTAAATGAATTACAAAAGCTAATGATGGAGTCGAATTCCAAAATTCCAATCTTAGGTTTGTAATTCGGGTACATCAAGGTATATCGCGCATGTTCAAAAGTATCGTTATCTCATAGTACAAACTGTGAAACAAATGGATCAACCATGAGTGCACAATATCTCAATTACGCTTAAAGTCCCTCAAATATAGACACCTCACTCTTTATCTCAAGTCAACCCCCCACCACCACCACCACACACACACACACACACACACACACATAGAGAAGTCGTTCTCTCCCCTAACACCAACACACGAGCACATTAACACCCCTCTCTCTTGTAAAGTCCGGACCCCAACATAGGTCTCTAACACTTTGTCTCTCGGGCATGCACACATCTCTTCCCTCACTCTCTAGGTCTCCGCTATCTCTCTTACCCAAGCACACGCACTATGTAAAGTGTATATTTCCCATACACACAAAAACGTCAGCCCCAAACGTCTATCTCCCTAGTTATGTGGTTCTCAAGCACTCACCTCACACACCACCCCCACTGCAAACAAGCACACTTTGTCTCCTTGTGCACCACTTTCCTCTTTCTATCTCTCTCACATGCGGACCCGCCTAACTCCTTCCATGCATACATATATGTCGTGACTCTTTGCATAGCTCCCTAATGTATAATCATTCTCGATTTTACATTGTTCTCTACACCATCTATTCTAGATCTCTCACGAAGTCCCTATCACACACACGATGACTCGCTTCCCTTGCGTCTCCGTTCATAGGCCAATTTCGGACAACATCAACATTGTCTCCCTATCTATACGCCATTTATGGACACAAACGACCCCTCTCGCCCCCTCTCTTCCTATCTCTCTCTCCGTCGCTAGCTGTCTCTTTCTCTCGCTCTCACACCCATCACCCACACACACACGCGAGGTCGCTTCCAAATAGTCTGCTCCCCCAGCCCGCACCCGTGCTATCCCGCTACTACACATGTCACACCATTCCCCCCTTCCCTTATACTAGGTTTACATCATCAGTGGTCTCTCTATTCCATGTACACTCTCTCCCTCTCACACACAAACGCGTGCACAAGCACACACAAACACGCACAAACACCCATTTATCTGGATCCTCATCTCTCCCCATGTCTGCATGTGTATCTCACACACTCACTCTCTAATTATGTATATGTGTCTCCACGTTACACAACACAAAGCCCCATGTACATGGGTCTCTCTATCCTCCACACACATAGACACAAAGAATCTGTTATCACTGCCTCAGTCTCTAACATATCACACATGCACACTGTCTCTCTCTCTCGCAAACACGCTCATCAAGGGTTTCCCCGTGAATAACTTACCGTCTATTCATCAACAGTCGTGGCAGTACGGCGAACACGAGACATGAAAAAGAATAAATCTACACGTGCTTAGACCACCTAGTATGACTACTAGGACTAGAGCAAGCCAAAAAGCGCGCCACCGTCACCCCCTCCTTGTCGGCGACGGGAAAATCTTTGTTTTACACAGTCGAGATGTCATTGAGCTAAGGCCCACATGCCGAGGCGTTGAATAGAATGTAGATGCTAGTTTACGGAAGCAAGTATCAATAATATGTTTGTATCTCCATACTTATATTTCTTCTCTTATAAAAAACTGAGGTGGTGATGATGGTACGTGTGCCATCTTGCAATATAGACCGTCCGATCTATATCTGACGGATGGAAATTAAACTAAAAGATACCCGCACCCCTCTCCACATTTGCAGACAAGGCCTTCCCTCGTTCATCCCTATCTCCAACAAACCTCATTGTTGAGCAATTAAGAAAGGAAGCCTCTGGTACAACTGGCATGGTGGCCGCTGCGGCGTCGTCAATCCACAAGCCTCCGCCACCGGTCGACCACCAACCACCACCACACCCCACTCCTCTTCACCTTATCTCATATTTCTCGAGATATCATTAGTTTTACACATGGGATTACTCCCGCAAGGGTCAATCACAACAAGTGTTTTATAAAAAATGCATCTTGATGTTCCATGCAATGCACGGATCTTGCTAGTACTCCTACACAAGACTAAGTTGGTGATGCTGGTGTGTCTGCCATCCGTCGTTTCTGACAATTAGATCTACATCTAACGATTGTGAGGTAAGTTGTTGCCTTTTCTCGCCAACATCCCACTTGTCTACCAATTTGCAAAAAAAACCCATAATTAGTATCTTAAAACCAGCCACATCCCTCCCTCACCTCACCAAAGCAGCCCAAGGAATATATTCTAATTGAAACATATGTATATCAAAATTAGAGTGTTTTGTACCAAGTTTGTGAATAAGTATTACTCTAATTATGATTCGTTGCAACGGACATGAACATTGCTAGTATTTCGAACCATGCATTTTTTCCTAGTATTCCATAGTTTTGAGTTTTCCATCAAGATATTAGTCACTCATGGTTGATATTTACTTTCAATCATGTACACATATGCACTATGTAACTAGCCTTGCTTATTGGCTTCCAAAGCTTAACTTTCACTCCTACTTACAATATGTAGAGTATTTAACAAAAAACTACCACTTTCAACCAGCCCTAGGAAGAATCTATTGTACAAAAAATAGCAAAAACATACCCAAAATTTCATAATCCACGCCAAAAACTACTACCTAGTACTCCTATCGATTAGGTTCGTTTAAACCCATTTATGACAGGGTTGGCCCACACGTCCGTGCTGACGAGGAAGCTTAAACCAACACATTTTGTTTGACCGTTGACACGAGGGACCCACATCTGACCTTCTATCCTGTTATTCCCCCTCAAATCAATATTTTTCCTGAACATTACTTCAAACAAGATCTTGATGCGTGTTCGTCGGTGGCGCCGGTGATGAGCGAGTTGGCCGCTCCGCCGGACGGGCCGGATGCCGCCAGCCTCCGCAGACGGGTTGGCGAGCTGGCCCGAGCGTGACTCACAAGCGAGCAAGCCGCCCGGCCGCTGCGCTTCGAGCCGATGGCTGGCCCGGCCTTGGCTGTGAGCAAGCCGCCGCGCTGCCGTGCCAATCTAGCTAGCAAACCTTGCAGACAAGCAGCTGGACGGAGCTATCTTGGCTAGCTAGCGGCCGCGAGCGCCGGACAGAGCTGGCATCCGGGCTGCCGCAACATGGGCTCCACACCGCTGGCGGTTTTGACCTCGCCTTCTGCTGGCGGCGGTAGCTGCGTCCCATGGCCGAGGATGACTAGGTGGACGGGCCGGAGGTAGGAGGTCACTCGAGGATTTTTGTTGGTAAGAGCATGTACAATGGTTGATAAGGTAGTCTTATCTTAAGTCTGCCACGTATGCAAGTGGTAGTAGTTTCTTGGCATTTTAGTGGTTTCTTGCATTATTAGGGGTTTCTTGTAAGGAAATGTACGCATTACTAGCGACAAAAGGTGATTCTAGGTAGTTTGAGTTTTGAAGTCAAACGGACGCGGTCCCCACAATCTGGGTGCACTGGACAGCCTAGCCACGTGAACGGGTTTTCCTTCCCAACATCTCGTGGCTCGCGTGCTCGCCCTAGCCGCACCTAGCTTGCAGCTTCCTCATCAGCTAGTAACATATTTAAACTAGCGCCTCCCAATTAAGCCCGAGGAGCCGGAAAAGCCTGGCGGGGCATTGGGAACTGTGCAATATGGCTCCGTATGTAAAGTGCTCTACTACTACTCTGTAGCTTGTGGCGTTGCACGCATGGACTTCACTCCATTATCGGCTCTACTATAAAAGAAATTCCTATTGACGTGTTTTTTTAAACGGAGGCAAAAGCTTTGCTTCATCTCATTCATAAAGAAGGAACTAGTACTAACAAAGTTCGACGAGATCCATTACACCTCCACAAATGGAAGCGAAAATCCTAGTCTCATTGTATCAAATAACTCAAATGTTACGCTTGATAAATCGTTGATAAACAGGGCTGCTAGTGTGTGCGTGAGAGGAGGCGGCTGAGTAGGGCAGCTACTCCTACTTGAGAGGAGCGGCTGAATATAGCACCGAGAGTACCCACTAGGCCACTACGCAGGTGTACTTCCCCTGCATTGATAGTACAGCGATGGTTCTAGAGAACAGTAGTACTCCCTCCTTTCCGGTTTATAAGGCTCAATTCAAAAATCTCACCAACCAAGGTAGATGGTGAGTGGTGGAATACTTTTTGTAGTTTGCAAAAGCACCCAACTAATGCTCTTGTTTTTCTCACAAAAGTATGTTTACCTATGCATTAATTGCACTGCATGCATGCATACATTACATGCATTGGTCAATTTTCTCTTAATACTTGCATGCAATGATTTAATGCACCTTGGAATCTGAACATGTGATGGGAAACAACCATATTGAGCCTTATAAAATGAAAAAACTAAAATTTTGAGATAAGCCCTATAAACCAGAAAGGAGGGAGTACCCTCCACTTCCAACTGTAGCTCCTTGGCCCTGAGATTCAAGAGTTCAAAACTGGTGCACTATACTAGACTAGACTAGAAGTACAGTACATCGCACTACTAGTTGAGAAAAGTAGTACGGGTACTGCTACAGTACGAGTACGTACTCCTCCGTCTCATAATGTAAGACGTTTTTTGACACTAGTTGGTTTGTACATAAAATGGCAAAAACATACCCAAAATTTCTTAATCCACGCCAAAAACTACTACCTAGTGCCAAAAATTTCTTACTAGTGCTATTATTTACAGTATAATGCAATCCCATAACGTTCCATAATGCTAGTACTAGTAGTAAATAATAGCCTCACCCCTTCGCTGAGGAACGATCTACAGTTGGAAGGGACGAGGCCCTGCGGTTACTACGCTCTTATCTCCTCCTCGCTAGCCTCAAGAGAAGGCAGTTCGTCGCTGCTCCCATGGATTCGCCAGCGGTTCTCCTTCTCGTCGGGCTGGGAGACCTTGGACGACGATCCTCTGGGAGAAATCGCACGCTCCGATGTCCTCACCGGCCAGAAGACTCGGTGCTTGCTGCACCAACTTTTCAAGACGCCGCTTAAACAGGCTTGGGAAAAGGCCATGCTTGTTGGTCTTCCATGCGTCCTCGAGGAGAAGGTTCTTCTATGGGACAATCCTTGAACAGTCCACCGCTCCACGGCCATGGTTGCACGTTGACTCCGCTTAGAGTTGCCGACGTTGAGAGGTAGTCGGATTTTGTCCGATGAGCAGGTCAAGAATGGAGTTTGATCATGTAGTACTTAGTTATTCCACTTCCATCCCGTAATTTCTCCGCTGCCCACCGTCTTATATATAGGTCTGGGTCGGTGCCAACGAAGATTGGCTTGCATACCTCCGGCCGGATACCACCATCATTTTGCACAACATCCACAGCAGTGAGGCCGTTCCGGTAGACCCCTTCTCCACCATTGGGATCGGCCTTCCGGACTAGCTGGGCTTGAATACGTATGATGATGCCTACATGAGATTGAAGAAGATAGCAATTGCGGACCCGCCGACAAAGCGACGCGGCTACGACGATGTTCGACATAAGGATTTCCATCAATGCAAGACGCAGTAACGGCAGAGGCTGGTGCATGTTGGTGACGGCAGATTTGTACCCCTACACGTTTGAAGACGATGTGCGCCATCCAGGCCGCATCTTCGCGGTGACAAGCCAGGGGACTTGTTTCATCTGGTTTCCATCCTACGGTACGAGAGATTACAAACGGAATGCACAAACCATCATTTGCATCCCTAATGGTACTCCATTATTTTGCAGGGACTAGTCATCCCCCGATCAAAATAAGATCGCCGATCCTGGATGTGCATTTGCATCCGCGATTCAGTCTAACCTGGAACCTTGTAGCTGACTTTGGCATATTGGGATCAACTATCTTAGCAGTCGTTACCCATGGTACCAGCGATGTGCAACATGGTCACACAATCTACCCCGATCGGACCGTCACCATCTACCCAAGTATTCCATTTTTTAACCATCTCGCCTTCTCTTTCATTGTTGTACTAGTAGTATACTTAGTAGTACTAGTAGGAGTACTTTTTACCTTGGAGGACGCCAGATAGCTAGCTAGTCCCTTGAAGACTTGGACCCACTAGCTGCCACCATTTTTGTTTTTCCATGTCTTACTATCTCATCCATGTAGCCAAGAGTGGCTATATATAATAAGCCGGTTATTTTACTTCCTCTATACCGGAGTAGTACTATTTGCTGCACAAGACATCGACCGCCATATTTGAGCACAACATTATTATGCATGGACCTTGACTATGTACGTCACCATGTGTCCAGATCTGGGATGTCGCGCATGAACGGCGCCGAGTTCGACCCCTGTGATGCTACGTGGGTGCCGAGGAACACTCTTGGAGAGTACTCGCTTTTCATCGGGGACAACTACCCCATTGTGAAGCGGATGCCACCTTCCGTGCACGACACGGAAGGCCTGCCATTCATGAATCATGGTTGTGTCTTCATTGCGCACCGCCGGATGAACGACATGCTGGGACACGCTATCCCTGATTTATGCCGCTTCAGCTTGGATGAGTCTCCATCGTGTGGAACCGGACTAGAAAGCTGCGACAATGATTCCCGTTGCCCACCGCTATGGATCATGCCATCCATGAAGAACACCTGGGACTGGAACCTGGAGGAGGACATGCATGTAGTCCATCTATAACGTGTAAGTGGAGTACGGTAATTGTGAATGGTAGCGCTGTGAATATATGTAGACTAGTCGTGCACAAATTTATCACATGAATTGGAGATGAACTTGTGTGGCATATTGGCATTTTTCCTTTAGAATTTATTACTAGTAAATGAGTTATGTGTACGTGCAACTTGTGTGGTTGTTGCACGGGCTCCAACACGCTCTTTGAGAGAAAAAAGGTGGCACAACTTTGGATATACGTGACGTGGCGGCATCATACAGTAGCATCGTTCGCTATAGTTGTAGTACACTCCTACTAGGATGACAACTCCTATAAAACCTTGTGCTTGGCTCTTTGCCTCTTCGGGAGGTTCAACAGTTCGTACTCGTGTGAACCGTGCACTTGGCTCTTCGCCTCTTCGGAAGGTCCAACAATGATGATACTACAATACAATATGCTTCTGGCAATCTGACACCGATTGAACTGCTGCACGTCCACCGTGAGGGCGAGGGCGAGGGCGAGGGAGAGGGAGAGGGAGGGAGAGGGAGAGGGCGCTGTAGTCAAAACCCTCTCCTCGTCTTGCGAACCACCGCGCGCGTGGGCGAGGGACAGGCGTAGTAAGCAAGCTTCTCCTCGTTCGGCAAGTTGATGGGACACATCAAAGGAGTACTAGTACTAGTAGTAGTCCATACTGCGTCCTTTCCGATTAATATGGCTTAATTTGAAACGAGAAAAATACACTGGCGGTCAACGTATGTAACAATACACTCTTTACGGTCACTATATATAGTTTTGCGGCGATTATCGATCACTAGCTCATCAGAGAGCACCATATTGCACCCTCTTGACCGCCACATAGTCGACATGGCACTTTGTTGACTGGTTAAATTGTCACCTGGTTTCGGGTCCCACAGCCGGTTGGCAGAGCAAAGAAATCAGTTAAACAAAACTTTACGCAGGCGCGACACGAGTCCCGCGCGAACCGCCCTGGATGTGTATGTGAGTGCATGCACGTGTCCTCCCTCGATCTTCCAACAAAGAGTGTACATCGGCTAGAAAACAAAGAGTGTGGTACATAATGTACATCTACACTTCCAATGCATTTAGCCTTTAATCTAAATCGATATTGATTGACTAATGCACCAACTTGTGCTGTAGGTATAGGCTACATGTCTATCATAATTACAGACATGCAACTGCCTTCATTTAATCTTCTTATCTCAATGGTCGCATGCACACATAAGTGTGCTACTTTTGGGCGTTAATTATGCCCTTGTCAATGTGTAAATTTCTAAATGTACAGTCTTTCACGGACGTAGGGAGTAGGTTGAGCACTTGAGCGTGAGCTGTATGTGTTGCGTCGTGTGCTGTGTGCCGCATGGGTGCGTGAGTGTTGTGTGCGTCCATGTGTACGTGTGAGTGTTGCATGTTGCATGCATTCATGCATGCATGGGGCTTACTCTCTGCCATTGACATGTTCATATTTCAAGCTTCCTCTGTTCCCTCCATATGGTGATGCTCCCTCTGTTCCCAAATAGTACGGAGTAAAAGCCTCCCTCTGTTCCCAAATACGGAGTATTTGTCTTCCTACAGATTTCAACAAGTGACTAGGTACGGAGCAAAATGAGTGAAGGGAGCGTAGAGGCATAGGGATACTGTAGAAAGGAAGTCCTCGCGATCCATTATTCCCCATCTCGGTCAGAGAGAACTATTCAACTAGTCTTTGCAGTGAAGTGACAATACACGCAGCAGCAGATGGGACACGTAATTAATAAGCTGAACCAGCGTGTTGTTGTTACTAAATCAGCCTTACCCAGTACTGTCATCATGTTTGCCAGTAGAGCACGCTTCCACAAATACGCCTACGCACCTCTGTCCTCCATTAACTGACATATGGGCCCTCTTGTGGTAGACCCACATGTCATCGGTGTAACTATTTACACTCTGAAGGACGGTATATCCTGGTAGTAGTACTAGTAGAATTGAGATTTAATGCACTTTCTTCCCGTCTTCCACTCTTCTTCCTCCTCTCTCCTTCTTCCTCCTCTCTTCCCCATCGTCGGCCGCACACTATTTCCCCCCCGCTCTCTGCTCGCCCGCCCGTGCTATCTTCCTTGGTAGCTCACGCGTACCATATCCCCCCGCTCACTGCTCGGCCACACGAGGAGAAGCTTCTTCGCTCGCCCGCCCGAATCCACTTCCCCGCTGGCTCGCAGGCACCGAAAACCCCAATGGCAGAACCGAATGACACGCAGAGCCGCGATTGGAATTCCCTCCCCGATGTTATCTTGGAGCAGATCTATAGTCGTATGGACCTACTCAACACCGTCCGTCGGCCGCATGCTCGGTGTCTTTGTACCATCTACTAAATGCGCAACCGGCCGGCTCTTTTCAAGACACCGCTTTGCGATGCCCGATCCTCGCAGGTGGCGGACACCGACTTGACGATCCCACGGAGGTTGCCGTGGTGCCCTCGACATGCTACCACTACCCGTCCACCTGTCCCTTCATGCGGCAGCGGCCACTCTTTGGGTGGGAATGAAGGCCAATCGGATCGTCCTCATCCACCACACCGGTAGTCCGTGGCGTCGTGGATATCTACACCCAGCAAGAGATCACCCTTCCATCGTTGGATACCGCCGACATCGAGCCTCGCGGCCCGCCGGACACTCCTGCCTACTACGCACGGGACGCATCAAGCTTTTGGCTCGACCTCTGTTTGCAGAAAGTTGTAATCTGCGAAGTGCCCACACCATCAGAAGACTACATGGATTACAAGCTCATTACCTTGTTCAACATGGGATTAGTCTATCTGGAATCCGGTCGCCATACATGGTTATGGCTCATCATCAATCCTGTTGAGGCAACATTTCCGTCTGATGCTATAGTGCACGATGGCATCATTTGCGCGGTCGACGCACAGATTGGCTGCCTATACTGGTGGAATCTATCGTCGTGTAATTGTTCTATCTCATCTCATCTTTACCTTATCAATACGACTGCATGTTCATTTGTTACAAATTTAGAATGCATAGCATGTCTATAACCACATCATTGCTATGTGTTCCTCTCATTTCCTAGATTTTTATGACCACACATGTTATTGTTAGAGTTGATATGAGAACAATTGGCATCTAATGATTGTTAGAATACATATTATGAGCATAACATCATGATTGCTATATGTTACTCTCGTTTACAAGATTTTTATAACAACGCATGTTATTGCTTAGAGTTGATATGAGAACAATAGTAGTAAGTGTTATGGTAGAATATGAGTAGGCGATGTCATAGTTGTTTTCCTCTCATTGTTACATGATGTTTGAATCGTGACATGTTGCTAGAATATGAAAGCCATTGGCTTATTTTTTTAACTTGGGGTATGATTATGACCACGGCATTGCAATACTCTATCTATGATATGTGTCACTGTTATAATAATCTTAATTCCACACATACTCTGAACATGATTGTTTATTTTTGTCCTTTTGGTCTCCAATTTGAATTGTTGCAGCAGACGCAAATGATCTAACCTTCATGATTCCAAGACCTGGAATCATACCAGCCGATGGGTGGTGGTTTATCGCTCGTTCAGCTGACGGTGGTCATTTGATGCTCATACGCACGTACCAAATTGACTAAACCATTACATCAAACCACATGCAGTACAATGCGTGGGGCGTTCGTGATATTGATGGATATGGTTGCTTCGTGTTCGAGAAAGATCCTAGCTCCGTTGGGCCAGGCGTATTCAACTGGAGGCAGGTTTACAGCCTCGGCAACCACTCCTTGTTCTTCGGGCTCAATTATCCGATCATCCAACCAATCATCGATCATATCACCGGTGATGATTACTGTGCTACGCAACCTCCATTCGCAGGGGGGGCTGTGTTTACACATCATACCATGGGTTTCATGAATCACCATATCCAGAGATTCGTCGACACAGCTTGTTGCCAGGTAATTTTCAGTGTGTGAAGGCATCAAGCTTCCATGCGATGGATGGCTTTTGCAAACCCGACATGCGGCGATGTGGTTCATGCCAACAGCAAATATGCACAACTTGATTCGTCTTGATATCTAGACTGAGCCATGTATTCTGCTGTAGCACGACCCTCTTTTGTTGGATATTATGTACTTGTTGTTAGTTTGAAGCACTCCTCTGGTTTGAAGGATAGATACCTTCACGGGATCAAGTGCATCCTAACTCACTGCGTAGGGATGTCTTGATAATGATGATGGAGATGCTTGTGCGAAGCCATATATATATATATATATATATATATATATATATATATATATATATATATATATATATATATATATATATATATCAGTTAGGCTTCAAGTGCGTACTTGTTAGTTAAACCTATGTATAAATTGTGACACTAAATACGACTAGTAAGTAGTACAAGAGCGATTACTAGTATCGTCGGTCAAATTAGTCATCATGTCCACACATTGAATTGACGTGACAACACGCTGCACGTGAGTTGACACAAGAATCCTGGCCGGCGTGTTCGGGTATTACGGACTTCAGATTTGGAGTACCACTTATCTCGTCGAAATCTTTCATCATTCACTTAAAACAGTCGATTGATCATACATTGAGTACCATATAACTAGAATTACCGATGCAAGTCGAAGAAGGATTGGCCGGTGCTGCCGGCTGGCGTCAAGTTCGATCCCATGGATCAGGAGCTGATCGAGCACCTTGAGGCCAAAGTGAGTGCTGACAACGCGAGATTTCAGTCTCTCATCGATTTGTTCATACCAACCATCGGCAGCGAGCACAGCATATGCTACACCCAACCTGAGAAAGTTCTAGGTAAGACACCGATCGACCGTCTACTTGCACAAACATATTCCTTTGTTTATAGCTCTATTTTTCTTTTTAGACGCAGACCTGGTGAAGCAATTACAATTTGACAGTTAATAAAAAGTGAAACAAGTGACTGCAACATGCCAAAGATGTTATGAAAATGCCAACTATGTACACTAAAACCTGTATTCAACAATACTGCAGGTATCACATTGAGTGGCCTAAGCAAGCATTTCTTCGGCGCAATTCGAGGCGTTCAAAGAACGCGTGGACGCGTTGCAAGATCTGATCGGAGTGCGGCATGCACGCGATGTGGATGGTCAACGGCGGCAGACGGGCAGCAAAGGTTACAGTGCTGCACACCAACAAGAACCGACCAGCAGAGGACCAATCGGGTGATGCACGGTACCACCTCGGGACCCGGAGCAAGAGAAGGAGCGGGAACTGGTCCTCTGCAAGATTTTCTACCAGACGAACACTAGGGCCAGTAGTAAAAAGATTATAAGTTAGTTAGGTATTGGTAGTTGTAATACCTTGTCGTCCGCAAGTTGGTATTGTTGTTAACGATCTTTTGGTATGAACTTGCATTTGCTTCCAACCATCATGCCGAGGGTCGGCGTGGATATAAAGCTGAATCATTTGTTTCAAAACGAATTTTCACGCACCTGGTTTTTATTTGATGGGTAGCATAAGCACCCGCCTTTCGAATTCCCAGTTCTCCAATTTTTTTCGAAACAAGTGCATGCACTTATTATCATGATAAAAAAACAATATCCATGCTGCATCCTAGTTATCAGTCTGTACTTGCAGAATTCTCTCGTTTATTGAGCACGTATATTGTTTTTTCAGGTCGAGCAAGTTTCAACTGGGCTGCAGATTGCCTGAGGTTGGTTTTGTTTTTAACAGGCCCAACCCATGATGACAACGGGCACAGAGATCCAAAGGTATCTATCGGCCTCGCCCATGGCGCTTGTTATATTTTATCTTGCAACATCCGCAGGCAGTTTTTTTTACTGAATCAAACACACAGCCCAGTTCTATTTTCCTCTTGAAACGCATGTCCTACACCTGTTTTCTAATCTCTACCTATAGTTTTACTAGTTCATATACACGTATCATTATATTGAAAACACATGAAATTCCCTTTTCATATTTACATCCTTATTTTTGTTGTTTTTCCCACCCAGCGCTGATTTTTTTACCACTGGTTTTCCCTTAAACCAACTCAATTGTCCCACGTCTTATTTGCTCACAAAAACAAAACGATTTTTTTGGAAAATCAATAAGTTCTTAAAAAAATGTTTATCATTTCAGGATTACAACAGTTCGGACTCCACCAAAATATACAAAATAAGGTTGAACTTTTTGACCGTGGTCCTGGGCAGAAAACGGGCTGTAATAAATTATTTAAGAATTAGCAAATGGGCTGCAAATTATAAAAAATAGCAAATGGGCTTTATGTTGTCTGCCACAGATTTGGAGGCTGACTTGTGGGCCTACCAAGTTCATGCGTACACAAGGTTTCGCAAAAAAGAAACTTAGTCAACAATCGACTCTACCAGCGTCGGACCGTTAGACGTCAATCTAACGGCAATCGTGCTTCTTCAGTCTCTGATCTTCCTGCCCCAGTCGCCCAAACCAACGCCGTTGGAACCGCCTGCTCCCGCCTCCCGTGGCAGGCAGTGCTGCCGGGCAGGCCTCACGGCCCCATCATACTCGCATCCCTGGCCTGTCTATCCCTCTACTCACCCACACCTCCTGTTATTTTCCGGCGACGGCAGCCAAACCAGTCAACCCTCGTATTCTCCACCGCGTGGGCAGCCACTGCCGTGTCTTCCCCGGCTTTGTGCCGTTCCCTTCGTAGGCCTCGCCGTCGTCCACCGCCCTGGTGCTCTCGGCGCGGCGTGGTCAACGATGTCCATCCGACGGCCGTAGTGCTTCTTCAACCTCTGGTCTTCTTGCCCCAGCCGCCCAAAGCAGCGCCGGTCGTGTCGCACGCTCCTGCCTCCCGTTGCCGGTTGTGCTGCCGCGGAGGCCTCACCGTCCCCATACTACTCCCACCGCTGGCCAGGCCATCCCTCCACTCACCCACTCCCCCTGTTATTCTGCGGCGACGGCAGCCTCACATTGCAGCTGAACCAGTGAACCCTCGTGCTCCTCTCCGCATGGGCATCCACTGCCGTGTCTTCCCCGGCTCCGCGTCGTCCCGTTCCTAGGCCTCGCCGTCGTCCACCACGAGATTTTCTGTTAAGTTTTGTATTGTGAAGTTTTCAATTTTTGGGTGAAAGATTTGATGGATTATGGAACAAGGAGTGGCAAGAGACTAAGTTTGGGGATGCTTATGTCACCCCCAAGATAATCTAAGGACACCAAAAATCCAAAGCTTGGGGATGCCCCGGAAGGCATCCCTCTTTAAATCTACTTCCATCGGTAACTTTACTTGGAGCTATATTTTTATTCACCACATGATATGTGTCTTGCTTGGAGCGTCTTGTATGATTTGAGTCTTTGATTTTTACTTTACCACAATCATCCTTTCTGTACACACCTTTTGAGAGAGACAAACATGATTAGGAAATTATTAGAATACTCTATGTGCTTCACTTATATCTTTTGAGTTATATAGTTTTTGCTCTAGTACTTCACTTATATTTTTTAGAGCACAGTGGTGGTTTTCTTTTATAGAAACTATTATTCTCTCACGCTTCACTTATATTATTTTGAGAGTCTTAAATAGCATGGTAATTTACTAAAATAATCCTAATATGCTAGGTATTCAAGACTAGTAAAAACTTTCTTATGAGTGTGTTGAATACTAAGAGAAGTTTGATGCTTGATGATTGTTTTGAGATATGGAGGTAGTGATATCAAAGTTGTGCTAGTTGAGTAGTTGTGAATTTGAGAAATACTTGTGTTGAAGTTTGCAAGTCCCGTAGCATGCACGTATGGTAAACGTTATGTAACAAATTTGAAATATGAGGTGTTCTTTGATTGTCCTCCTTATGAGTGGCGTTCGGGGACGAGCGATGTACTTTTCCTACCAATCTATCCCCTAGGAGCATCTTGGCGTAGTGCTTGGTTTTTGATGACTTGTAGATTTTTGCAATAAGTATGTGAGTTCTTTATGACTAATGTTGAGTCCATGGATTATACGCACTCTCACCTTTCCATCATTGCTAGCCTCTTCGGTACCGTGCATTGCCCTTTCTCACATTGAGAGTTGGTGCAAACTTCGCCGGTGCATCCAAACATCGTGATTTGATACGCTCTTTCACACATAAACCTCCTTATATCTTCCTCAAAAAAGCCAGCATACCTACCTATTATGGCATTTCCATAGCCATTCCGAGATATATTGCCATGCAACTTTCCACCGTTCCGTTTATCATGACACGTTCATCATTGTCATATTGCTTTGCATGATCATGTAGTTGACACAGTATTCGTGGCAAAGCCACCATTCATAATTCTTTCATACATGTCACTCTTGGTTCATTGCATATCTCGGTACACCGCCGAAGGCATTCATATAAAGTCATACTTTGTTCTAGTATCGAGTTGTAATCATTGAGTTGTAAATAAATAGAAGTGTGATGATCATCATTTTCTAGAGCATTGTCCCAAGTGAGGAAAAATAAAAAATAAAAAAAGAGAGAAAGGCCATAAAAAAGAGAAGGCCCAAAAAAATGAGAGAAAAAGAGAGAAGGGACAATGTTACTATCCTTTTACCACACTTGTGCTTCAAAGTAGCACCATAATCTTCATGATAGAGAGTCCTTTGTTTTGTCACTTTCATATACTAGTGGGAACTTTTCATTATAGAACTTGGCTTGTATATTCCAACAATGGGCTTCCTCAAATGCCCTAGGTCTTCGTGAGCAAGCAAGTTGGATGCACACCCACTTAGTTTCTTTTGTTGAGCTTTCATATATTTATAGCTCTAGTGCATCTGTTGCATGGCAATCCCTACTCCTTGCATTAACATCAATTGATGGGCATCTCCATAGCTCACTGATCAGCCTCGTTGATGTGAGACTTTCTCCTTTTTTTCTTCTCCACATAACCCCCATCATCATATTCTATTCCACCCATAGTGCTATATCCATGGCTCACGCTCATGTATTGCGTGAAGGTTGAAAAAGTTTGAGATTACTAAAGGATGAAACAATTGCTTGGCTTGTCATCGTGGTTGTGCATGATGAGAGCATTCTGGTGTGACGAAAATGGAGCATGACTAAACTATATGACTTTGTAGGGATGAACTTTCTTTGGCCATGTTATTTTGAGAGGACATAATTGCTTAGTGAGTATGCTTGAAGTATTATTATTTCTATGTCAATAATGAACTTTTATCTTGAATCTTTCGGATCTGAATATTCATACCACAATTAAGAAGAATTACATTGAAATTATGCCAAGTAGCATTCCACATCAAAAATTCTATTTTTATCATTTACCTACTCGAGGACAAGCAGGAATTAAGCTTGGGGATGCTTGATACGTCTCCAACGTATCTATAATTTTTGATTGTTCCATGCTATATTATATTCTGTTTTGGACATTATTGGGCTTTATTATACAATTTTATATTATTTTTGGGACTAACCTATTAACCGGAGGCCCAGCCTGTAATTGCTGTTTTTTCCCTATTTCAGAGTTTCGCAGAAAGTCCAAACATAATGAAACCTTAGGGAACGTGATTTTCGGAACGAACGTGAACTAGAAGACTTGGACCCTACGTCAAGACATCAACCAGGAGGGCACGAGGTAGGGGGGCGCGCCTACCCCCTGGGCGCACCCTCCACCATCGTGGGCCCCCTGTTGCTCCACTGGCGTACTCCTTCCTCCTATATATACGTATGTACCCCCAAACTACCAGATACGGAGCCAAAAACCTAATTCCACCGCCGCAACCTTCTATACTTGTGACATCCCATCTTGGGGCCTGTTAGGAGCTCACTTGAAGGGGGCATCGATCACGGAGGGCTTCTACATCAACACCATAGCCTCTCCGATGATGTGTGATTAGTTTACCTCAGACCTTCGGGTCCATAGTTAATAGCTAGATGGCTTCTTCTCTCTTTTTGGATCTCAATACAATGTTCTCCCCCTCTCTCGTGGAGATCTGATGTAATCTTCTTTTGCGGTGTGTTTGTTGAGACTGATGAATTGTGGGTTTATGATCAAGTTTATCTATGAACAATATGAATTCTTTTATGTATGGTTGGTTATCTTTGCAAGTCTCTTTGAATTATCAGTTTGGTTTGGCCTACTAGATTGGTCTTTCTTGCAATGGGAGAAGTGCTTAGCTTTGGGTTCAATCTTGCGGTGTCCTTTCCCAGTGACAGTAGGGGCAGCAAGGCACGTATTGCATTGTTGCCATCGAGGATAACAAGATGGGGTTTACATCATATTGCATGAGTTTATCTCTCTACATCATGTCATCTTGCTTAAAGTGTTACTCTGTTCTTATGAACTTAATACTCTAGATGCATCTTTGGATAGCGGTCGATGTGTGGAGTAATAGTAGTAGATGCAGGCAGGAGTCGATCTACTTGTCTCGGACGTGATGCCTAT
The DNA here is from genome assembly GCA_021605145.1 of Aegilops bicornis. Taxonomy (NCBI): domain Eukaryota; kingdom Viridiplantae; phylum Streptophyta; class Magnoliopsida; order Poales; family Poaceae; genus Aegilops; species Aegilops bicornis. The sequence continues at coordinate 732,766,185 of CM038675.1, forward strand.
ATACATGATCATACCTAGATATTCTCATAACTATGCTCAATTCTGTCAATTATTCAACAGTAATTTGTTCACCCATCGTAAAAACTTATGATCTTGAGAGAAGCCAGTAGTGAAACCTATGGCCCCCGGGTCTATTTTCCATCATATTAATCTTCCAACACTTAGTTATTTTTATTGCCTTTTATTTTACTTTGCATCTTTATCATAAAAAATACCAAAAATATTATCTTATCATATCTATCAGATCTCACTCTCGTAAGTGACCGTGTAGGGATTGACAATCCCTTATCGCGTTGGTTGCGAGGATTTATGTTTGTGTAGGTGCGAGGGACTCGTGTGTGGCCTCCTACTGGATTGATACCTTGTTTCTCAAAAACTGAGGGAAATACTTACGCTACTTTGCTGCATCACCCTTTCCTCTTCAAGGGAAAACCAACACATTGCTCAAGAGGTAGCACTCTCGCATTTCACGAATTCGCGCTCATAGTTGCCATTCTTGACTTCCTTTGAAGTCAACCGTATGAGTGGCGCGCTGCATGGGCAATCAGGACATCGCTCCATGGGAAGTGGACCATACTAGGTCCACGAGGGGCGGGAGGCTGAAGTGGAGCTCGACATATCGCCCAAAGTCGCCAGAGAAGAAGCAGAGGAGTGGCTCCTCTCGTCGCCGGAGAAGAAGTAGCAGAGGAGGAGTGGCTCGTCGCTAAAGAATAAGCACCAGAATAAAGGGGTACCCGAACAAAGGGGAGGCACAACCAACAAGTCTTGCAGATCGCCTCTCGCGGATCGCCCCACGATCCAACGATGCGGAGCCGTCCATGTGATCCAACAGCGCGGAGCTTGGTCGCAGCCTGCCCTCGGAATTACTTCTAGAAGACCACATCTAAGGGGTCTCGCTTGGCGCTAGGGTACGATCGGACGGCTGACGTTCAGAGCTGGGGTTAGGCGAAACCGCGCGGCGTTTAGAGGGGTTTTGAGCTGGTCAACAGGGTTTCAAAGGCTTTGACTGAGCATAAATAATCTTAAAGAAATCGAAAAAATATGAAACCTTCGTCGTTCGTCGTTTTATAGGACACACTAACGAGGAAAAATACTAAACTTAGTATACGTACATTTAGAGAAAAAAAACCTAGCTAGCACGATCAAGGTAAAATGAGCACCATTAATCAAAAAATCAAAAATATATATAACTCGCACAATGTTGTCTTGTGTGACATGTTACCAACCAAAAATCATAAACTTTTCGTATGGACATTTTCATGAAAAAACCTTCACACATATTAGCTATCATGTACAACGTTTCATAGAGACCAAGGAGAGGAGGTACGGTTTCCCATCGGTTTTTGAATTTTTAAAAAAAATTCAAAAAAATCACCAAAGCTTGATTTCAAAGTAAATAAGAAGGATCTGAACTTAGTTTTCCATTTTCATATGGTAAACGTGCTTTTACCCTAGCTTGGGGTTGTTTACCCTAGATTGGGAGCCCATTTGGAGCACATTTCTCATGACTACAAGTTTTGTAGACGCAAAAGAGATCGGATTGATCACCCTAGCGTTTATAATAGTTCAGCAAACTGTGGAACTCACACCACAGGGGAATGGACTAAAGTGTTGGTTCAAATTCAACGTTTACATATAGAATTATTACACCTTACAAGTTTTCACAGTACTTCAAATTGACGACAAAATCCTTATTACAAATCTTTAAAGTTCAAAGTTTATGACGTGCATTCAAGTTCAAATTCAAATCTTTGCCTTGCTTCTTGTGTTCCGGAATGGGTTAACCGTCTTGCTTCTGGTTTCCCTAGCTGGGATATTTTGTGCTTTTGATAGCTTTGTCTTGTTGCTTCTGATCTTCACTTCGGGTGGTGGCGGTTTTGTTGAGCTTTGGTGATCAAGCAAGTGATGACCAGTTGACGGTCATCTGTGGGCTCACTAATCTTTAAAGGAACTTCAGACAAAATAACTTCCTCCTCTCTTATAGCTTCAAAACCTTCGTAAGCCATGGTTTCAAATTCCGCATCAGATGATGGTTCAACCGAAGTTTCTTCCTCTCTAGGTCTTTTCTATCTTGTGCCTCTAATTATCCTAGAGCTGGGTCAAATAGAAATAAGCTTAGCTATCGATAAAAAAGAGAACAAATGCAAAAAAATGGAAAGATTGCACACATACCAAGCTGCTACTTCAGTTGCTTCATTCTCTAAACTTGTTGCATTATCCTCTGCTGCTGCATTATACTCTAAACTTGTTGCATTCTCCTCTACTGCTGCATTCTCCTCTGCATTTGCTGCTGCCCATTGTTCCTCTTCTCCAAATGATGCATCATCTGGATTGGTACAACGCCTAGCATTATGCCCTAAGTTACCACATCTTTTGCACTTACGCTTTTTTTTTATTCGACCCTCGTCACCAGCTCTTATCATGTTTTCCTTGGTCTTCCCGGTGGTCTAGTCGGTATAGGAGAATGGAGTTTGAACCACAGGTCTACTATGTTCCATTGGTCTTTTCCCAAGAGTGCAGGCACCATTTCAGCATAAGCAGCCCTAAATTTGGCAACAGAGAAATATTGAGCAATCTTGATCAACTTCACCGTCTTCACCTCCAATAACAGTCATGAGATGTAGGGCATGTATGCATGGCTTCCCGTGGATCTACCATTGCCTCTGACTGCATTCATTGGTTGCAAGGTTCACTGGATATCTCCATTCTCTATTTTCTTTGTCGGGTGTATGTCACCTCAGCCTCGTATGTCGTGATCGAATGCATTTCATTCTTAGTCCTCTTGCCTTGGCATGCAATGCCTTAATCGGAGATGGGAGCATAAGATGGCCAACATATTGTGTTTACGCAATTCTTTTATGAAGAGCCATCTTCACCATGATCATCTTCTGATCTTATCAAATGCTTGCCACAACAAAAGCCCTTTCAACGACTTGAACTTTGCATTGAAACACTCAATGAGGTTATTGGTCACATAGTCTACTTTGCAGATTTCATTGAATTTGCTTCTTGACCACAGCTTTCCATGATGTTCATCCATGTACTCCTTCACCAAAGAATTATGAGCATACAACACTCTCAAATGGTGCTCATGCTTCCTCAAGCTGCATGTGTATAATGGTGGACATAGATTCTCATCATAAACTTTGCCTTTGAATTTATTTTTAAAATTTTGTGCTAGGTGTCGCATAAATTCCCTATGTTCCACTCCAGGGAATACAATTTCTACTGCAGTTTCTAAACCCTTGCAAGCATCCGTGTGTATAACTAAACCTGAGGGTGTACCTATAATGTTGTGCAACTGCTGCAGAAACCAAACCCAACTCTCCTCACTCTCTACCTCCAACACACCAAATGCAACTGGGAATAGCCAGTTGTGTCCATCAACTGTAGAAGCTGCTGCTAGCTGGCCTCTCACTCTTCCATTCAAAGCAGTCGCATCGACAGCGAAATAGGGCCTACAACCATTCAGAAACCCCTGCCAGCAAGCCTTGAAACAAAAAAAAGCCCTCCTGAAGCACTCCTTCTCTATTGCCTTCCCTTTTAATTTGTACTTAACTGTACGCTTGTCAATCTCTACAACAATCCCTGGACTAGCCGTCTCCACTTCAGCTTTGAAGGTGTAAAGCAACTGAAAACTCTCATTCCATGGACCATTAATCCTATCAAGAGCCCTTTCCTTGGCATAGAAAATCTTCATGTATTGTACATTGATCTTGTACTTCTCAAATAGCTTCCCATGGAGTGCTGTTGGACCAATTGTTGGTGTTTCCCTCACCCAATCCAAGATTGCATCTGCCACCCACCTAGTCTTTGTCCTTTCCCCTCCCCCTCTAGGTGGGCAAGTGTGCCCGTGTGGGTTGCTTTTTATCTGAAACAAAATGAAAAATGATGTCAAATACAATTAAGAAAGCAGTACACATGATCTGAATATAGAATGGATAAATATCGATAACAATATTCAGTTGTACTACTGAATCAATTTGCTCTTTTCGCATAGTGGATGCATGCAACCTCCACCTACACCTATCATAAGGGCAATGAACAGGTGAATCTTCTGGCTCACTCCTATCAACCTCATAAGAGTATTCGGTGAGAATGCAATATGTAGTCACCGCATTCTGACAGTCCACCATCGATTCGAATACGGTTCCTGGAGTAAGGTCAGGATTCTCCCTGTTCCACTCAATTGTTGGCATGTCCTCACCCTCATATTCTTGTAAAACTAAGGAGTCGATGTTCTCCTCCCTCTCTTCATCATCAGTGTCATCAAATCTAGCACGGCTGCTAGGCTCCTCTGCATATTCATCTTCCACTGCCTGTTGACTGACTCTATCTACCAGTTCAGGGAATAGAATCTCATCCTCATCATCATGTCGAGGCACTTCCTCGTCAGGCTCTGCATCTACTTCTACATCAGGTGCAGAAGGGAGAGGAGAAGTGGCAGAATTAGCGGCAGCCGACATGTTGTGGCTTTCAGAACCACTAGGTTTACTTGGTCTCGACCTACAAGGAGTGCGAGGACGCTCGCTATTAGCAGAGACAGATGATGTCTGAACACCCTTCGGGATACGTTGTTTGCGTACCTGAAGCACACCGATATGGATTTTACCGAAACGGCTGTCAGCATTCAAACTAAATAGCAATCCCAGATGCTCATCACAAGTTAATGGGAGAAATCTATGCTTGGTACTGTCTAAATATCTTAGTTCAACAGCATCGGCAGGGCTCCACGGATACTCACAGCAGAATGCCTCGCGGAAATCTCTGAACAAAACGCTGGTTTCTACCACTTTAGGATAGAAAAATCCAGAAATCACACATGGTTTAGTTCCATGCAGCTCGCTAGTTTCCATTCTAACCGTCAGCCGAAAAGCAAGTGCAGGATCAACCCTATTCGATTGAAATAAGATAAAGGGCCCAGTTAGGATGAAAAATTTCAGATAAATTGCGTTGATTCACGCCAGCGGTGGTCAAATATAGCCTAATTTATGGATCTCCTAATCAATTTGAGAGGAAAGCGATGCTTACCGGTGGAATCCATGAATTATCAGCCTACGATTCGACCCAATCATCTCCACGGTCGATGGGCCGGACGGGGTGCCCCCCCACCCGACATCGCTTCCTAATCCTAGATGGGGAGAGAGGGTAGATGCGGCGGAGGCGGCACGACCGCGGTGGAGGCGGCAAGACAGCGGCAGAGGCGGCACGACGGCGGCGGAGGGGGCGGTGCGGAAGCGACTGGATCTGATTCAGGTTGCCGTGGGTGTCAGTTTCGCGGCCCCACTGGTTACCACGTAACGGTCAAAATTTGGACTCCGCCCTACGCGGCCCCACTAGTCAGGGTTAACGGTCAAGCCATTGACCCGATGGTAACGTCCGTTGTGACCAGTTCTGAGGGTTTCGGGCAAGGGAGTGGGGAAAAGTGAGCAAAAGTTAAGAGCGTGGGGATGAATGAGTAGAACTAACGAACCAGGGCACATAAATAAAAATCACTTGATTATATGGGACCTTTTCCTTCCTCTAATGGGTATACACATATTTTAGTTCTTTGTTAATTACGTTACTAAGTGGGTAGAAGCTATTCCAACTAGTAGTGTTGATCATTTATACGTCTCCAACACATCTATAATTTTTTATTGTTCCATGCTATTATATTATCTATTTGGATGTTTTATATGCATTAATATTCTATTTTATATGATTTTTAGGACTAACCTATTAACCTAGAGCCCAGTGCCAATTCCTGTTTTTTCCTTGTTTTTGAGTTTCGCAGAAAAGGAATACCAAACGGAGTCCAAACAGAATGAAACTTTTGCGATGATTTATTTTGGACCAGAAGACATACAGAGGGCTTGGAGTGCACGTCAGGAAAGCCACGAGGCGGCCACAAGGTCGGGAGGCGCGCCTAGGGGGTAGGGTGCGCCCCCCACCCTTGTGGGCCCCTCGTGACTCCACCAACCTATTTCTTTCGCCTATATATTCTCAAATATCCCAAAACCTTCCAGGGGAGCCACGAAACCACTTTTCCACGCCGCAACCTTCTATACCCGTGAGATCCCATCTAGAGGCCTTTTACGGGGTCCCGCCGGAGCGGGATTCGATCACGGAGGGCTTCTACATCAACACCATTGCCTCTCCGATGAAGCGTGAGTAGTTTACCATAGACCTACGGGTCCATAGCTAGTAGCTAGATGGCTTCTTCTCTCTCTTTGATTCTCAATACCATGTTCTCCTCGATGTTCTTGGAGATCTATTCGATGTAATACTCTTTTGCGGTGTGTTTGACGAGATCCGATGAATTGTGGATTTATGATCATCTTATCTATGAATATTATTTGAATCTCCTCGAATTCTTATATGCATGATTTATATCTTTGCAAGTCTCTTTGAACTATCGATTTGGTTTGGCCAACTAGATTGGTTTTTCTTGCAACGGGAGAAGTGCTTAGCTTTGGGTTCAATCTTGCGGTGCTCGATCCCAGTGACAGAAGGGGAAACGACACGTATTGTATTGTTGCCATCGAGGATAAAAAGATGGTTTTTTTTCATAATGCTTGAGTTTATTCCTCTACATCATGTCATCTTGCTTATGGGCGTTACTATGTTCTTTATGAACTTAATACTCTAGATGCATGCTGGATAGTGGTCGATGTGTGGGGTAATAGTAGTAGATGCAAAATCGTTTTGGTCTACTTGACACGGACATGATGCCTATATTCATGATCATTGCCTTAGATATCGTCATAACTTTGTGCTTTTCTATCAATTTCTCGGCAGTAATTTGTTCACCCACCGTAATAATTTCTATCTTGAGAGAAGCCTCTAGTGAAACCTATGGCCCTCGGGTCTATTTTCCATCATATAAGTTTCCGATCTACAATTTCAGTTTCCTATTTACTTTCTTATGCAATCTTTTACTTTCTGTTCAATAAACCAAAAATACCAAAAATATTACTTTGTCATTTATCCATCTCTATCAGATCTCACTTTGCAAATAACCGTGAAGGGATTGACAACCCCTTTATCGCGTTGGGTGCAAGTTGGTGTTTGTTTGTGCAGGTATTTGCTGGCTTGCACATTGTCTCCTACTGGATTGATACCTTGGTTCTCAAAAGCCGAGGGAAATACTTACTCTACTTTGCTGCATCACCCTTTCCTCTTCAAGGGAAAAACCAACGCAAGCTCAAGAGGTAGCAATCATAACACTTCTATTAAGATGCTTAAAGAAGTTATTTTTCCGAGGTTTGGAGTCCCTAGATATTTAATGACCGATGGTGGTTCACATTTTATTCATGGTGCTTTCCATAAAATGCTTGCTAAGTATGATGTTAACCATAGAATTGCATCTCCATATCATCCTCATTCTAGTGGACAAGTAGAATTGAGCAATAGAGAGATTAAATTGATTTTTGCAAAAGATTGTTAATAGATCTAGAAAGAATTGGTCTAAGAAACTTGATGATGCATTATGGGCTTATAGAACTGCTTATAAGAACCCTATGGGTATGTCTCCATATAAAATGGTTTATGGAAAGGCTTGTCACTTACCTCTTGAATTAGAACATAAGGCATATTGGGCTATTAAAGAGCTCAATTATGATTTGCGGTGAGAAGAGGTTATTTGACATTAGCTCACTTGATGAATGGAGAACCCAAGCCTATGAGAATGCTAAGTGTTTAAAGAAAAAGTTAAAAGATGGCATGACAAGAGGATACAAAAGCGTGAGTTTAGTGTAGATTGAAAGGATCGAGAAGAGGTGTCTAGAGGGGGGTGATTAGACCCTCAACAAAGAAAAGTAGTAGTTTTTAATTTATTCAAGTTAAGGTGGAGTTTTAGCACAAGTTTAAACATTCACAATACATTTCAAGCAAGCATGGCAAGAGTATATGAGCAGCGGAAAGTAAAGCATGCAAGTTGCAAGAATGTAAAGGGATGGGATTGGAGTATGCAAACGCAATTGGAGACATGGAGATTTTTGGCGTGCTTCTGATAGGTGGTGCTATAGTACATCCACGTTGACGGAGACTTCAACCCACGAAGGGTAGCAGTTCTTGCGCGAGTCCACGGAGGGTCCACCCACGAAGGGTCCACGAAGAAGCAACCTTGTCTATCCCACCATGGCCATCGCCCACGAAGGACTTGCCTCACTAGGGTAGATCTTCATGAAGTGGGCGATCTCCTTGCCCGTACAAACTCCTTGGTTCAACTCCACAATCTTGTGAAGGCTCCCAAGTGACACCTAACCAATCTAGGAGACACCACTCTCTAAAAGGTAATAGATGGTGTGTTAATGATGAACTCCTTGCTCTTGTGCTTCGAATGATAGTCTCCCCAACACTCAACTCTCTCTAAGGTTTGGATTTGGTGGAAAGATTATTTGAGTGGAAAGCAACTTGGGGAAGGCTAGAGATCAAGATTCTTGTGGTTGGAATGGAATATCATGGTCTCAACACATGAGTAGGTGGTTCTCTCTCAGAAAATGTATGTTGGAAGTGTAGGCACGTTCTGATGGCTTTCTCCATGAATGACGAGTGGGTGGAGGGGTATATATAGCCTCCACACAAAATCTAACCGTTACACACAATTTACCAAACTCGGTGGGACCGAATCAGAAAATTCGGTCGAACCGATTTAGTTCATAATGTGAACATTAGGCTTTTCGGTGGGACCGACATGTCATTTCGGTGGGACCGATTTCATTAGGGTTAGGGTATAACATAATCTCGGTGAGAATGATCACATAAACTTCGGTAGGACCAATTTCTCTAATAGGCAAAGCAGAGAGTTGGTCGAGCAAACTCGGTGGGACCAAATCGCTCATTTTGGTGAGACCGAAACATTACGAAAGGGAAGCAGAGAGTTTGCATTGCGAACTTCGGTGGGACCGATCGCTCATCTCGGTTGCACGAAGCGTTATGAAGGGAAACACAGAGTTTTCAATCTCATCTCGGTGAGACCGAGATCCCTATCGGTGAGACCAAGTGACTAGGGTTTCTGGCGGTGGCTATGTCAAGTGAACTTCGGTGGCGCCCGGATAGATCAAATCGATGGGGCCGAGTTTGAGTTTTGGTTTGGGACACATGTAGAAATGGGAAAGTGGTTGAGGGCTTTGGAGCATATCACTAAGCACTTTGAGCAAGGAAGCCATTAAGCAACACCTCATCCCCTTTTAATAGTATTGGCTTTCCTATGGACTCAATGTGATCTTGGATGACTAAACTGAAAATGTAGAGTCTTGAGCTTCTGAGATTTTGCCAATCTTCTGTCCTTAGCATCTTGAAGGGGTTCCACATCCTCTTGTCCACGCCACTCCAATGTTGAACTCATCTAAAATATACTAGATACAAGTATTAGTCCAACAAGAGATATGTTGACATTAATTACCAAAATCACCCAGGAGCACTTGTGCTTTCAGTGATCATGTTTTGCTATACAACTCTCGTTTATGATTTTTTGCAGGAAAGCTTCTCTCTAAATGGGAAGGTCCTTACATTATCGAGGAGGTCTATCGTTCCGGTGCCATCAAAATCAACAACGCCGAAGGCACAAATCCGAAGGTGGTAAATGGTCAAAGAATCAAACATTATATTTCAGGTACTCCCATAAATGTTGAGACAAATATTATTAATACCGTAACACCGAAGGAGTACATAAGGGATACTTTCCAAAATGTTTCAGACTCCGAAAAGGAATAGGTATGTGGTACGGTAAGTAAACCGACTCCAAAACTGTTCTAATAGCAATTTTTCTCTGTTTTGGAATATTTAAAAATTAGGAAAATTAAAAGTAGTCCTAAAGTTGCGAGGAGACCACAAGGGTGGAGGGCGCGCCTACCTTGTGCCCACCTCGTGTACCCTCCGGACTCCATTTTGTTGCACAATACTTCTTTTGGTCGGTAAAAGTTCATTATTTAATCTCCCGAAGGTTTTGACCACCATACCACGATAGTATCTCCTGTTTTTGTTTTGATTTGTTGCTGCAGCATATTTAGAGCAAGATGTCTTCGCAAGAGTCGGTTGGGGAGAGTCGTGTATCTCACCCAACACCAGGCCCAAGAGCATACGGTGAAGCTGACCACTTGACAATCAACGGAGGAAGAGATGGAGGCTGACTTGAATAGGGTGGATGCCATGGAGGAGGATCAAGAGTCACCTCTCGTCTTCAAACAAGATTTATGCTTTGGAGGAACTTCAGAGCTCAACAATACCAAATTCGGTCATTCCTCCCAATGCTAGATTTCTCTCTTATGAAAATATGAAAAAGAGTGTTGCTTTTTCTCCCGCAGCTATGAAACATCCATGGGTGAATGGAGCTCTACCTCACGGGTAAACTTCGCAAGGAAGTAATGGAACTTGAGCAGCAAACTAATAAGCTCGAGGAACATAATCGCATCCTAAGGGGCATCATCGCCAAGAATATCACATCACCACCTCCGAAGAAAGAGGCATAAATACATCGGTATGGGCACCCCCCTTGGCAACTGCCAAGCTTGGGGGAGGTGCCTCGGTATCGTATCACCATCACATCTTTATCTTTATCATTTTTCTTAGTTTGATCCTTTTAGTTTATATCTTGATCTAGTAGAATAAAGTTTTTGTATGATCTAGCTTTGAGTTTTGTTTCGATCTCTATCTATGTAATCGAGTCTGTGAGTTATATATAATAAAGAGTAGTTTTGAGTTGAGGGCTTTGCTTTCTTGATATGATCTTGAGGGAATTAAATAAAGAAAGAATAAAAAGAAATAAAAATATCATGTATTGATCTTATGGAGAGTAATGACTTCACACATAAAGAGTATGAGGAATAAAATTTGTTGATAGTTGACAAACATAGTTTTTGTCATTGTTGCAATTAATAGGAAGTAATAAAGAAAGAGAGGCTTCACATATAGATATACTATCTTGGACATCTTTTGTAATTGTGAGCACTTATTAAAATATGACATGCTAAAAACTAGATGTTGCACAAGGAAGACAATATAATGGGTTATGTTTTCTTATATCCGGATAGAAGTTATATTGTCATGGATCATCCAACATGTTGATCTTACCTTTCCCTCTCATGCTAGCCAATTTCTTTGCACATAGTAGAGATACTACTTGTGCTTCCAAACATCCCTTAAACCAGTTTTGCCATGAGAGTCCACCATACCTACCTATGGATTGAGTAAGATCCTTCAAGTAAGTTGTCATCGGTGCAAGCAATAAAATTGCTCTCTAAATATGTATGATCTATTAGTGTGAAGAAAATAAGCTTTATACGAACTTGTGATATGGAAGAAATGAAAGCGATGGACTGCATAATAAAGGTCTTTATCACAAGCAGCAATATAAAGTGGCATTCTTTTGCATTAAGATTTTGTGCATCAAACCATAAAAGCGCATGACAACCTCTGCTTCCCTCTAAGATTTTGTGCATCAAACCATAAAAGGGCCTATCTTTTATTTTTATCTTCTATCCTTATACAAGAGTCATGGTGATCATCACCTTTCCCTTTTACACTTTTTCCTTTGGCAAGCACAATGTGTTGGAGAGATCCGGATATATATATATCCACTCGGATGTAGGTTTTCATAAAGTATTATTGTTGACATTACCCTTGAGGTAAAAGGTTGGGAGGCGAAACTATAAGCTCCTATCTTTCTCTGTGTCCGATTGAAGCTTTGAACCCTTATCATGTGAGTGTTAGCAATTGTGAAATACTAAATGATAGTTGAGTATGTGGACTTGCTGAAAAGCTCTTATATTGACTCTTTCCGATGTTATGATAAATTGCAATTGCTTCAATGACTGAGATCATAGTTTGTTAGTTTTCAATGAAGTTTACGATTCATACTTTAGCTTGTGAATGAATTGTTACTTTAGCATAAGAAATTATATGACAATATATGTTGCTATTCTAAAGATGATCATGATGCCCTCATATACGTATTTTATTTTATCGACACCTCTATCTCTAAACATGTGACATATATTTCGATTTCGGCTTTCCCTTGAGGACAAGCGAGGTCTAAGCTTGGGGAGTTGATACGTCCATTTTTTATCATGCTTTTATGTTGATATTTATTGCATTATGGGCTGTTATTGCACATCATATCACAAAACTTATGCATTTTCTCTCTTATTTTATAAGGTTTACATGAAGAGGAAGAATGCCGGCAGCTGGAATTCTGGACTGGAAAAGGAGCAAATATTAGGGGCCTACTCTGCACAACTCCAAAAGTCCTGAAACTTCACAGAGAATATTTTTGAAATATAAAAAAAATATTGGGCGAAGAAAGCACCAGAGGGGGGCCACCTGCCATCCACAAGGGTGGAGGGCGCGCCTCCGGTCTTGTGGGCCCCCTGGCAGGCCTCCGACGCCCATCTTCTATTATATGGTGTCTTTTGCCCTGGAAAACATAAGAAGGAAGCTTTCGAGACGAAGAGCCGCCTTCTCGAGGCGGAACCTGGGCAGAACCAATCTAGGGCTCCGGCGGAGCTGTTCCGCCAGGGAATCTTCTCTCCCAGAGGGGGAAATCATCGCCATCGTCATCACCATCGATCCTCTCATCGAGATGGGGTCAATCTCCTTCAACATCTTCACCAGCACCATCTCCCCTCAAACCCTAGTTCATATCTTGTATCCGATTTTTGTCTCAAAACCTCAGGTTGGTACCTGTAGGTTGCTAGTAGTGTTGATTACTCCTTGTAGTTGATGCTAGTTGGTTTATTCGGTGGAAGATCATATGTTCAGATCCTTAATGATAATTAATAGTCCTCTGATTATGAACATGAATATGCTTTGTGAGTAGTTACGTTTGTTCATGAGGACATGGGAGAAGTCTTGTTATAAGTAATCATGTGAATTTGGTATGCGTTCGATATTTTGATGAGATGTATGTTGTCTTTCCTCTAGTGGTGTTATGTGGCGTCATTGCATGACACTTCACCATGATTTGGTCCTAGGGGAAGGCATTGGGAAGTAATAAGTAGATGATGGGTTGCTAGAGTGATAGAAGCTTAAACCCTAGTTTATGTGTTTGCTTTGTAAGGGGCTGATTTGCATCCATATGTTTCATGCTATGGTTAGATTTATCTTAATTCTTATTCCGTAGTTGCGGATGCTTGTGAGAGGGGTTAATCATAAGTGGGAGGCTTGTCCAAGGAAGGGCAACACCCAAGCACCGGTCCACCCACATATCAAATTATCAAAGTAACAAAACGCGAATCATATAAGCATGATGAAAACTAACTTGACAACAATTCTCATGTGTCCTCAGGAGCGTTTTGCTTTACATAAGAGTTCGTCCAGGCTTGTCCTTTGTTACAAAAAGGATTGGGCCACCTTGCTGCACCTTGTTTCCTTTTGTTACTTGTTACCCGTTACGAATTATCTTATAAGACAACTATCATTAGTGATAATTTCGGTGCTTCCAAAGAATACCTTCTTTGAAAACCGCTTGTCATTTCCTTCTACTCCTCGTTGGGTTCGACACTCATATCGAAAGGACTATGATAGATCCCCTATACTTGTGGGTCATCAGTGGTGGCCATGGCGGGTCGCCGCCACGCAAGCTCACCCAGCATGATTTGGAGGCCAATAGCTCTAGCCGGCCCGTTGTTGAGCCGTGGCGGTCTAAGCGAAGCGTCTTGAACATGGTCGTCTCTTCCAATGGCGTGAGGCGGAGGCGTGGGCCAGCTTGAACGACCTCCACGAGGTCCTTTTACGCAAACCTTGAGATCTTTGGGAGGCGGATCACGGAGCTCCTTGATCGTCGATTTTGCATCGAGATTTTATATCGATATTTATTGCATTATGGGCTGTTACTACACATTATGTCACAATACTTATGCCTATTCTCTCTTATTTTACAAGGTTTACATAAGGAGGGAGAATGCGGTAATTTGGAATTACAGAAATTTGGAAAAGGAGCAAATATTAGAGACATATTCTGCACAACTCCAAAAGTCCTGAAACTCCACGAAAGTCTTTTTTGGAAATAATAAAAAATATTGAGCCACGAGGGTGGGGCGCGCCCTACCCCCCAGGGCGCGCCCCCTGCCTCGTGGGCCCCCTGTTGGCTCTCCGATGGCCATCTTCTGCTATATGAGGTCTTTCGTCAAGGGAAAAATCATAAGCAACCTTTGGGGCGAGACTCCTCCGCCACGAGGCGGAACCTTGGCGGAACCAATCTAGGGCTCCGTGAGGCTGTTCTGCCGGGGACACTTCCCTCCGGGAGGAAATCATCACCATCATCATCGCCAACGCTCCTCTCATCGGGAGAGGGCAATCTCTATCAACATCTTCACCGGCACCATCTCATCTCAAAACCCTAGTTCATCTCTTGTATCCAATTCTTGTCTCCAAGTCCGGGATTGGTACTAGTAGGTTGCTAGTAGTGTTGATTACTCCTTGTAGTTGATGCTAGTTGGTTTATTTGGTGCAATATCATATGTCCAGATCCTTTATGCATATTAATACCCCTCTGATTATGAACATGAATATGCTTTGTGAGTATTTACGTTTGTTCCTGAGGACATGGGAGAATTCTTGCTATTAGTAGTCATGTGAATTTGGTATTCGTTCGATATTTTGATGAGATGTATGTTGTCTAGCCTCTAGTGGTGTGATGTGAACTTGACTACATAACACTTCACCATTATTTGGTCCTAGAGGAAGGCATTGGGAAGTAATAAGTAGATGATGGGTTGCTAGAGTGACAGAAGCTTAAACCCTAGTTTATGTGTTGCCGTAAGAGGGCTGATTTGGATCCATATGTTTCATGCTATGGTTAGGTTTACCTTAATACTTTTGTTGTAGTTGTTGATGCTTGCAATAGAAGTTAATCATAAGTGGGATGCTTGTTCAAGTAAGAACAGCACCCAAGCACAGTCTACCCACATATCAAATTATCAAAATCTTGAGCGAATCATATGAACATGATGAAAACTAACTTGATGATATTCCCATGTGTCCTCGGGAGCGCTTTTCTCTATATAAGAGTTTGTCCAGGCTTGTCCTTTGCTACAAAAAGGATTGGGCCACCTTGCTGCACTTTATTTACTTTTGTTACTTGTTGCTCGTTACAAGTTATCTTATCACAAAACTATCTTACCACTTATTTCAGTACTTGTAGAGAATACCTTCCTGAAAACCTCTTATCATTTCCTTCTGCTCCTCGTTGGGTTCGACACTCTTACTTATCGAAAGGACTACGATAGATCCCCTATACTTGTGGGTCATCAAGACTCTTTTACGCTGTTGTCGGGGAGTGAAGCGCCTTTGGTAGGTGGAATTTGGTAAGGAAAAATTTATATAGTGTGCTGAAATTCTCGTCACTTGTTACTATGGAAAGTAATCCTCTGAGGGGCTTGTTAGGGTATCTTCACCCTAACCAGAGAGCAAAGAATTGCTCCTCAACCTATTGAACCTACTGAATATGAAAATGTTCCTTTGAAGTTCCTTCGGTTATGTTAGAAAAACTGCTAGATAATCCTTTTGTAGGAGATGGAACAAAGCATCTGATGAGCACCTAATATATGTGGATGAAGTTTGTGGATTATTTAAGCTTGCAAGTATACCCGATGATGTTTATAAGAAGAAGGTCTTCCCTTTATCTTTGAAGGGAGATGCATCGACATGGTATAGGCTATGTGATGACACGGGATCATGGAACTATAAACGAATGAAATTGGAATTTCATCAGAAGTATTATCCTATGCATCTTGTTCATCATGATTGCAATTATATATATAATTTTTGGCCTCGTGAAGGAGAAAGCATCGCTCAAGCTTGGGGGAGGCTTAAATCAATGTTATATTCATGCCCCAACCATGAGCTCTCAAGAGAAATAATTCTTCAAAAAATTATGCTCGGCTTTCTCATAATAATCAATCCATGCTTGATACTTCTTGTCTTTGGCTCTTTTATGATGAAGACTATTGAATTCAAATGGAATTTATTGGATAGGATTAAGCATAACCTTGAAGATTGGGATCTCGACGAAGGTAAGGAGTCAGGTATGACACCTAAGTTTGATTGTATCAAGTCTTTTATGGATACCGATGTTTTCCGTAAATTTAGCACTAAATATGGACTTGACTCTAAGATAGTAGCTTCATTCTGTGAATCTTTTGCTACTTATGTTGATCTCCCCAAGGAGAAGTGGTTTAAATATCATCCTCCCATAGAAGTAAAAGTAGCTGCACCTACTAAAGTTGAAGAAAAGATTGTCACTTATAATGATCCTGTTGTTCCTACTTCTTATGTTGAGAAACCACCTTTCCCTGCTAGAATAAAGGATCATGCTAAAGCTTCAACTGTGGTTCGTAAAAGCAATATTAGAACTTATACACCCTCTTGAGCAAATTAAAGTTGAACCTAATATTGCTATTGTTAAAGATCTCTTAGGCGATAATATTGGCGGGCATGTTATTACGTTTACTGCGGTGAAACCGCTAGAATTACCAAACCTTGTGCTAAAGATAAACATAGACCTGTGGTAGGCGTGCTGTTATTTCTATTAAAATAGGAGATCACTATTATCACGGCTTATGTGATATGGGTGCGGTGCTAGTGTTATACCTCATACTTTATCTGAAGAAATTAAGCATGAAATTGCACTGCTTTGAGTTAGAAGATATTGATGTTACAATTAAACTTGCCAATAGAGATACTATATCAGCAATGGGAATTGTTAGAGATGTTGAAGTCTTGTGTGAGAAAACTAAATATCCTGCTGATTTTCTTGTTCTTGGTTCCCCACAAGATAGCTTTTGTCCCATTATATTTGGTAGACCCTTCTTCAACACTGTCAATGCTAGAATAGACTGCGAAAAGAATGTTGTTACTATTGGTTTGGGTGATATGTCTCATGAGTTTAATTTCTCTAAATTTAGTAGACAACACCGTGAAGAAGAATTGCCTAGTAAGGACGAAATTATTGGCCTTGCTTCTATTGTCGTACCTCCTAGTGATCCTTTAGAACAATATTTGATAGACCATGAAAATGATATGTTTATGAATGAAAGAAGGGAAATAGATGAGATATTCTTTAAACAGAACCTATTCTGAAGCACAATTTGCCTATTGAAATCCTAGGGGATCCTCCTCCACCCAAGGGTGATCCCGTGTTTGAGCTTAAACCGTTGCCTGATACTCTTAAATATGCTTATCTTGATGAAAAGAAGATATATCCTGTTATTATTAGTGCTAACCTTTGAGCATGAAGAAGAGAGATTATTGAAAACTACGAAGAAGCACCGTCTTTGCTATTGGATATGCTCTTGATGATCTTAAGGTCATTAGTCCCACTCTATGTCAACATAAAATAAATTTGGAGAAAGATGCCAAACCAGTTATTGACCATCAACGACGGCTGAATCCTAAAATGAAAGAAGTGGTAAGAAAGGAAATACCAAAGCTCCTTGAGGCAGGTATAATTTATCCCGTTGCTGATAGTCAGTGGGTAAGTCACATCCATTGTGTCCCTAAGAAGGGAGGTATTACTGTTGTCCCTAATGATAAAGATGAATTGATTCCATAAAGAATTATTACAGGTTATAGGATGGTCATTGATTTCCATAAATTAAATAAGGCTACTAAAAGGATCATTACCCTTACCTTTTATTGATCAAATGCTAGAAATATTATCCAAACATACACATTTTTGCTTTCTAGATGGTTATTCTGGTTTCTCTCAAATACTTGTGTCGACCAATGATCAATCAAAGACCACTTTTACATGCCCTTTTGGTACTTTTGCTTATAGACGTATGCCTTTTGGTTTATGTAATGCACCTGCTACCTTTCAAAGATGCATGATGGCTATATTCTCTGATTTTTGTGAAAAGATTTGTGAGGTTTTCATGAACGACTTTGCCGTCTATGGATCTTTGTTTGATGATTGCTTGAGCAACCTTGATCGAGTTTTGCAAAGATGTGAAGAAACTAATCTTGTCTTGAATTGGGGAAAGTGCCACTTTATGGTTAATGAAGGTATTGTCTTGGGGCATAAAGTTTACGAAAGAGGTATTGAAGTTGATAAAGCCAAGGTTGATGCTATTGAAAAGATGCCATGTCCCAAGGACATCAAAGGTATAAGAAGTTTTCTTGGTCACGCCGGTTTTTATAGGAGGTTCATTAAGGACTTCTCAAAAATTTCTCGGCCTTTGACCAATTTATTACAAAAAGATATACCATTTGTCTTTTATGATGATTGTGTAGAAGCATTTGAAATACTTAAGAAAGCATTGATCTCTGCACCTATTGTTCAGCCACCTAATTGGAATTTACCCTTTGAAATTATGTGTGATGCTAGTGATTATGTTGTAGGTGCTGTTCTAGGGCAAAGAGTTGATAAGAAATTAAATGTTATCCATTATGCTAGTAAGACTCTAGACAATGCTCAAAGAAATTATGCTACTCTTGAAAAGGAATTCTTAGCAGTTGTATTTGCTTGTGATAAGTTCAGACTTTATATTGTTGATTCTAAAGTAACTATTCTGCTTGATCATGCTTGTTATTAAATATCTTATGGAAAAGAAAGATGCTAAACCTAGACTTATTAGATGGGCTCTCTTGCTACAAGAATTTGATTTGCATATCATTGATAGAAAAGGAGCTGAGAACCCGTTCTGGAACAACTTGTCTAGGCTAGAAAATGTTCTTGATGACCCACTACCTATTGATGATAGCTTTCCTGATGAGCAATTAAATGTTATAAGTACTTCTCGTAGTACCCCATGGTATGCTGATTATGCTAATTATATTGTTGCTAAATCCATACCACCTAGTTTCACATACCAACAAAAGAAAAAGTTCTTCTATGATTTGAGAAATTACTTTTGGGATGACCCACATCTTTATAAAGAAGGAGTAGATGGTGTTATTAGGCGTTGTGTACCTGAGCATGAACAGGAGCAGATCCTACATAAGTGTCACTCCGAAGCTTATGGAGAACACCTGCTGGAGATAGAACTGCACATAAGGTATTGCAATCCGGTTTTTATTGGCCTACTCTCTTCAAGGATGCCCGTAAGTTTGTCTTATCTTGTGATGAATGTCAAAGAATTGGTAAGATTAGTAGGCGTCAAGAAATGCCTATGAATTATTCACTTGTTATTGAACCATTTGATGTTTGGGGCTTTGATTATATGGGACCTTTTCCTGCCTCTAATGGATAAACACATATTTTCGTTGTTGTTGATTACGTTACTAAGTGGGTAGAAGCTATTCCAACTAGTAGTGCTGATCATAACACTTCTATTAAGATTCTTAAAGAAGTTATTTTCCGAGGTTTGGAGTCCCTAGATATTTAATGGTGATGGTGGTTCACATTTTATTCATGGTGCTTTCCATAAAATGCTTGCTAAGTATGATGTTAATCATAGAATTGCATCTCCTTATCACCCACAGTCTAGTGGTCAAGTAGAATTGAGTAATAGAGAGCTCAAATTAATTTTGCAAAAGACTGTCAATAGATCTAGAAAGAATTGGTCCAAGAAACATGATGACGCATTATGGGCCTATAGAACTGCATATAAAAATCCTATGGGTATGTTTCCGTACAAAATGGTTTATGGAAAAGCATGTCACTTACCTCTCGAACTAGAACATAAGGCATATTGGGCTATTAAAGAGCTCAACTATGATTTCAAACTTGCCGGTGAGAAGAGGTTATTTGATATTAGCTCACCTGATGAATGGAGAACCCAAACTTATGAAAATGCCAAGTTGTTTAAAGAAAAAGTCAAAAGATGGCATGATAAAAGGATACAAAAGCGTGAGTTTAATGTAGGTGATTATGTATTGCTATACAACTCTCGTTTCAGATTTTTTGCAGGAAAACTTCTCTCTAAATGGGATGCCCTTACGTTATCGAGGAGGTTTATCGTTCCGGTGCCATAAAAATCAACAACTTCGAAGGCACAAATCCGAAGGTGGTGAACGGTCAAAGAATCAAACATTATATCTCAGGTAATCCTATAAATGTTGAAACCAATGTTATTGAAACCGTAACCCGGAGGAATGCATAAGGGACACTTTTGAACGTTTGGACTCCGAAAAGGAATAGGTATGTGGTACGGTAAGTAAACCGACTCCAAAACAGTTTTAAGGCAATATTTCTATGTTTTGGAATATTTAGAAAAATAGAAAAATAAGAAGCAGTCCGGGTAGGACCACGAGGGCCCATGAGGGTGGAGGGCACGCCCTATCCTGGGCGCGCCTACCTTGTGGGCACCTCGTGTGCTCTTCGGACTCCGTTTTCTTGCATGATACGTATTTTGGTCGGTAAAAATTCATTATATATTCTCCCGAAGGTTTTGACTCCCGTATCACGCAATTATCCTCTGTTCTTGTTTCGAGCTGTTGCTGCTGCAGATTAGAGCAAGATGTCTTCTCAAGAGTCAGTCGGGGAGAGCCGGGTGTCTCATCCGGCATCGGAACCAAGGACAAACAGCGATGCTGACCACTTTGGGCCAGCAACGGAGGAAGAGATGGAGGCTGACTTGATGAGAGTAGATGCCATGGAGGAGGATCAAGAAGTCAGTTCTCGCTTCCGAGCTGGATTCACGATGGGGGAACTCTGAGCTCGGCTATTCCAAACTAGGTTATCCCTTCCAATGTTAGATTTCTTTCTTATGAACATATGAAGAGGAGTGTCACTTGTTCTCCCGCAGCTATGCAACACCCTTGGGTGCAAGGAGCCTTAGCCGTTACAGGAAAGCTTCGTAAGGAAATAGTGGACCTCAAGCAGCAAGTCAATAAGCTCGAGGAGGAGAATCGTCTCCTGAGGGGCATCATCGCCAAGAATATTACACCATCAACAAAGAAGGAGATATAATCACATGGGTATGGGCACTCCCCTTGGCAACTGCCAAGCTTGGGGGAGGTGCCCTGGTATCGTATCACCATCACACTCATATCTTTACCGTTTTTCTTAGTTCGATCCTATTAGTAGTATCTTGATCTAGTAGAATAAAGTTTATGGCATGATCTAGTTTTGAGTTTTGCTTTATGATCTCTCTATGTAATCAAGTCCATGAGCTATATATAATAAAGATAAGTGTTTAGTCAAGGGCTTGATTATTTTGCTATGATCTTGAGGGAATAAAAGAATAGAGAAAAGAATAAAAAGTAAAAAGAGTTCATATTGATCTTATTGAGAGTAATGACTTCACATAGAAAGAGTATGATGATTAAAAGTTGTTGGGAGTTGGCAAACATAGCTTTGGTCATCGTTGCAATTAATAGGAAGTAATAAGGAAAGAGAGGTTTCACATATAAATATATTATCATGGACACCTTTTATGATTGGGAGCACTCATTAAAATATGACATGCTAAAGAGTTGATGTTGGACAAGGAAGACAATGTAATGGGTTATGTTTTCTTATATCTGAGATAAAGTATGTTGTCATGGATCATCCAACATGTTGAGCTTGCCTTTCCCCCTCATGCTAGCCAAATTCTCAGCACTAAGTAGAGATACTACTTGTGCTTCCAAAAACCCTTAAACCAGTTTTGCCATGAGAGTCCACTATACCTACCTATGGATTGAGTAAGATCCTTCAAGTAAGTTGTCATCGGTGCAAAGCAATAAAAATTTCTCCCTAAATATGTATAACTTATTAGTGTGGGAGAAAATAAGCTTTATACGATCTTGTGATGTGGAAGAAATAAAAGCGACAATTTGCATAATAAAGGTTCATATCACAAGGGGCAATATAAATTGGCGTTCTTCGCATTAAGATTTTGTGCATCCAACCATAAAAGTGCATGGCAACCTCTGCTTCCCTCTGCGAAGGGCCTATCTTTTATTATTATCTTCTACTTTATGCAAGAGTCATGGTGATCTTCACCTTTCCTTTTTACAATTTATCCTTTGGCAAGCACGGTGTGTTGGAAAGATCTGATAGATATATCTAATTGGATGTAGGGGAGCATGAGTTATTATTGTTGACATTACCCTTGAGGTAAAAGGTTGGGAGGCGAAACAATAAGCCCCTATCTTTCTCGTGTCCGATTAAAACACCCTAACCACAAGTATCGCGTGAGTGTTAGCAATTATGAAAGACTAAATGATAGTTGAGTATGTGGACTTGCTATAAAGCTCTGACATAGACTCTTTCTGATGTTATGATAAATTGCAATTGCTTCAATGACCAAGATTATAGTTTGTTAGTTCTCAATAAAGTTTCTGGTTCATACTTTCCTTTGTGAATAGATTATTACTTGAGCATAAGAAATCATATGACAATATCTATATATGTTGTTGTTATGAGAATAATCATGATGCCTTCATGTCCGTATTTTATTTTTATCGACACCTCTACCTCTAAACATGGGGACATATTTATCGTTATCGACTTCCGCTTGAGGACAACCAAGGTCTAAGCTTGGGGGAGTTGATACGTCCATTTTGCATCATGATTTTATATCAATATTTATTGCATTATGGGATGTTACTACACATTATGTCACAATACTTATGCCTATTCTCTCTTATTTTACAAGGTTTAGATAAGGAGGGAGAATCCCCAGGCAAATTTGGAATTACGAAATTTGGAAAAGGAGCAAATATTAGAGCCCTACTCTGCACAACTCCAAACGTCCTGAAACTCCACGAACGTCATTTTTGGAAATAATAAAAAATATTGAGCGGAAGAAGTACACCATAGGGGGACCCACCGGGCCACGAGGGTGGGGGCGCCCCTACCCTGTGGCGCCCCTGCCTCGTGGGCCCCTGGCTCTCCGATGGCCATCTTACGCTATATGAGGTCTTCGTCAAGGAAAAAAATCATAAGCAACCTTCGGGGCCGAGACTCACGCCACGAGGCGGAACCAATCTAGGGCTCCGGCAGAGCTGTTCTGCCGGGGACACTTCCCTCCAGGAGGGGGAAATCATCACCATCGTCATCACCAACGCTCCTCTCAACGGGAGAGGGCAATCTCCATCAACATCTTCACCAGCACCATCTCATCTCAAAACCCTAGTTCATCTCTTGTAACCAATTCTTGTCTCCAAGTCCGGGATTGGTACTAGTAGGTTGCTAGTAGTGTTGATTACTCCTTGTAGTTGATGCTAGTTGGTTTATTTGGTGCAAGATCATATGTTCAGATCCTTTATGCATATTAACACCCTCGATTATGAACATGAATATGCTTTGTGAGTAGTTACGTTTGTTCGAGGACATGGGAGAAGTCTTGCTTTTAGTAGTCATGTGAATTTGGTATTAGTTCTATATTTTGATGAGATGTATGTTGTCTAGCCTCTAGTGGTGTTTTGTGAACATCGACTACATAACACTTCACCATTATTTGGGCCTAGAGGAAGGCATTGGGAAGTAATAAGTAGATGATGGGTTGCTAGAGTGACAGAAGCTTAAACCCTAGTTTATGCGTTGCTTCTTAAGGGGCTGATTTGGATCCATATGTTTCATGCTATGGTTAGGTACCTTAATACTTTTGTTGTAGTTGCGGATGCTTGCAATAAAGGTTAATCATAAGTGGGATGCTTGTTCAAGTAAGAACAGCACCCAAGCACCGTCCACCCACATATCAAATTATCAAAGTACCAAATGTGAATCATATGAGCGTGATGAAAACTAGCTTGACGATATTCCCGTGTGTCCTCGGGGGCGCTTTTCTCTATATAAGAGTTTGTCCAGGCTTGTCCTTTGCTACAAAAAGGATTGGGCCACCTTGCTGCACTTTATTTACTTTTGTTACTTGTTGCTCGTTACAAACTATCTTATCACAAAACTATCTGTTACCACTTATTTTAGTACTTGTAGAGAATACCTTGCTGAAAACCGCTTATCATTTCATACGCTCCTCGTTGGGTTCGACACTCTTACTTATCGAAAGGACTACGATAGATCCCCTATACTTGTGGGTCATCACTCCTCGCCACGGAGCGCGTGGTGGCGGCCGGAGAAGAAGGCGCCGTTGACAGGCTCGCCGTCGTAAAGAAGGATCGCACATACGGCCGCACTTGCCGCAAGTCATACTACAAAAAAAATACAATTCCGTGATGATACTGTTTGTCACAATAGGTTGCTTTTTTTGTCATGCATGTACATCCATGAAAAATTTATGACGAGAATCAAGATAGTCATACATGTGATGTCGTAGAAGTGTTCCATGACATTACCAAAATTATCATCACGGAAGTGTCCACTTCCATGACGATAAATCGTAGCGTCCGCGAAGTGCTTTTCGTCAAGGGTGACCGACACATGGCATCCACCGTAACGGAACACCGTTAAGCTATCGGGTCAGGTTTTGGATCCGATAACCCGTTAACAGCCCGACCAATGGGGATTTTCCACATGTAAAATCATCATTGGCTGGAGGAGACTGCGTGTCGGCTCACCGTTGGGGCAGAATGTCATCCACTCATTGGACGAAGGCGCCTATGATACGTCGACACATGGCACGGACCAACAGAGGCCCATTCCTGTGAAAAGGCCGGCCCGTTTGACTTGGTAAAAAGGTGGCGGGCCGGCCCATGTAAAGCCTGTTAACGGCTTGTTCACATATAGCCCATTTACAGCCCGCTAACCCAAGGCCAGTTACGCCCTATCCGAATTAGGCCCAGTACCGTCATCTGGGCCACCCAATATGATTCCGGTCCGTTTTCACTTCTGGCCCATGTATGGCCCATGACGTCTTTCGGCCCATATGAGGCCCTATGTAACTCTTGGCCTATTAACGGCATGTGGTGGCGGCCCATAATGAACAGTGTATTACTTTGCACCCATTAACGGCCCGTGGTGAAACTGGCCCGTAATGAACAGTGTATCACTTTATACCAATTAAGGGCCCGTTATTCCGTTCGGCCGTTTCCAGCCCATGTTATCTTTCGGTCTTCTCAGAGCCCATATATTCTTGGGCTCATTTCCAGCATTCGTTTACTTACGGCTCGTTACTGTCATTTTCTGCTTATGGGCCAAATTCAGCCCGTGGTTACAGTCGGCCTGTTTGTGGTCCGTTAACACGTTGGGGCATTTTCATAGCGTCATGAAATACGGCCTATTAATGATGGCCCGTTATGGTCGGCCCATGAACGGACGATTCCAACTCTAGCCCGTTTACGGCCATAATGCTGCCTGTTATTGGCCCATGTTTGGCCAATCGATCATACTGCCCGTATAAGGCCCATTGATGATACGGCCCGTAGAAGGCCCATTGTTTCTACGGCCCGTAGAAGGCCCACTGTTTCTACGGCCCGTAGGAGGCCCAGTGTCACTACAGTAAATATTAGCCCATGGTTATTGTGGCCTAGTTTTAAAAAATTGGTTATTGTAGCCACTAGCAAACCGCGGAAAAAGAACTGCAATGACTACAAGCAAACAAATAAACAAGACAACAAGGAAATAAATAAGCAAGCAACTTACGCTAGGCTATCACGGCTATCGCACATATTACATCCTTTGGGCATCAAAGAACGCATACGGTGCAAATAAACGCTACGACAAAAGAATATACAAAACCGAGAGCACTTGAAGGCACTAGGCACGGCGGTCGGGCCCCCAAACAGTGAAGAAGCTGAGTAGACCTCGGTTGTGTCAACGATAGATGCATCAACACTAGATTTAAGGCATGATGGTGCGACGGCAGTCCTCGACATCTTCATTGCATCTTTGACTTCAAGTCGGAGCTGAGCTGAAGCAAGCCTTTCCGCTTTAAGTTGAGGTGAAGAAGTCGAACTGATTGAGGCAAATTTGCATAGAGGTTGTCTCACACCTTTGGTGAGTAGCTTCAACTCCTTGTGTTCATCAAAGCAGGACATTGGGGTCATCTCGCTATCCTCAAGATGGTTTGGCTCACTATCTTCCCTAAAGTTCTGCCTGGCGTAAGAGATACGACTCTGAAAGAGAAACAAGGAGACATGTAATAGGTTTCACAATTATATAAGCAAATAAATGGATCTGTTCTGCATAAGGAACATGTTTTTACAACTACAATTTGAAACTGGTAGTTGTTGCAAACATCCAATCAGATGTAAACAGCAAAGCAAAAAGCAGTGGAGGCAATGATGCCTATCCAAATCTATACTAGAACAAAGTTTGAAGGCTTGAGAAGGATGAACTTACATTACATGTTAACACGGGCTGGACAAAGCCCTTCTCCATGTTGATGGAAGGATAATTCAATAAATTCCCCAAAGAAAATTCTTTATAAGTGTTGCCATTATTCTACATTTTGCAAAGAGTAAATATAGATGAAATAATATTGGAAGAAACAGAGGATAATGAAGCTCAAAAGTGGACTAATGATACATAATCAAATAGCAATTAATTAAGTACAGCTTTACAAGGCAAAAGGGAGAGAGGTATTGCAAGAGCAATGCAGAGCCCATTATTGTTTTGAGATCGTATGATCCTTTGAGCAAGGAGATTCATCTGAAATTAGTTTTCATACAAGAGAGAAGGTAAGGCACAAGCAGAAATTTAGAAGTTCAAATTTTGAATTGATATCATAGACAGTACCTGACGCTGGGCTCCCAGCAGTTCTAATAGGGGTTTGGCCACTGGAGTAGGGGTAAAATGTGGTACCGTTGGGCCTGTGTTTTCTTTGGTTGCTGATCTATCTGATTTAACAAGTACCACTACCTTTTCCAAATACCTAGTTTGTACTCCTTGAGGATCTGCACTCACCCTCTTCCTTTTGGACATCTATCACGAAAGAACAACATTTATTTGGAAAAACATAGTGTGACGACACATGGAATAGCTTCTGAGAAAATGGATAGTTATGGCATATACTCATATATGATGCTTAAACTAAGCGAGATGGTGTAACAAAGTAGAAGAAATGCAAGAGGTCAGATGCAAAATATGTGCGACCAATACAACTTTGCAAAGTTAGAGCAAGCACCTTGATGGGTGAATAAGATAGGCCATCCTCCACCATGCCGAGTTTGCTAGCCAGTGGATCGTTCATAATATTCCTCTCGTCGCCCATTCTCATATTCATTTTGATAATGTTCAATATCGACATGCATGAAAACATAAAAACAAGTGAGATTTTCTTTGTAATGCTGAAGTGATTCTAATCCAATCGCCTCCTTGTAAACCCCTTTGTGCTATCTCGCAATTCTTTTAAAAGATGCCATGCATGCTGTAATTTGTTGTGTGCATTAATATAATGTGGCCTACTACTCAAAATATGAGAGCTCCGAAGTGATGACACTTCGCAGATGATAGCTTCAACATATAGTAAAGAAGAACAAGTCGACTGACGACTGTGATTCAAAATATACTAAGGGAGAACAACTCGACTGACGATCGACCACAAGAGAAGAGTATCATCTTAAAGAAGAGCAGAAGAGCAAGTAGATTGAAGATATTGCAAGTGTTTCAATACAATGTCGGTTGTCCACCCATGATGAACCAGAGCGCACAGAGAAATACTATTCTTTCTGGTCTCTCCATATGTGGCTCACATGCATTTCGAAACTAAAGTAGGAACATTTAGCTAACCAATTAAACATCTCTCAGTTTTACTAATATCAGCAATAATATCAGATATGAATTTGTACAACTAAGCTTGTTTAGCTCGATGGGTGGATCAGTGCTATTACGACACGAACCACGTAGGATGATTGTGGTCATCATAAAATGGGGAAAACATAAGCATGATCAGTACAATGTTGACCGTGGTAGTGGGATGGCAACTCTAAAGCTGCAAACCGCGCAAAGGGTAGTTAGCAACCAATGTTTGCTTTGAAATAACAACTAAGATTTGGTATGGACAAGAAAGTACGGTCAACAAATGACAAAGAAATGCAATTATGCTGTCTATCTATATGTCGCGACATGCATTTGGAAACTCAAGTGGGACCTTTAGCTAACCAATTAAATGTGTCGGTTAACTAATATCAGTATCATATCACAATCATATTTGAACAACTAAGCTTTCAAATTCTGAGTGTTGTGTTGTTTAGCTTGAAGGGTGGAGTAATGCTAGTACGACAGAAAGCACCTACGGAGATCATAGTAGAGTAGATAAAAGGGGAAAACCCTAAGCATCAAGAGAAAAATCAAGAAAGTGGAACTAGCTGGACCAGTGGGTGGCGCACATGCTTTTTGAAATGGATATAGGAACATTAGGTGACCAATTAAACTGTAACATCCCAAAATTCTAAATTTTGGAATGTTATAAACAAATAGATAGATTTGATTGATTACTTGATTGATTGACTGAAAGTGAGTGAGTTCGAAACTTTTGAAAGTGAAATGAGAGGGAATAAAAGGACTTTCCCAAACTTTCATTTTGCTTTTATGATCTTGAGAATTCAAATTCTTTTCATCACAAAACCACGGAGAGAAGATGACATGACTTCTTCCATTTATTTAAATGACAAGGGTGTTGAAAATATTTGAATTTCATTTGGAAAACATTTCCATACGAAACTTTATGCAACTCGATGATTTTCACGGCGAAGATAAAATGACTTCTTCAAAACATATGAAATATGAGTTGGAAGTTTCATAATTTTCATATTTGGGATTTCTAAAATTTTTGAAATAGGATCATTGGATTTATTTAATTATCTTCATAAAGTTTTTCCTATAAAAATCTCAAGAGAGGGAATAATATGACTTTCCCAACATTTAGGAAAAAACGAAGATTTTATAAATAAATCAAATTTGGTTTTGGGAGATTTATTTTGCTTAGGCAAAAATGAGCATTTTAAAAATTTTATGCATGTATATTGTTTTTAAAGTTCATTTTGTTCGACTCATTTTTAGGAGTCGGGGAAAATTTGTTTTAATTAATTTGGAGTTCATTTGATATTTATTTTATTTGTTTTGTTTTAACTTAAAAAAAAAAAACAGCGCCCCCCCTGGACCGAGGCCCAGCCGGCCCAGCCAGCCAGGCCCCAGGCCCAGCACCCCGGCCCACCTCCGCCTCCTCCCTCATGGCCGCCCTTGGCGGACTCCGCCGCCTGCAGGCGCCGCTTGCCGAGTCTGCCCGGACCCGCTCCCCTTGCCCCCTCCCAAGCCAGCCGCCCCCCTCGCCTTTATAACCCCGGCCCCCCACCCTCTCTCTCTCCCCAACACCCGCCGGAGCCGACCGCCCAGCGCCGGCGTCGACCCGCCGCGCCATGATGGACGCCGTCGACGCCGCCGACCGCCGGGAACCCGCCGCCCCTCGCCTCCCGAACCCCGCCGCCCTCTCCCCGAGCCCCGGAGCGCCCTCCGGCGATCACCGGAGGTAGCCACCGCCGCCCCTCGCCGATTCGGTTTTTCCACCGTGAACCGTCCGGTTTATTTTAAAAAATATATATATATATGTTCGGTTTTTTTTAAAAAAACCTAGATTGGTTTTGTTTTTTTTTGGTTTTCTTATTTAACGAACGTTCACCGAACCGTTCGTTTTGATGAACGCGTACGTTAGATTCGTTCTGTTAACGAACGCTCACTTTTTAACTCGTTCGCCGTTTTTCTTTTTAATCGGAATTAATCCGTTATTTTCT
This sequence comes from Aegilops bicornis, assembly GCA_021605145.1. Lineage (NCBI taxonomy): Eukaryota > Viridiplantae > Streptophyta > Magnoliopsida > Poales > Poaceae > Aegilops > Aegilops bicornis. The sequence goes on from CM038675.1 coordinate 732,795,663, forward strand.
GATTTGATTTCAGATCCGATTTTCAAAACTGTTTTATTTCTCGCTCGTTTATCGGAATCAGGTGATTCAAGCGCTGAGTTTAAATCGAAACCGCCGTTCCGATTACCCTACTTTCACAGAGTTTTGCTACTGTGAAATTTTGACCTATTTTCAGTTTGCTAAACCGAGTCGTTCTCTCTCGAGTTTCGACTTTCGATGCTTTATTTGATTCGATTCTTTTGCAACCAGGGTTCTTAAGTTGAACTATCTGGTTAGATCTTTTATTCGAGATTTCCCCGTGCATTAGATGAGTGCTTATTGTATGCTTGTTGTTTGTCTGCGTTAGATCACCCGGAGTGCGCCGCTCGTTACTTCGAATCTCTAGGACTCGCGGATCATCAGCAAGGCAAGTAACACTTTGATCATACCCTTCTCATACCCAGTTTTATTGCATTAGATTAAACCCTCAAACACTTGCATGATTAGGATCTAATCAAATTGTGGGATGGGAAGTAGATTGAGGTAGTACCTATTACCTGTTTACTTATGAAACCTTGGGAGTTACTTCTCGTTTGCTTTGGATTATGCCATGCTATGCTCAGAGAGCGTGGATTGGGTTTGAGTGAATATCCATGACAGATGTGAGATTGATAATTAATGGTTTATCTAAGGTGGCAACTTAAACACACATCTGGGTGGATTGAGGCACTGGCTATTCAGGGACTTGCTGTCAAGGCACACAGGTAGACAGGATTTGCTGTATTTCTTGGACCGCCACCCAGGCTCAAAGGGATCATGAGATTATTCAAACTAGAAACTTCCGTGTGCAGCCACAAGCCAATTATGGGCTCTGGCGTAGTTGACTAAGTTGTGCGAACTCTTACGGGCAGACTAGCTGATGTAGGGGATGTAGGTTGGTACGGTCTACCCACATGTAAGGTGCTAAGCGCTTACGAAAGACTATGTCTCGGTCATCCGTTTCTCAAACACCATGTAGTCACGAGAACCAAGCGGAGGCGATCGAGTCGTGTGTGGGGAAAAGTCATAAACCTCTGCAGAGTGTAAAACTAATCATGATTAGCCGTGTCCCCGGTTATGGACATCTTGAGTATCTAGTTCTTGGATTATCCTGTTGATCTCATCATGTTACCCTAATTAATATTGTTGGGTTTAATGAGTACTTTTAATTGGGATTGAGGATGCTGTCAACCATTCTCAATGTTTAACAACCACCATGATAGTTAAATAAAATTATTCCTTTGAAGTAGGGAAAAATTGGCTTTTCGCAAAACTGTAACCATAGAGCTTTCCACCAGCCATATATGCATGTAGTATAGCCTATTCCTTCATTACTCTCTATGTGTTACATTGCCAGCATATTCCATGTCTTGACCCGTTTCGGGCTGCAACTTTTCATGTTGCGAGACTTTTGAACGACGAGTAAGTGATACGTTAGGGTTACGATTTCCTATACTCAACTTTGCCGTTGGTGTTGATGGGAATCCACAACCTTGTTGCTTCCGCTATATTTTGGATCGAGGTAATAGTACTTACGTTACTTTATACATGTGATTTACCTCTGTTATAAATCCTTGAGTCTTGTGTGTGTGTGACATACCGATCCGAGGATGACACGAAAGCACAGAAGACTTGATCCATTCGGTCGGGTCGCTACAAGATGGTATCGAGCACATGTTATTTGTAGGACGTGACCCTAGAAAATGGCAAGCCCATAGGAAAGATTTTTCTCTACAACTTTCTTTTTCAAAAGATCTTTTACCTCTCTTCTCTTGAGCTTATTCAAATATTCCCTTCTAGCGAGACCATACCCTTTTCCTTTTGACCACTTTCGAAGATTTGGTGATGAGACCACTCCAAGGAGACAAGATATCGGACAACTAAGACCATTTGGAATGAAGATGATTTTACCGTAAAGCGGAAACTACAACGGTGAAGACTCCGAAGACTAGGAGATTTGAAGGCTCCAAATAAATTCCGGATTTGTATGACCTAGGAAGGTTACGCTTATGGAACTTGGCAGACTATGGAAGTTATCAATAACCGAGATCAAGGTGTATCGGAGAAAACTGGAACATGGAGCATTAGAATTCAAAGCTTTGTCGAGAAAACCCTAAGGCAGGAGATATCAACTATGGAATGATAGCTCATGAAAATGACAAGAGCGAAACACGCTATCCATGATGTTATCGCCCGCCTATGCTATTGTCACCGTGCGGAGTTAAGCATGCGAGATGCATGGAAGGATTGGATGGTAGAAAGCTGATGGAGCATCTATCTGTAAGCGTTGGAGTTTTAACCTTAGCTGGTGTATCACCGGGATCCGGAGTATTACATGAAGAAGTTTAAGGTGGATCTGCGAAGCGGTATTTGATAAGGAAGCGATTCGTGAAGAACTCGGGACCCGAAGCTGAAAGTAGCCAAGCTGGAGGAGCAAAACCTTGAGACATCAAAGATTAAATCGGACTGAAGGATGAGGATCATGGTTCTGTCAAGGAAGTTGAAACCAGAAGTTTGGAATGCAACTCGAGAAATATTACAGGGCGTTGCGAGAGACTTGGCGTCAACAGAGATGATCCGCAAAAGAACTTGAGAAGGACAAGCATGATCGGAAGGAGCCATCGGAGACATGATCAAGATTGGAAGAGTTTGATGACTTTGAAGATATATTGACCGTTAGAAGACCAAACCCTGTTACATACCCACGTTAGATCTGACGATTGTGAGCTGTCATTTGTTTGATGTTTTCCGACAGCCACAATAAAATCTGTCTTTTCAAAACCATTGTTTGTCTTGTGTGCATCCTCTCGATCTCTCTTATCCCACCCCAAACCCATGGACCCATTAGAGGATGGATGGAGATGAGCTTGTAATTTCTGGACCAATGAGTCAATTGGAGACAGACCGATGGATTCAGAACATGGAGGATCACATGAAGAATAACCCGATAGTCAGAAAATATATGACCCAGCATGCTCTTCAGTGCTTTGAAAGAGGTGCTGCGATCTAGTGAAGGATGTACCAAACCATCAATGTGGCCAGGAGTAACCACTTGGGAAGAATTTAAGTTGACTTTGCTAAAGTCTCGGTTTGTGTCCCAGAAGTTGAAGCCTTATGGAAATGATATGGAGAAAGTGCATGCAAGCTTTGTGGAGAAATAGGACACAACCATAAAGAAAATAAGGACGAATACCCTCATAATCGGAGGATTATCAAAGGAGTTAGCCGAGGATTTTCAGGGAACTTTGGTTGGAGATTGTTCCCAAAGGTTTTGTTGCAGCAATGGTAGTTCAGTCTACATTGTTGAGAAAGATCCGTGAAGCTCAGAAGGATGACCAAGATATTGTTGAGGTAAAACAGAGGATGAGCAAAGGAAAGGCCAAAGGTTTTCGTAAGGATGAGCACGACACCTTATGGTTTGAGGACAGTGTACCTATACCCAATAATGCAAAGATCAGGAAGTTAATACTTCAGGTGGCTCATGTCTCACCATACTTGATTCGCCATTGAAACACCAAGATGTATTGGGATTTGAATGAGTGTTTACGGTGGACTGGTATGAAGAAGGATATTATGGAGTATGTAGTCGTAAGTGATGCATGCGGAGAAAGTAAAAGCGAGCATCGGAAGCGGCAGGGATTACTACAGCCTATGCCGATACCGAATGGAACTGGGATAAGCTTGGCATGATTTCATTTCCGGATTTCCCGAACCCGATTGGGATATGATTCTATCCGGGTAGTAGTTGACTCGCTTGACCAAAGTGGCTCACTTTATCGAGTGAAATACGAAAAGAAGTTGGCCAAGATATATTGGACAAGGATCGTATGTCTGCATGGAGTTCCGAGGACCATCATAGAGGAACACAGTTTACCTCAAAGTTTTGGAAACAGCTGCACCAGACTTTGGATACTAGGCTAGAGTTCAGTACAGCCTTTTCATCTGCAGACAGATGGATAAATCAAGAGAGTCAATCAGATACCGGAGGACATGTTGAGAGCGTGTGCGCTAAATTTTGGATCTAGTAGTGATGATAATTTACCTTATGCGGAGTTTCTCATACAACAACAGCTACCCAGCCAGTTTGAAGATGGCCCCTTCTAAAACTTTGTATGGGAGAAGGAGCCAGACACCGTTGATGTGGTATGAAGTTGGAGACCGTCAGTTGTTTGGACCAAATGTGATCAAGGAGTGAGAAGAGAATGTTAAGTTGATTCGAGATAGACTGAAGATAGCTCGATCCGAGCGGAAGAGTTATCTTGACTCAAAACGCAAGGAGGTAGTCTATGAAATTGGAGACAGAGCATATCTTTGTGTGCCACCTCTGCGAGGAGTTAAATGATTTGGAGTTAAGGGAGAGTTAGCCCGAGATTTGTAGGACCATACCGAGTTTTGGAGCGTATGGGAGAATAGGCTAACAAGTTGAAGTCACCCGAAGGACTGTCAGGAGTTCATGATGTGTTTCACGTTTTCCAGTTGAAGAAGTGCCATGCAGAGATGGCCAATATTTCCTTGTAAGGACGCTTGACCCTGGAAAGGATAATGAGGTTCCACGAAGTGGAGTATGGATTTCATAAGTATAAGTTTTATCACGGTATGTGGGACATCCCACGAGGATGAAGAGATGAAGTGTTATTGGATATAAAGGAGGTACGATGTTGGAAATATGGATCAATGGAAATTCCATGATGAGTCTGAGTAATCACGTCTTAGTTTGGTGCAAATATAAGGAAGAAGGACAGTACAATTGGATGGATTTTAAGTATGCCAGGAAGTTGGATGTTGGGATAATGATCAGTTGCCCAGATGATGAGTTCAAGATTTGCAAGTGATGAGATGGGCCATAACCCACAGGCCCCAGGACCTGCCAAGAAGCAAGCACACTCTTGCAGAAGGAAAAACCCTGGCAGAAGTTACGACTTGTATCAACCGACGATTCTATAGGAGTTTACGCAAAACCTGAGAGTTGTTAAGGAACGATAGATGTTTGTTTGGCTTGCAGAATCAATGGATTTTCGAACTTGGTTCGTCGACAAGAGAAATTCTGCAATGCTTGTGAGGATGACCGAGTGTTAGAATGCGAGATTCGCTAAACCATGTACAAGGAAATGATTTGGAGTGCGGGATGGATTGATCACCATACCGACTTACTCTTATTATTCGCTTTGCTATATGGGATGGTAAATCTGAGTGACTTACCTATAGCAGAGAGACGACGATATTAAACCTTGTTTAAACCTTAGAAAGGTTTAGGTATTTTTTTTTCCCCTTGTACACGGCAGTTGTTGCCAACCGTAGGTTATACGGTGAGGTTCAACCCAGACCCATTTCATGCAGGACAAACCATAAATGGTTGACCACCATGAGATACCGATATTTGTTTAGAATTGGCGCGGACACATCGACTATGAAGACCCAGTTGGGATAACCTTACCAAGAGTAAAGGACAAAGGAATTGAGGAAAAGGTTATGCCACTACGGAAGAGCCCAGAGAAGGAATTATCCTTCCGATTCGAGAAGATCGACCTTTGTCGAATAAGGATGGAGTATATGAGTTTTGATGGAACCGTAACCATGCTTCTAAGGGTGGTAGCACCCGAGACCCCGGAGACGATCGATGGATTTTGAGAAGACCCCCAAACCCTAACCTATTTCTTGCTAGCCTCTCCGAATCTAGGGGCGAGATTCATTTTAAGGTGGTAGTTTGTAACATCCCAAAATTCTAAATTTTGGAATGTTATAAACAAATAGATAGATTTGATTGATTACTTGATTGATTGACTGAAAGTGAGTGAGTTCGAAACTTTTGAAAGTGAAATGAGAGGGAATAAAAGGACTTTCCCAAACTTTCATTTTGCTTTTATGATCTTGAGAATTCAAATTCTTTTCATCACAAAACCACGGAGAGAAGATGACATGACTTCTTCCATTTATTTAAATGACAAGGGTGTTGAAAATATTTGAATTTCATTTGGAAAACATTTCCACTTACGAAACTTTATGCAACTCGATGATTTTCACGAGCGAAGATAAAATGACTTCTTCAAAACATATGAAATATGAGTTGGAAGTTTCATAATTTTCATATTTGGGATTTCTAAAAATTTTGAAATAGGATCATTGGATTTATTTAATTATCTTCATAAAGTTTTTCCTATAAAAATCTCAAGAGAGGGAATAATATGACTTTCCCAACATTTAGGAAAAACGAAGATTTTATAAATAAATCAAATTTGGTTTTGGGAGATTTATTTTGCTTAGGCAAAATGAGCATTTTAAAATTTTATGCATGTATATTGTTTTTAAAGTTCATTTTGTTCGACTCATTTTTAGGAGTCGGGGAAAATTTGTTTTAATTAATTTGGAGTTCATTTGATATTTATTTTATTTGTTTTGTTTTAATTCAAAAAAAAAACAGCGCCCCCACGACTGAGGCCCGGCCGGCCCAGCCAGCCCCAGGCCCGACACCTGCCCACCTCCGCCTCCTCCCTCATGGCCGCCGCCCGGCGGACTCCGCCCGCGCCGCCTGAGGCGTCGCCGCCGCCCGAGTCTGCCCGGGACCCGGCGCTCCCCACCCCCTCCCAAGGCCGCCCCCCCCGCCTTTATAACCCCCCCTCTCTCTCTCCCCAACACCCTTGGGAGCCCGGCCGCCGCCCAGGCGTCGACCCGCCGCCCTTGATGGGCCGCCGCGCCGCCGACGCCGGGGAACCCGCCGCCCTCGCCTCCCGAACCCCGCCGCCCTCTCCCCGAGCCCCGGAGCGCCCTCCGGCGATCACCGGAGGTAGCCACCGCCGCCCCTCGCCGATTCGGTTTTTCCACCGTGAACCGTCCGGTTTATTTTAAAAAAAATATATATGTTCGGTTTTTTTTAAAAAAACCTAGATTTGTTTTGTTTTTTTGGTTTTGTTATTTAAAGAACGTTCACCGAACCGTTCGTTTTTATTAACGCGTTAGTTAGATTCGTTCTGTTAATCGAACGCTCACTTTTAACTCGTTCGTCGTTTTTCTTTTTAATCGGAATTAATCCGTTATTTTACGATTTGATTTGAGATCCGATTTTCAAAACTGTTTTATTTCTCGCTCGTTTATCGGAATCAGGTGATTCAAGCGCCTGGAGTTTCGTAACGAAACCGCCGTTCCGATTACCCTACTTTCACAGAGTTTTGCTACTGTGAAATTTTGACCTATTTTCAGTTTGCTAAACCGAGTCGTTCTCTCTCGAGTTTCGACTTTCGATGCTTTATTTGATTCGATTCTTTTGCAACCAGGGTTCTTAAGTTGAACTATCTGGTTAGATCTTTTATTCGAGATTTCCCGTGCATTAGATGAGTGCTTATTGTATGCTTGTTGTTTGTCTGCGTTAGATCACCGAGTGCGCCGCTCGTTACTTGAATCTCTAGGACTCATGGATCATCAAGAAGGCAAGTAACACTTTGATCATACCCTTCTCATACCCAGTTTTATTGCATTAGATTAAACCCTCAAACACTTGCATGATTAGGATCTAATCAAATTGTGGGATGGGAAGTAGATTGAGGTAGTACCTATTACCTGTTTACTTATGAAACCTTGGGAGTTACTTCTACGTTTGCTGGATTATGCCATGCTATGCTCGTAGACGTGGATTGGGTTTGAGTGAATATCCATGACAGATGTGAGATTGATAATTAATGGTTTATCTAAGGTGGCAACTTAAACACACATCTGGGTGGATTGAGGCACTGGCTATTCCAGGACTTGCTGTCAAGGCACACAGGTAGACAGGATTTACTGTATTTCTTCGGACCGCCACCCAGGCTCAAAGGGATCATGAGATTATTCAAACTAGAAACTTCCGTGTGCAGCCACAAGCCAATTATGGGCTCTGGCGTAGTTGACTAAGTTGTGCGAACTCTTACAGGCGAGACTAGCTGATGTAGGGGATGTAGGTTGGTACGGTCTACCCACATGTAAGGTGCTAAGCGCTTCGAAAGACTATGTCTCGGTCATCCGTTTCTCAAACACCATGTAGTCACGAGAACCAAGCGGAGGCGATCGAGTCTTGTGGGGAAAAGTGCGCAAACCTCTGCAGAGTGTAAAACCTAATCATGATTAGCCGTGTCCCCGGTTATGGACATCTTGAGTATCTAGTTCTTGGATTATCCTGTTGATCTCATCATGTTACCCTAATTAATATTGTTGGGTTTAATGAGTACTTTTAATTGGGATTGAGGATGTCAACCATTCTCAATGTTTAACAACCACCATGATAGTTAAATAAAATTATTCCTTTGAAGTAGGGAAAAATTGGCTTTTATAAAAACTGTAACCATAGAGCTTTCCACCAGCCATATATGCATGTAGTATAGCCTATTCCTTCATTACTCTCTATGTGTTACATTGCGGCATATTCCATGTCTTGACCCGTTTCGGGCTGCAACTTTTCATGTTGCAGACTTTTGAACGACAGTAAGTGATACGTTAGGGTTACGATTTCCTATACTCAACTTTGCCGTTGGTGTTGATGGGAATCCACAACCTTGTTGCTTCCGCTATATTTTGGATGGAGGTAATAGTATTTACGTTACTTTATACATGTGATTTACCTCTGTTATAAATCCTTCGAGTACTGTGTGTGTCAGCATATCGATCCAGGGATGACACGAAAGCACAGAGACTTGATCCATTCGGGTCGGGTCGCTACATAAACATTCTCTATTTTAGTTATATGAGCATCATATCAGATTCGTACTTGAACACGTAAGCTTTGGGTTGAGGTCTTGAGGAGCAGTGCTAGCACGACACGAAGCACCTACGATGATGGTAGTGAATATAAAGGGGGGAAATCATAAGCTTTACTAGTATAGTGCCCGTGCCATGGCGGATCTGAAGGTGCAAACCGGATAAAGCTACTTCGCAACCAATGTTTGCTTTCAACTAGCCACTACGATTTGGTACGGACAAGAAATGTACAGTAAACAAATTACGATCTATTTTCCGGGTGAGATCAATAACTTAAGCACATATGGAAGAGTACCACCTCTCTTGCGACGCCGTGTAGGCCTATGCTGATACGTTGAGGTTGATGCGGGTGCGATGGTTGTCGGCAGCGGGGAAGAAGACTTTAGACGGCAGACGGCCAGGTCGGGGGATATATCCTGTTGCCGTGGACGAGGCGGTCGTAGGAGCGGCAACGGCAAGGTGGACGATGGTGTCGATGAAGCGAGAGGAGGCGATGAAAGGATCCTGGTCCAGCGCCGTGGATGAGAGATGTCCATCTCTTGCAGTGGACGACGGGGTAGGGGTAGCGGCTCCGGCAAGGTGGAGGATGGGGTGGCGGATGGAGGAGGCTGGCCGCAGTGCGGAGGTTGTCGTGCCGCCGACGGTGTATGAATGGGGAAATGGAGGGGAGGGGGGCGATCTCAAACTTTGGGACGCGCTTCTCTAAAATGGGGGGAAGTTACAAACTTATCCCCCGTTTAAAATATCAGACATCGCGTCGGTTGGGGATAGGACGGTAATCTCGCATCTCCCAAATATTTGCCGGTAACTATTTCGGGCGAGGAGAGGGTGTTTTGCCGCCCACGGTTGGCGCCCACGATGTATGAACGGGGCTGACAGGTAGGGTGGTTGTGTCACGTCTGAGGGAAGTTACACATCTACCCCTATTTAAAATAGCCTACATCAATTTCGGACGAGGAGAATTTGTTTTGCCGCCCACCGTGGATGAATGGGGAAATGGAGGGAGAGACACATGTCTTTTGGACGAGCTTGAATCAAATGTGTTTTGCTGCCCACGTTTGGCGCCCACCATGTCTGAATGGGCTCAGAGGCCATCGTGTCACGTCTGATTGAAGTTACTAGTCTACCCCTGTCGACAGCAGTGTAAATCCGATCGATAAGGATGTCAAGTGTCAAGGGTCGAAAGTAATTTCCATGTCGCAAACACTTGCTTTGGGCAGCCAACAAATGATAGTGGGTGTTTAGCCGCTTCGTTCTAAACTTGGGAGAATTAGCATTCATGTTTGCCCTGGGCCCTGGCAACTAAATCCAAATCCAATTTATATTCGATTACAAATATCCACAGATAATTCTACGTTTTGTTATTTATTTCTTCAAAACCACAACAAAGATTTATTTCACCTTTATATATGATTATGATTTAGAAATGTCGTGATCTTCGAATTCAGTAGGTTGGATACACTTTGAGTCAAACAAATATTTCATCCAATACAATATGCTCACACGAAAAACCGTTCACCTTATGTCAATCATACAAGTACTGAGGATTACCTCGCCTAAAAAATTCGGATCATTACAACACATTGACAACATGGAATTCCGGACAACATAGGGGGTCTTGCAACATAATCCATTCAGATACATGACACAACATGCAAGTACAATAATCTAATGACAATTTCAACTGGTATCTAAAGAAGAACCGGGATTACCTTGGGCAGGATAGCGAAACAACAGGACCTCCTCCGTCTTCAAATGCAAAATTCTTACTTCCTCCAATTCTTGGGTTGCTTGCATAATGCGTGCCACTAATTCTGTAATTTCAAGCCTCAAGATAAAGATTACCTCATTCATGGCAGCCACACCATCTCTTTCTGCCTCTAGTAGAGCCTCAAGCACTATAATATCTGTGCTCAGACTGCTCTCCGGCGGTGTTGCCTCTGAACTGCTACCATCAGGTAACATGGATGGCGCCTTTGCTTCCACAAATAGATTACGGGGTTGTACATTGTGTCCTAGTGTGAACGGCATCTGAAAGGTTTCCATTTGGACATAAGTAAGAGATAGTTATCGTATGATCCAGGCAGTAAGCTTACATGGTAAATGACGGACGAATTATTGCCGAGCATGGCAAACTATATTTAAATGGTTCGAAGCAGCATCAGCCGAAAAGAAATTAAAATGGTAAGATGAAAGTTGAAAGGGATTGTACAACCGCTATATTTAAGTTGCCAAGGCATCTAAGCGGTTGAAATAATCTCGAGAAAGCACTTAACAGTGTGGCCTCATATAAACTACGAAGACAGTCTTGTGATGAAGTTGAGAGGAAAAGTTAAGGACTCAAATGAAATAGGCATGCATTTCTTTACGATAGTACAGCATGCACTGCTGACATATTGGCCAACTTAGGTATAACGTAACAACAAACAAGCATTCGAATCAAGCAATACATCAAAGCATACAACTGAACTATTTGTAATTCGGTAGGATTACACGTTGAGGGCACAAGCCAAGAAAGCAACCCACTCGCATTACATTTAGCATGTACTAAACACACTGGCTTACCATATGTTGTTGTGAAGCCTAGCTGCTGTTGCAATGTTCTTTGAAGATATCACAAGATCCCGTGGTTGCAAAACTAGTTGTTGTAGTTTATTCGCACCATCTATTTAGGTAAAATTAATTTTAATCGCATGAACTGGTCCAAATTGATCATCAATGGTTCATCTAAAGTAATGAAAGAAGGGTGTGTGCATACACGACAATATATCTGCTTCCCTCTATTTTTATGCTTGTTCGAGGTGCCGGAAACAAAAGAACAAATATTTTGCTTGATGGGGTTGGCAGCTCCATAATTAATAGAAGCATCAAATTAGTCATGCAACTTGGGAAGATCAAGAACACACAAACAAGTAATGAACAGAGGCTCGGAGGCGGTGATGTAATAGCTAGCATCGAAAATGTAGGGTAAAACAAACAAAAAGCAGCGGAACCACATGCTAGTTTGCTGATGTGTAATTAAGCATAGAGAACATTAAGCGATGCGATGGAACCAACAGGTGGCATCGTAACAAAACTAAAGCATATTAACTATATGTGCCTTTGGTATGTAATTTAACACATGTAACATGTTCCTCGCTGTAAGTATGGCCCTACGGTGCAAGCGAGAATAACGCGTCTCATGAAAAACTGAATGATGCCTGAAGAAATTCAAAGGTGCGGTGCTTATGCTAGGAAAGTGAGCGTAGGCGCCGCCGTTGGATAATAGTACACGATTCTCGGCGGCGTATGGGTATCGTTGTCATACTTGATAGCTAAGGATCGTCGATGGTGCTCGTGTTGCGATTGAGTTTGGGCGGTATCGCGATCGCTGAAGCTGCTCCGGTGCTACTTTCTGATTGCGGCGCTGTCGACATACATGAAAGCTCATCTGTGGTAAGTGAACAGTTGCACGATAAAGAAAAACCGAAGGAGTACAAATCGAAATAACACGATGAGGCTGCGGCGTCGGTAAGCGAGGCTGGTGGAATTGAATATGGCATCCGTGGGCGGGTCGGTCACGATGGGCGAAGGCTTGGCGGGCACATTGTATAGTGCTTTCGGTGAGGCGGATCTGTTGCGTCGGACGAGGGCTTGTATGAAGGGCAGTGAAGGCGGGCGAGAGAGTCGATGAAGGGCCTATCTTTGTGGTGGAGGGCGCGGTTAAGCAGATCCGGTGCGGTGGACCATGATGGCGGTCAAGGAGATTTGGAGCGGTGGACAAGCCCGATCGCTGAAGCGGCTCTGGTGAAGTGGTGAGTTGGCAGTTAGGGGTTCCAAAGGTGCGGAAGGTAGATCCGTGAGGTGTGAGGTCCACCGCTGCGGCGGAGGACTAGATTCGACTTGCCGTGGTTGGGGGGTCGGGGAGGGAAGGGAGGGCTACGGGGAAGAATGTTGGAGGCAAAGAGGGGAAAACAATGGAGTTACCAAAGCAGCCCTTTTCCGTTCATGTGGCAGGGTAAAACAGGAATATCGCGAGGCTAAACTTTCGGTAGCGTGATATTTCAATGTGAGTGGAAAGTTTGAAAGCTTTTGGCGCCTAAAATTATAAGTATTCTGCTCTCAAATGCCGATTTGTGATATCATGGCCGACAATTTGTTTGTTTTGCACACACAAAAAAAGTGCAAGTTTTGAAAATCAATGTCTCCAACTCGAAACTTAGATTGTCCATTCAATTCAAATATGGATCATTGAGCTACTACAAGCAAATACCATCATACGGTCCAATTCAAATGAAATTCCAAATGTGTTTATCCTAAATATGATGACAAAAGCAAAAATGTGTATGTGTATGAATAAAGTGGATGATTATAAAGTTTGAACATGCCCGTATGTGTATATCTCCAGGTTTGATATATGAATTTGAAATCGCGAAATCCCTGGTTAAAAAATGTACCTCCGTTTAAATGAATTACAAAAGCTAATGATGGAGTCGAATTCCAAAATTCCAATCTTAGGTTTGTAATTCGGGTACATCAAGGTATATCGCATGTTCAAAAGTATCGTTATCTCATAGTACAAACTGTGAAACAAATGGATCAACCATGAGTGCACAATATCTCAATTACGCTAAAGTCCCTCAAATATAGACACCTCACTCTTTATCTGAAGTCAACCCCCCCCTCCACCACCACCACCACCACCACCACACACACACACACACACACACACACATAGAGAAGTCGTTCTCTCCCCCTAACACCAACACACGAGCACATTAACACCCCTCTCTCTTGTAAAGTCCGGACCCCAACATAGGTCTTTATCACTTTGTCTCTCGGGCATGCACACATCTCTTCCCTCTCTCTCTAGGTCTCCGCTATCTCTCTTACCCAAGCACACGCACTATGTAAAGTGTATATTTCCCATACACACAAAACGTCGCCCCCAAACGTCTATCTCCCTAGTTATGTGGTTCTCGCGCACTCACCTCACACACCACCCCCACTGCAAACAAGCACACTTTGTCTCCTTGTGCACCACTTTCCTCTTTCTATCTCTCTCACATGCGGACCCGCCCCAACTCCTTCCATGCATACATATATGTCGTGACTCTTTGCATAGCTCCCTAATGTATAATCATTCTCGATTTCGCACATTGTTCTCTACACCATCTATTCTAGATCTCTCACGAAGTCCCTATCACACACACGATGGCTCGCTTCCCTTGCGTCTCCGTTCATAGGCCAATTTCGGACAACATCAACATTGTCTCCCTATCTATACGCCATTTATGGACACAAACGACCCCTCTCGCCCCCTCTCTTCCTATCTCTCTCTCCGTCGCTAGCTCTCTCTTTCTCTCGCTCTCACACCCCTCTCCCACACACACACGCGATGTCTCTTCCAAATAGTCTGCTCCCCCAGCCCGCACCCGTGCTATCCCGCTACTACACATGTCACACCATTCCCCATCCCTTATACTAGGTTTACATCATCGGTGGTCTCTCTATTCCGCGTACACTCTCTCCCTCTCACACACAAACGCTGCACAAGCACACACAAACACGCACAAACACCCATTTATCTGGATCCTCATCTCTCCCCATGTCTGCATGTGTATCTCACACACTCACTCTCTAATTATGTATATGTGTCTCCACGTTACACAACACAAAGCCCCATGTACATGTCTCTCTCTATCCTCCACACACATAGACACAAAGAATGCATTATCATTGCCTCAGTCTCTAACATATCACACATGCACACTGTCTCTCTCTCGCATAAACACGCTCATCAAGGGTTTCCCGTGAATAACTTACCGTCTATTCATCAACGATCGTGGCGATCTGGCGAACACGAGACATGAAAAAGAATAAATCTACACGTGCTTAGACCACCTAGTATGACTACTAGGACTAGAGCAAGCCAAAAAGCGCCACCGTCACCCCCTCCTTGTCGTGACGGGAAAATCTTTGTTTTACAGTCGAGATGTCATTGAGCTAAGGCCCACATGCCGAGGCGTTGAATAGAATGTAGATGCTAGTTTACGGAAGCAAGTATCAATAATATGTTTGTATCTCCATACTTATATTTCTTCTCTTATAAAAACTGAGGTGGTGATGATGGTACGTGTGCCATCTTGCAATATAGACCGTCCGATCTATATCGGCGGATGGAAATTAAACTAAAAGATACCCGCACCCCTCTCCACATTTGCAGACAAGGCCTTCCCTCGTTCATCCCTATCTCCAACAAACCTCATTGTTGAGCAATTAAGAAAGGAAGCCTCTGGAACAAACTGGCATGGTGGCCGCTGCCGGCGTCGTCAATCCACAAGCCTCCGCTCAGTCTGACCACCAACCACCACCACACCCCACTCCTCTTCACCTTATCTCATATTTCTCGAGATATCATTAGTTTTTACACATGGGATTACTCCATGAGGGTCAATCACAACAAGTGTTTTATAAAAAATGCATCTTGATGTTCCATGCAATGCACGGATCTTGCTAGTACTCCTACACAAGACTAAGTTGGTGATGCCGGTGTATACGCCATCCGTCGTTTCTGACCATTAGATCTACATCTAACGATTGTGAGGTAAGTTGTTGCCTTTTCTCGCCAACATCCCACCTGTCTACCAATTTGCAAAAAAAACCCATAATTAGTATCTTAAAACCAGCCACATCCCTCCCTCACCTCACCAAAGCAGCCCAAGGAATATATTCTAATTGAAACATATGTATATCAAAATTAGAGTGTTTTGTACCAAGTTTGTGAATAAGTATTACTCTAATTATGATTAGATTTGCAACGGACATGAACATTGCTAGTATTTGAACCATGCATTTTTTCCTAGTATTTCCATAGTTTTGAGTTTTCCATCAAGATATTAGTCACTCATGGTTGATATTAACTTTCAATCATGTACACATAGGCACTATGTAACTAGCCTTGCTTATTGGCTTCCAAAGCTTAACTTTCACTCCTACTTACAACATGTAGAGTATTTAACAAAAACTACCACTTTCAACCAGCCCTAGGAAGAATCTATTGTACAAAAAATAGCAAAAACATACCCAAAATTTCATAATCCACGCCAAAACTACTACCTAGTACTCCCATCGATTAGGTTCGTTTAAACCCATTTATAGCGAGGTTGGCCCACACGTCCGTCTTGTGAGGCAGCTTAAACCAACACATTTTGTTTGACCGTTGACACGAGGGACCCACATCGACCTTCTATCCTGTTATTCCCCTCAAATCATTATTTTTCCTGAACATTACTTCAAACAGTCTTGATGCGTGTTCGTCGGTGGCGCCGGTGATGAGCGAGTTGGCCACCGCTCACGGACGGGCCGGATGTGGCCAGCCTCCGCCGCAGGTTGGCGAGGCTGGCCGGCGTGACTCACAAGCGAGCAAGCCGCCGCCCGCTGCTGCCTTCGAGCCGGATGGCTGGCCTTGGCGCTGAAAGCAAGCGCCACAGCGCCGTGCCAATCTAGCTAGCAAACCTTGCAGACAAGCGGTGGGCGGAGCTATCTTGGCTAGCTAGCGTCACAGCGCCGGACGGAGCTGGCATCCGGGCTGCCGCAACATGGGCTCCGCACCGCTGGCGGTTTTGACCTCGCCTTCTGTCGGCGGCGGTAGCTGCGTCCCATGGCCGAGGATGACTAGGTGGACGGGCCGGAGGTAGGAGGTCACTCGAGGATTTTTGTTGGTAAGAGCATGTACAATGGTTGATAAGGTAGTCTTATCTTAAGTCTGCCACGTATGCAAGTGGTAGTAGTTTCTTGGCATTTTAGTGGTTTCTTGCATTATTAGGGGTTTCTTGTAAGGAAATGTACGTACTACTAGCGACAAAAGGTGATTCTAGGTAGTTTGAGTTTTGAAGTCAAACGGACGTGCGGCCCCACAATCTGGGTGCACTGGACAGCCTAGCCACGTGAACGGGTTTTCCTTCCCAACATCTCGTGGCTCGCGTGCTCGCCCTAGCCGCACCTAGCTTGCAGCTTCCTCATCAGCTAGTAGCATATTTAAACTAGCGCCTCCCAATTAAGCCCGAGGAGCCGGAAAAGCCCGGCGGGGCATTGGGAACTGTGCAATATGGCTCCGTACGTAAAGTGCTCTACTACTACTCTGTAGCTTGTGGCGTTGCATGCATGGACTTCACTCCATTATCGGCTCTACTATAAAAGAAATTCCTATTGACGTGTTTTTTTAAACGGAGGCAAAAGCTTTGCTTCATCTCATTCATAAAGAAGGAACTAGTACTAACAAAGTTCGACGAGATCCATTACACCTCCACAAATGGAAGCGAAAATCCTAGTCTCATTGTATCAAATAACTCAAATGTTCTGCCTTGATAATCGTCAGCCGATAAACAGGCTGCTAGTGTGTGCGTGAGAGGAGCGGCTGAGTAGGCCGGCTACTTCTACGTGAGAGGAGCGGCTGAATATAGCACCGAGAGTACCCACTAGGCCACTACGCAGGTGTACTTCCCCTGCATTGATAGTACAGCGATGGTTCTATAGAACAGTAGTACTCCCTCCTTTCCGGTTTATAAGGCTCAATTCAAAAATCTCACCAACCAAGGTAGATGGTGAGTGGTGGAATACTTTTTGTAGTTTGCAAAAGCACCCAACTAATGCTCTTGTTTTTCTCAAAAAAGTATGTTTACCAATGCATTAATTGCAATGCATGCATGCATAAATTACATGCATTGGTCAATTTTCTTAATACTTGCATGCAATGATTTAATGCACCTTGGAATCTGAACATGTGATGGGAAACAACCAAATTGAGCCTTATAAAATGAAAAACTAAAATTTTGAGATAAGCCCTATAAACGAGAAAGGAGGAGTACCCTCCACTTCCAACCTGTAGCTCCTTGGCCTGAGATTCAAGAGTTCAAAACTGGTGCACTATACTAGACTAGACTAGAAGTACAAAGACATCGCACTACTAGTTGAGAAAAGTAGTACGAATGCTTTGCACTGATGCAATCGTACTCCTCCGTCTCATAATGTAAGACGTTTTTTGACACTAGTTGGTTTGTACATAAAATGGCAAAAAACATACCCAAAATTTCTTAATCCACGCCAAAAACTACTACCTAGTGCCAAAAATTTCTTATTAGTGCTATTATTTACAGTATAATGCAATCCCATAACGTTCCATACTGCTAGTAATAGTATTAAATAATAGCCTCCCCCCTTCGCTGAGGAACGATCTACAGTTGGAAGGGACGAGGCCCTGCGGTTACTACGCTCTTATCTCCTCCTCGCAAGTTCCCCCCCCCCCCTCGAAGAGAAGGCAGTTCGTCGCTGCTCCCATGGATTCGCCAGGCGGTTCTCCTTCTCGTCGGGGCTGGGAGACCTTGGACGACGATCCTCTGGGAGAAATCGCACGCCGCTCCGATGTCCTCACCGCCGTAAGACTCGGTGCTTGCTGCACCAACTTTTTCAAGACGCTGCTTAAACAGGCTTGGGAAAAGGCCATGCTTGTTGGTCTTCCATGCGTCCTCGAGGAGAAGGTTCTTCTATGGGACAATCCTTCGAACAGTCAACCGTTCCCTGGCCATGGTTGCACGTTGACTCCGCTAGAGTTGCCGACGTTGAGAGGTAGTCGGATTTTGTCCGATGAGCAGGTCAAGAATGGAGTTTGATCATGTAGTACTTAGTTATTCCACTTCCATCCCGTAATTTCTCCGCTGCCCACCGTCTTATATATAGGTGCGGGTCGGTGCCAACGAAGATTGGCTTGCATACCTCCGGCGGATACCACCATCATTTTGCACAACATCCACAAGCGGTGAGGCCGTTCCGGTGAGACCCTTCTCCACCATTGGGATCGGCCTTCCGGACTAGCTGGGCTTGAATACGTATGATGATGCCTACATGAGATTGAAGAAGATAGCAATTGCGGACCCGCCGACAAAGCGACGCGGCTACGACGATTACTATCTCATCGCGGTGTTCGACATAAGGATTTCCATCAATGCAAGACGCAGTAACGGCAGAGGCTGGTGCATGTTGGTGACGGCAGATTTGTACCCCTACACGTTTGAAGACGATGTGCGCCATCCAGGCCGCATCTTCGCGGTGACAAGCCAGGGGACTTGTTTCATCTGGTTTCCATCCTACGGTACGAGAGATTACAAACGGAATGCACAAACCATCATTTGCATCCCTAATGGTACTCCATTATTTTGCAGGGACTAGTCATCCCCCGATCAAAATAAGATCGCCGATCCTGGATGTGCATTTGCATCCGCGATTCAGTCTAACCTGGAACCTTGTAGCTGACTTTGGCATATTGGGATCAACTATCTTAGCGATCGTTACCCATGGTACCAGCGATGTGCAACATGGTCACACAATCTACCACGATCGGACCGTCACCATCTACCCGGTATTCCATTTTTTAACCATCTCGCCTTCTCTTTCATTGTTGTACTTGTAGTATACTTAGTAGTACTAGTAGGAGTACTTTTTACCTTGGAGGACGCGTATAGCTAGCTAGTCCCTTGAAGACTTGAACCCGCTAGCTACCACCATTTCTGTTTTTCCATGTCTTACTATCTCATCCATGTAGCCAAGAGTGGCTATATATAATAAGCCGGTTATTTTACTTCCTCTATACCGGAGTAGTACTATTTCTTTGCACAGTATTCGACCGCCATATTTGAGCACAACATTATTATGCATGGACCTTGACTATATGCGTCACCATGTGTCCAGATCTGGGATGTCGCGCATGAGCGGCGCCGAGTTCGACCTCGTGATGCTACGTGGGTGCCGAGGAACACTCTTGGAGAGTACTCGCTTTTCGCCGGGGACAACTACCCCATTGTGAAGCGGATGCCACCTTCCGTGCACGACACGGAAGGCCTGCCATTCATGAATCATGGTTGTGTCTTCATTGCGCACCGGATGAACGACATCTTTGGGACACGCTATCCTGATTTATGCCGCTTCAGCTTGGATGAGTCTCCATCGTGTGGAACCGGACTAGAAAGCTGCGACAATGATTCCCGTTGCCCACCGCTATGGATCATGCCATCCATGAAGAACACCCGGGACTGGAACCTGGAGGAGGACATGCATGTAGTCCATCTATAACGTGTAAGTGGAGTACGGTAATTGTGAATGGTAGCGCTGTGAATATATGTAGACTAGTCGTGCACAAATTTATCACATGAATTGGAGATGAACTTGTGTGGCATACTGGCATTTTTCCTTTAGAATTTATTACTAGTAAATGAGTTATGTGTACGTGCAACTTGTGTGGTTGTTGCACGGGCTCCAACATGCTCTTTGAGAGAAAAAAGGTGGCACAACTTTGGATATACGTGACGTGGCGGCATCATACAGTAGCATCGTTCGCTATAGTTGTAGTACACTCCTACTAGGATGACAACTCCTATAAAACCTTGTGCTTGGCTCTTTGCCTCTTCGGGAGGTTCAACAGTTCGTACTCGTGTGAACCTTGCACTTGGCTCTTCGCCTCTTCGGAAGGTCCAACAATGATGATACTACAATACAATATGCTTCTGGCAATCTGACACCGATTGAACTGCTGCAGGTCCACCGTGAGGGCGAGGGCGAGGGCGAGGGAGAGGGAGAGGGAGGGAGAGGGAGAGGGAGGGAGAGGGAGAGGGCGCTGTAGTCAAAACCCTCTCCTCGTCTTGCGAACCACCGCGCGCATGGGCGAGGGACAGGCGTAGTAAGCAAGCTTCTCCTCGTTCGGCAAGTTGATGGGACACATCAAAGGAGTACTAGTACTAGTAGTAGTCCATACTGCGTCCTTTCCGATTAATATGGCTTAATTTGAAACGATAAAAATACACTGGCGGTCAACGTATGTAACAATACACTCTTTACGGTCACTATATATAGTTTTGCGGCGATTATACGATCACTAGCTCATCGTAGAGCACCATATTGCACCCTACTGACCGGCCACATAGTCGACATGGCACTTTGTTGACTGGTTAAATTGTCACCTGGTTTACGGGTCCCACAGCCGGTTGGCGAGCAAAGAAATCAGTTAAACAAAACTTTCTCAGCGGTAGCGACCACGAGTCAGCGAACCGCCCTGCTGTGTATGTGAGTGCATGCACGTGTCCTCCTCGATCTTCCAACAAAGAGTGTACATCGGCTAGAAAACAAAGAGTGTGGTACATAATGTACATCTACACTTCCAATGCATTTAGCCTTTAATCTAAATCGATATTGATTGACTAATGCACCAACTTATGTTGTAGGTATAGGCTACATGTCTATCCTTAATTACAGCATGCAACTGCCTTCATTTAATCTTCTTATCTCAATGGTCGCATGCACACATAAGTCTGCTACTTTTGGGCGTTAATTATGCCCTTGTCAATGTGTAAATTTCTAAATGTACAGTCTTTCACGGACGTAGGGAGTAGGTTGAGCACTTGAGCGTAAGCTGTATGTGTTGCGTCGTGTGCTGTGTGCCGCATGGGTGCGTGAGTGTTGTGTGCGTCCATGTGTACGTGTGAGTGTTGCATGTTGCATGCATGCATGCATGGGGCTTACTCTCTGCCATTGACATGTTCATATTTCAAGCTTCCTCTGTTCCCTCCATATGGTGATACTCCCTCTGTTCCCAAATAGTACGGAGTAAAAGCCTCCCTCTGTTCCCAAATCGGAGTATTTGTCTTCCCTACTGATTTCAACAAGTGACTAGGTGCGAGCAAAATGAGTGAAGGGAGCGTAGAGGCATAGGGATACTGTAGAAAGGAAGTCCTCGTGATCCATTATTCCCCATCTCGGTCAGAGAGAACTATTCAACTAGTCTTCGCAGTGAAGTGACAATACACGCAGCAGCAGATGGGACACGTATTTTATAAGCTGAACCATAGTGTTGTTGTTACTAATTCTGCCTTACCCGATCTTGTCATCATGTTTGCCAAGAGAGCACGCTTCCACAAATACGCCCACGCACCTCATCCTCCATTAAGCGACATATGGGCCCTCTTGTGGTAGACCCACATGTCATCTGTGTAAATATTTACACTCCGAAGGAAGGTATATCATTGTAGTAGTACTATTATAATTGAGATTTAATGCACTTTCTTACCCGTCTTCCACTCTTATTCCTCCTCTCTTCTTCTTCCTCCTCTCTTCCCCATCGTCGGCCGCACACCATTTACCCCGCTCACTTGCCGCCACCGCGCCATCTTCCTTGGTAGCTCACGCGTACCATATCCCCGCTCACTTTGCTTTCGGCCACCACGAGGAGAAGCTTCTTCGCTCGCCGAATCCACTTCCCCGCTGGCTCGCAGGCACCGAAAACCCCAATGGCAGAACCGAATGACACGCAGAGCCGCGATTGGAATTCCCTCCCCGATGTTATCTTGGAGCAGATCTATAGTCGTATGGACCTACTCAACACCGTCCGTCTGGCCGCATGCTCGGTGTCTTTGTACCATCTACTCGTCTGCAACCGGCCGGCTCTTTTCAAGACACCCTGCTTGCTGATGCCCGATCCTCGCAGGTGGCCCAGACACCGACTTGACGATCCTACGGAGGTTGCCGTGGTGCCCCTCGACATGCTACCACTACCCGTCCACCTGTCCTTCATGCGCGCGCGGCCACTACTGGGTGGGAATGAAGGCCAACTGGATCGTCCTCATCCACCACACCGGTAGTCCGTGGCGTCTCGTGGATATCTACACCCAGCAAGAGATCACCCTTCCATCGTTGGATACCGCCGACATCGAGCCTCGCGGCCCGCCGGACACTCCTGCCTACTACGCACGAGACGCATCAAGCTTTTGGCTCGACCTCTGTTTGCAGAAAGTTGTAATCTGCGAAGTGCCCACACCATCAGAAGACTACATGGATTACAAGCTCATTACCTTGTTCAACATGGGATTAGTCTATCACGGAATCCGGTCGCCATACATGGTTATGGCTCATCATCAATCCTGTTGAGGCAACATTTCCGTCGATGCTATAGTGCACGATGGCATCGTTTACTGTGATCGGCCTTACAGATTGGCTGCCTATACTGGTGGAATCTATCGTAGTGTAATTGTTCTATCTCATCTCATCTTTACCTTATCAATATGACTGCATGTTCATTTGTTACAAATTTAGAATGCATAGCATGTCTATAACCACATCATTGCTATGTGTTCCTCTCATTTCCTAGATTTTTATGACCACACATGTTATTGTTAGAGTTGATATGAGAACAATTGGCATCTAATGATTGTTAGAATACATATTATGAGCATAACATCATGATTGCTATATGTTACTCTCGTTTACAAGATTTTTATAACAACGCATGTTATTGCTTAGAGTTGATATGAGAACAATAGTAGTAAGTGTTATGGTAGAATATGAGTAGGCGATGTCATAGTTGTTTTCCTCTCATTGTTACATGATGTTTGAATCGTGACATGTTGCTAGAATATGAAAGCCATTGGCTTATTTTTTTTAACTTGGGGTATGATTATGACCACGGCATTGCAATACTCTATCTATGATATGTGTCACTGTTATAATAATCTTAATTCCACACATACTCTGAACATGATTGTTTATTTTTGTCCTTTTGGTCTCCAATTTGAATTGTTGCAGCAGACGCAAATGCGCTGGCCTTCATGATTCCAAGACCTGGAATCATACCAGACGATGGGTGGTGGTTTATCGCTCGTTCAGCTGACGGCGGTCATTTGATGCTCATACGCACGTACCAAATTGACTAAACCATTACATCAAACCACATGCAGTACAATGCATGGGGCGTTCGTGATATTGATGGCTATGGTTGCTTCGTGTTCGAGAAAGATCCTAGCTCCGTTGGGCCAGGCGTATTCAACTGGAGGCAGGTTTACAGCCTCGGCAACCACTCCTTGTTCTTCGGGCTCAATTATCCGATCATCCAACCAATCATCGATCATATCACCGGTGATGATTACTGTGCTACGCAACCTCCATTCGCAGGGGGGGCTGTGTTTACACATCATACCATGGGTTTCATGAATCACCATATCCAGAGATTCGTCGACACAGCTTGTTGCCAGGTAATTTTCAGTGTGTGAAGGCATCAAGCTTCCATGCGATGGATGGCTTTTGCAAACCCGACATGCGGCGATGTGGTTCATGCCAACAGCAAATATGCACAACTTGATTCGTGCTGATATCTAGACTGAGCCATGTATTCTGCTGCTGTAGCACGACCCTCTTTTGTTGGATATTATGTATTGTTGTTAGTTTGAAGCACTCCTCTGGTTTGAAGGATAGATACCTTCACGGGATCAAGTGAATCCTAACTCACTGCGTAGGATGTCTTGATAATGATGATGGAGATCTGTGCGAAGCCATATATATATATATATATATATATATATATATATATATATATATATATATATATATGTATGTATGTATATGTATATATATCAGTTAGGCCTCAAGTGCGTACTTGTTAGTTAAACCTATGTATAAATTGTGACACTAAATACGACTAGTAAGTAGTACAGTAGCAGTACTAGTATACGTCGGTCAAATTAGTCATCATGTCCACACATTGAATTGACGTGACAACACGCTGCGCGTGAGGTGACACAAGAATCCCGTCGGCGTGTTCGGGTATTCTGGACTTCAGATTTGGAGTACCACTTATCTGTCGAAATCTTTCATCATTCACTTAAAACAGTCGATTGATCATACATTGAGTACCATATAACTAGAATTACCGATGCAAGTCGAAGAAGGATTGGCCGGTGCTGCCGGCTGGCGTCAAGTTCGATCCCACGGATCAGGAGCTGATCGAGCACCTTGAGGCCAAAGTGAGTGCTGACAGCGCGAGATTTCAGTCTCTCATCGATTTGTTCATACCAACCATCGACAGCGAGCACAGCATATGCTACACCCAACCTGAGAAACTTCCAGGTAAGACACCGATCGACCGTCTACTTGCACAAACATATTCCTTTGTTTATAGCTCTATTTTTCTTTTTAGATGCAGACCTGGTGAAGCAATTACAATTTGATAGTTAATAAAAAGTGAAACAAGTGACTGCAACATGCCAAAGATGTTATGAAAATGCCAACTATGTACACTAAAACCTGTATTCCACAATACTGCAGGTATCACGCTGAGTGGCCTAAGGAAGCAATTCTTCCCGCAATTCAGGCGTTCAAAGGGAGCCGCGATGGATAGCGTCGCAAGAATCTGATCGGTCACGGCATGCACGCGATGTGGATGGTCAACGGCCGGCAGACGGGCAGCAAAAAAGGTTCTGGTGCTGCACACCAACAAGAACTTCGACCAGCAGAGGACCAACTGGGTGATGCACCAGTACCACCTCGGGGACCTGGAGCAAGAGAAGGAGCGGAAGCTGGTCCTTTGCAAGATTTTCTACCAGACGAACACTAGGGCGATGGTAAAAGATTATAAGTTAGTTAGGTATTGGTAGTTGTAATACCTTGTCGTCCGCAAGTTGGTATTGTTGTTAACGATCTTTTGGTATGAACTTGCATTTGCTTCCAACCATCATGCCGAGGGTCGGCGTGGATATAAAGCTGAATCATTTGTTTCAAAACGAATTTTCACGCACCTGGTTTTTATTTGATGGGTAGCATAAGCACCCGCCTTTCGAATTCCCAGTTCTCCAATTTTTTGAAACAAGTGCATGCACTTATTATCATGATAAAAAAACAATATCCATGCTGCATCCTAGTTATCAGTCTGTACTTGCAGAATTCTCTCGTTTATTGAGCACGTATATTGTTTTTTCAGGTCGAGCAAGTTTCAACTGGGCTGCAGACTGCCCAGGGTTGGTTTTGTTTTTAACAGGCCCAACCCATGATGACAACTGGCACAAAGATCCAGCAGGTATCATACGGCCTCGGCCCATGGCGTTGTTATATTTTATCTTGCAACATCCATGAGCAGTTTTTTCTTGAATCAAACACACAGCCCAGTTCTATTTTCCTCTTGAAACGCATGTCCTACACCTGTTTTCTAATCTCTACCTATAGTTTTACTAGTTCATATACACGTATCATTATATTGAAAACACATGAAATTCCCTTTTCATATTTACATCCTTATTTTTGTTGTTTTTCCCACCCAGCGCTGATTTTTTCACCACTGGTTTCCCTTAAACCAACTCAATTGTCCCACGTCTTATTTGCTCACAAAAACAAAACGATTTTTTGGCAAATCAATAAGTTCTTCAAAAAATGTTTATCATTTCAGGATTACAACAGTTCGGACTCCACCAAAATATACAAAATAAGGTTGAACTTTTGACCGTGGTCTGGGCAGAAAACGGGCTGTAATAAATTATTTAAGAATTAGCAAATGGGCTGCAAATTATAAAAAATAGCAAATGGGCTTTATGTTGTCTGCCACAGATTTGAAGGCTGACTTGTGGGCCTACCAAGTTCATGCGTACACAAGGTTTCTCAAAAAAGAAACTTAGTCAACAATCGACTCTACCAGTCGAGACCGTTAGGCGTCAATCTAACGGCAATCGTGCTTCTTCGGTCTCGATCTTCACCTTGATCGCCCAAACCAACGCCGTTGGAACCGCTGCTCCGCCTCCCGTGGCGGCGGTCTGCCGAGCAGGCCTCACGGCCCCATCATACTCGCATCCCTGGCACATCTATCCCTCTACTCACCCACACCTCCTGTTATTTTCCGGCGACGGCAGCCAAACCAGTCAACCCTCGTATTCTCCACCGCGTGGGCAGCCACTACCGTGTCTTCCCCGGCTTTGTGCCGTTCCCTTCGTAGGCCTCGCCGTCGTCCACCGCCCTGGTGCTCTCGGCGCGGCGTGGTCAACGATGTCCATCCAACGGCCGTAGTGCTTCTTCAACCTCTGGTCTTCTTGCCCCAGCCGCCCAAAGCGGCCGGTCGTGTCGCACGCGCTCCGCCTCCCGTTGCGGTTGTCTTTGTCGCGGAGGCCTCACCGTCCCCATACTACTCCCACCGCTGGTCAGGCCATCCCTCCACTCACCCACTCCCCCTGTTATTCTGCGGCGACGGCAGCCTCACATTGCAGCTGAACCAGTGAACCCTCGTGCTCCTCTCCGCATGGGCATCCACTGCCGCGTCTTCCCCGGCTCCGCGTCGTCCCGTTCCTAGGCCTCGCCGTCGTCCACCGCCGTGGTGCTCTCGGCGCGGCGCGGTCAATGTGGTCAACGACCGACTTCCATCGGAAGATCTTGTCACGTGAAGAGGCGGCAATTTGGGTCCACAGCGGCAGCCGCAAGGAAGTGCCTCCTTATTACGCGCAAAATAATTATTCCTCCACGGCGGCGAGGACCCACCGGACGGGCCACCAAGATGTTCGCGGAAAAAACGCTTTCCCCGACCATCGGGACCCATCGGATGGGCCACCGTATTTCGCAAAAAAACGTTTGCCCCTGACTGCTGGGACCCATCGGACGGACCACCATATTTTGCAAAAAAAACGTTCCCCCCGCTGTCAGCTCGGACCCACCGGAAGTGCCTCCTTATTACGCACAGAAAAATGAATACTCCCCCTGCTAGCTGGGACCCACCATGGTGGGAGGCTGACTTGTGGGTATACTAAGTTGACGGGGACGGAGGGCTTTGTCAACTTAGTCAATATGAACGATTCTAGCTCCGGTGATCGTGCGATGTCCATCCAACGGCCGTCGTGCTTCTTCAATCTCTGCTCTTCTGCTCGGCCGCTCAAACAAGCGCCATGGACTGCTTTTCCTCCTCATCATGCCACCGTACTCCCATCGCTGGCCTAGCCATCCCTCTACTCACCCACACCTCTGTTATTCTTCGGCGACGGCAGACGGTAAACCCTCAGACAACGTACTCCCCTCCGCGTGGGAAACAAGCTGCCGAGTCTTCCTCGCCTCGCGCCGTCCCCTTCCTAGGCCTCGCCGTCGTCCACCGTCGTGGTGCTCTCGGTAGCGGCGTGGTCAACGTGGTCAAGGAACGGCTTCCATCGGACGTGGATCAGACGTGGAGAGGCTGACGACTGGGTCAATGGCCGCAGCAAGGAAGTGCCTCCTTATTACGCGCAAAATAATTATTCCTCCACCTGACAGCGGGGACCCACCGGACGGGCCACCGTATTTCACGAAAAAACGTTTCCCCACATTGCCGGGACCCACAGCTACATCTTCGCACGCAAGGAAGTGCGTCCGGGCAAAAACGATTCGCCCCTAAGCTGCTGGGACCCACCAGCTACATCTTCGACGCAAGGAAGTGCGTCCGGCAAAAATGATTCGCCCCACATTGCTGGGACCCACCGGCTACATCTTCGCAGCAAGGAAGTGCTCGATACCGGGACCAACTCGGTCAAGCGCACGTAAGCGTTGTCATTGGTCGGCGGTATGCGTACATACCGGTCGATGTAGAGGCGCCGCGACGTGTCGTAGTAGAGGCGCCGCGTAGCATGTACACGCACGCAGCCGCGAGGGTGCAAGAACGAAAATACGGCCACGTACGTACATACGGGCAGGGTCTCGAACGCCTACTCGCGCATACGTACATGGTTGGGTCGGAACGGAGAAACAGCGTCGTCGTCGTGTTCATGGGGAGCCAACCGGCTGGGTCGGAACGGAATGCGTGGTCGTGTTCATCGGGAGGGCTTGGACGGAATAGGCGATGGAAACGAGGCCTGGCGTACCGCAAAACGGAGGAAACGGACCTCCTACTTTTGGAACGGGGTCCTGTCGATCGGGAGGGGTGTGGCGTACCGCAAAACGGAGGAAACGGACCTCCTACGGTCGAAACGGGGGTCATGTTGATCGGGAGGGGTGTGGCGTCGCAAAAGCGGATTTAAACGGACCTCCCTACGGTCGAAACGGGGTCTGTTTCATCGGAGGGGTGTGGCGTCTGACAAAGCAGGACTCCACGGGATACTGTTCATCTCCACCGTCGACCTCCTCCGGCCTCCACGGGCTCCTGTTCATCCGGCCTCCACCGCGCTACTCCACCGGCTCTTGTTCAACCACCCTCCACGAGCACCCCTCCACCGCTTCATCGCTCATCCAGCCCTCCACACCACGGGGTCTGTTCAACCACCCTCCTCGGGCACCCCCCCATCGTCTCATGTTCATCCAGCCCTCCACATCACCACGGTGTCATGTTCATCAAGAGGCAACGCCACCGCTCCTTGTTCATCCAAACCCCCGCATAACTCTCACTTGTTCATCTAATCGACCGGCTTGATTAGCGGCATGAAGAATCGCTCCATCGGGTTCGATTAACGACCATCGATCGATCGCTTCGGGTTCGATAACGCAGCACTGCGGTGCAATCGCTCGGGTTCAGTTAGAGCCCAACGCCTTGCTTGGGTTCAGTTAGAGCCAACGCCTCGCACACGCGCGTACGTACGAGAGAAACGCGCATCGCTCGGCCGCCAACCTCCCACCGTAACCGGCAACTCCCCGAAAATTTCCTCCCCCTCGCTTCTACCACGGTTTTTTCCATCATGGACGGCCCAAAGAATGTCATGCAGCTGCGTCTCCGGCCTGCCCAGGACGAAAAGGCCATTTTCTGTCATAATTTTTTGTCATAGAAGCAGGAGCCCACCACATCTATGATGATACCGGGTTTTGTCACAATTATCGTCATAGAAGTGTCATATGTATGACAGGAAAAAAATTCGTTCGGCCCAAAATGTCACGGATGTCTTTTTTTGTAATGTCGACGGAGAAGTTCTACCTCAGCCTCGACGATTGAGCTGACCTCCCTAGGTTTAATTTGTTGTTTGATCTATGTTTAGCTATGTATGAAATCCGATTATGTTGATGAACTTTTTAGTGTGAATTTTTTTTTAAATTTATAGTACAAACTATAGTGGTTCTATTATGCCGGGCTTCCAAGTTTCTGCACGCCGAACTTTCAAGTTCCCGCAAAATCGTCTGAGGGGGAAGTACCTAGAGACAAAGCCGGACAGACGGGCTGGGCCAGCCAGGCCAGCCTGCGAGCACACCGGCATGGCCCGCCATGGGTCAGGCACGACACGGGCTAAATGGGTTGTGCCCGGCAGGCGACACGCCTGGGGCCGTGCCTGGGCTTGGAGGCTGGGCACGCGGGCCGGCACAGCACGACCCGTTTATTACCTTTTTTCTTCTGATTATTGAAATATATGTATACACCTAAAATACAGCCCAATAGGACTAAAAACCAGCCCAACACGCTGAAAAATATGCAGCCCAACATGCTAAATGTGCCACAGGCTGGCCCGTTTACTAACTAGGTCGTACCTGGGGCAGAAAGTGATGCACGCGGGCCGGCACGACACGACCCGTCTAATAATCATGCCCCTGTGGGCCGTGTCGTGCCAGGCATGATTACGATGGGGGGCGGGTCGTGCCGTGCCGGGCTGGCCCGTTTGGCCAACTTTGCCTTGAGATGCTCCAAGCCTCCAGCAACAGCGCCCCGCGGTCGAGCGGGTCCTATACAACGCGTAGGTCGCGTGCACCCTCAAGCTCCCGGTCAAAGTATAAGTCGGCCCATTTTACGGTTTATTTTGCCACCGGTTTTGGGAAACCGATTTTTTTTATTTTTTATGTTTTCTCTACCTGTTTTTCTTTTTTCTTTTTCATTTTTCTTTATTTTTCTTACTTTTATCCTTTTCTTTCTTTCTCTTTCGTTGTTTCTTTCTTTTTTCCTTTTTTCATTTATGTTTCCCTTTTTCTTTTCTATTTTCTTCTTATTTACTTTTCCCCCTTTTTGCATTTTTTCTTGTCAAATTCGTGAACATTTTTTTGTTCATCGAATTCAAAAAATGTTCAACCATGTAAAAAATGTTCAACAATTCAAAAAATATTCATCGTATTCAATTTTTTGTCCATCAGATTTAGAAAATGTTCATCAGAATTCAAATTTGCTCATTGAACTAAAAAAATGTTCATCGGATTCTATTTTTGTTCTTTTTTTCAAAAAATGTTCATCAATTATTATTTTTCATTGAATTAAAATTGTGTTCATCATTTTTTCAAAAAAAAAAGATACATCAAATTCAAGAAAAATTGTTCAACATTTTTTTAAATGTTCTTGGATACAATTTCTGTTCATAGAGTGCAAAAAATGTTCATCAAATTCAAAATTTGTTCATCAAATACAAAAAATTATTTGTCATTTTAAAAAATTCTAATAAAAGTTTTCGTCAAAATAAAAATGTTCATTCTTTTTTAAATTGTAATTTTTTGAATGCACAACTTTTTAGTAAATTATAGAACTTTTTATTATCTCAAATTATTTTAACATAGAATGAAACAGAAACAGAAAATTCAAAAGGAAAAGTAAAAACGAAGAAAGAAACAGGGAGCGGCCCGCTCGCGCATGGGCCGGCCCAATAGGGGCACGTGGGGGCTTTGAGGGTGCGCTCTGACGCGACTGCGGGCATCTCACGCGCCAAATAGGGGTTTCCAGCAGGCAGCCTACCTCAAACAGACCCTAGTGAGAAAAGTATGCAAAATACCTGAAAACGATACAACCAAGAACCGACTATTAACATTGATGCAGTTTTCTTTGCAGATAAAGGAAGTGGTGCGACAACTGCTGTCCTCAGAGATGATAGGGGTCAGTTTATCGTCGCGCAATGTAAGTTCATTCTAGTTGCAGCTGATGCAATTACGACGGAAGCGACGTCTATGAGAGATGGCTTGGCATTTGTTAACTCTCTTGGTTTCAATCAGATTGAAGTGGAGTCAGATTCATTTCAAGTAATTATTTTTCGTTCTAGTCATACAAGATGGTGGGATGAAATTGCAGCATTGTTTGCAGAATGTGTGGTCATAAGTACTGCAATTGGGGAGGTCATATTTAAGCATTTTCTCGTTCATGTCATCAAGCGGCTTATGTGCTACTTCCTCCGTCCCATAATATAAGAACGTTTTTAACATTAGTGTAGTATTAAAAATGTTCTTATATTTTAGGATAGAGGGAGTAACTAACTATAGTGTTTGTAATAAGTCTATCCTTTGTCAGCACGCTCATAAACGATGTAAACGTTTTTTTTATTTAATAAAGCTAGTCATGGTGCCTTTAAAGAAAAGTTTGTCTATGTTACATTTAGATGTGAGATATTATCTCACATCTAACTCCCTCATCTTTAGGGACAAAACAAATTCATAAAAGATTTTAAAAAATTAAAGGTGTAAGGAGTTAGATATGAGAAGAAGTTAGATGTGAGATAATGTGAGATAATATCTCACATCTCACATCTAGACGTGAAATAGCAAACCCGAAGAAAAAAACCAACCGAAGGACGCAGTCCTCGCGCCTCCCCTGATCCACCACGACGCCGCACGCGGCTGCTCAGAGAGGCCGAGACCGAGATGCCGGCCTCACCGCCGCCTCCTCCCTCCCCCTCCCACCCCTCGCGCAACACCTCGCGCTCGATCCACCCATGCCGATGCCTCGGCGCGCCTTTACACGTCCCCGCGGCGGATGACGACGGCGCACTCGAGCGCGGTTCCCTGCTTTTCGGCGGGTGTGCCGGCAGGGACGCAGGTGGTGCCTCTCAGGAAGAGGAACGGGGCGGAGGACGCGCCGCTGATGCTGCCAGTCCCCGATGGGGATCTCCGAGCCAGCCTTGCTCCAGTTCTGCTTCGACAGTGCTTCACCTTGACTTGCTGAATGTTATGGTTCTTGGATCAAATTGCGCAATGCTTGGAATCTGGTTGGAACATCTCAAGTAGCAGTAGAATTGTTGGCTCTTTGCTGGCGCCGCTGGTGCGGTATTCGTCAACTCAGGGGACAATCACTACTTCAAGCTTATCAAGTATTACAACAACAACAGTGGCATGCTTCTTCTTTTTTTTGTCTTACACTTTTATCACCTAATTACACTAGGCTCGCTGATCCTGGACAGATTTTATTTATTTTAACTGTGACAAGCCTTGTGTAATTTTTCAGACCCCTGCAAACTTATACTGCTTTGGGTGGTGTGCACTTGGGATACTGTTAAACCCAGTAGGGATTGGGGAGGGCCTTCAAAGGTATACGACAATTGAGTTGATCTCTGAGTTACATGTGTTCTTTATGTAATTTCCCGCATCCTTCATTTTTATTTTCCTGAATAAACCTCCTTCATTTGATAGTTGTCACTTATTGATGATGCATTCCCTGTAAAATAGTTTGTGTGAAGGAGGCACACCACCAAGGTTTCTGGTCATAGATGATGGTTGGCAGGAAATAGTTAATGAATTCAAGTGGATGAAGATCTCCTTGAAATGTATGTATATCAGCCTTTGCTAATACATAAAAAAATGTGTACTGCGCCTGATTTTCATTGTAATATTGCCAGGTTTGCAGAGAGGCTGGTTGATCTGAAGATTTGACTTATTATCAGGTAGAAGTTCAGAATATTGATACTTGCACCTGCATTATCTTGAATCCTTCAGAATTAGTGTCTCTATAGAGATGCAAGCTGCGCAAGTCTTTCCATGGTCCGCGCGTTGAGTAATTTTTCCCTGAACCAAAGCAAGCCTCTAAATTAAAATAGAAAGTTGCATAAGCAAAAAACTTCTAAATTCCTTCTATCTTTTATCACAAATAGTGGGTACTTGTAGAATACCATTGGACCCTCATTTTTTGAGAAAACCGCTTGTGACCCTGCTTAATTTTGTTGATATGTAAGAGTTCAGACTACAAGACTTACAGAGATGTATTCTGGGATTGCCAATTTTAGTTATGAAACATAGCAAAGCAGAAACCAGGAATACACAACTCCATGGTCAACTCATTCAAAACCACAGAAGAATTTTTTGCGGCTTTAACATTTATACCATGTGAGAATTAGTGTCTGCAGAATAATTCAATTATTAGTCTAGAATTACCTCATAAAGTGCCGGATTAATATCTAACAATTGTACACCAACCATTGGCAAGACGTCGAAATCCGCACACACTAAGTACATCAGCCAAGTGGCCAATACATAGTTTTATTATCCCGTTGCAACACAGGGCTCTTTTGCCATTGGTAGTAAATGATTAAAGATGTGCAATGGTACTGGATAAATAATTCAAGTATTTGTCTCATTAGTGCTCCTGTATACATGTCTTGAACAAGATAGTCTATTGGAGACGAAGGTTTCCTGAATGCAATTTGGCGGTTCCTTCATTGCCATCTCGGCCTACTGCTTCTTCTCATGTCCTCCCTCTTCTTTCTGTTACCACCACCTCTCTTGTCTGCAGCTGCACCACGTCGCCTCCTGATGTTGGCGCCGCCGCTGCTACCGGTCCCCGGATCAGAGTGTTGATCACCACTTTCCATTTCCATGGAGCTCGTGCTCGTTGTATCCGTAGCACTCTGGTCACTGAGCGCATGGATAGGGTTCATCTTGTCCCGCAAAAGTTCTGGCAAGGTACACTTGTCATCGTCATCTTCATCTTCGTGTGAATCACATGGAGTTGCTTCCACGACAGCGTCTGAGCCTCCAATCCCGCCCATTCCATCACCATGGACATCTACGGGTATGTTCTCTGCCGGCAACTTATGCTTTTCTGAATCAAGGAATCCAGTGCTTGTCATCAATGGATTCCCCGGCAACACACCATCTTCGGTGTTGCCCTCAGCTGCTCCACCATCACTCTCGATGCTCATGAATTCATCAGTGGACTTCTCATCGCAGCCGGTTTCACCCAAGGCATGTTTATCGCTCGAAGTATCCGGTGTGTCGTTCTGAGCTAAACTGGTGACGTTATCATTCATCTCCTCATCTCTTTCTTGAGCATTCCTTCCCACATCAACTCCTCCAGCGTTGAACACATCTTCTTCACTTTGAACAGTTGCTTCTTTTTCTTGTGAACTGGAGCTATCTACTCCACCTCCCACCAGCGCTTGGACTGCCCGTTTCACGGCATTGGTAGCCCATGCCTCTTCATGGATGGTATCACTGTTGCATATGCAGCATAGACATAAATAAACAATGTGTAATTTGACCGCTGAGATATTTAGGGAAGTGAGCTCTGAACTGTTAATTGTTACCTCTTCACACTGGGTTCCAAAGATGATATTTTCTCTTGTGCTCTGCTAAGCAGGTCCAATGCGGAGGTTCTGATACCGTCGGAAGAGAAACCACCAAATTGTGCAATTTCAAGTAGAAAATGAACATCTAACTGGATCTGCATGCAGTAAAGTCTCTGTAAGATGAGATGGAAAGGTCTAAATGGACACCAAACTGAAGTAATCGTACGCGTACAAGATTTGTTCAACCAACCTGATGAAGAAGTGTGTCCTTGGGTAGATTCTGAGCGTGATGGATCCAGGGATCTAGGTTGCCCCCGAGCCAGATTATCATGGCCTCCATCAACTCCTGCAGCAGTTTTCTCATGGTCCCGTCTTTGCCGGCCAAGATGGTGCCATACAGATCACTTAACTGTCTCACCCGCAGGAACACCGTCTGGAATGCAGAACAAGGCATCATGGGCAGGAAGCTTGTCGCTGTCGATGTTGGTTTGTCATGCAGAGTCGACGTGGTGTCTCGTATGAACTGCTGGCAGAAGTGTGTCCATACTTGACCGGATGCTTCCTTGATGAACACGGTCAAGCCGTGGAGTTCTGGTTCCATTTGCGACAGCGACGCTTGGTTGTTGCTCTTGATGAAGACACCGTGGGCGATGATCGGAAACAAGGAGACCAGCGTGGTGCAGTTGATGAGGAAGGAGAGCTGCCACATGTACTGCTGCTGCTGGTCGACTGCATCGACAGCTAGGATGGAGTGCATGTAGTCTCTGAACAACCTGGCCAGGAGCTGCAGCACTGAGCTCTTCATCCCAAGGCGCAGCAGTGGGGACACGTCCTCCACAACCTCCTGCATCAACGTGACAAATTTCCTTCCACTGACCGTGAGCAAGCAGTGCTCAGTTTCGCCACCGCCACTGCCACTGCCACCGGGAGCGGGAGGTAGCCTTAGGACTCCTGACCTGAGGAACCTCCCCAGCACCCATGCGTCGGAGCAAACCAACAACCTGACGACCTTCTCCAGATGCTTGGCATACGTTGACAGCAGCTCCTCCATGCAAGGTCGAATCAATGCCTTGACATCTTCCACCGAGACGACCGTGCCGAGCATGGAAGAGTAGGAGATGGCGCAGTTGGCGGCTTCAGTCGCCAGTGCCAGCCCGTCGCCGGCCTCAGCTTCTGATACGGAGCCGAAGTAGTCGCGGAATGTGGCGACAAAGTCATCAATTTCCCCCATCGCCCACTGGCTGAGATCGGGAGACGGTGTCGGCCCGTGCAGTGCGACGAAGCTCCTCGACGCCTCGAGGATGGAGGAGAAGACCGTGTGCGCCAGCTCCCCAATGCAATTCCTGTGTGATGATGACCTCAGCTCCTCGACGCGCCGGAGGGCACCTCCTGGGCTGTAGAACTTGAAGAGGAGCTGGTTAGCCCGTTGGGCGTCGCCGAGGCTGCAGAGGCCGGAGAGCACCTGGAGGAGCTCGTGCCGTGGCGTCCGCCTGTTGTTGGCGAGGGTGGCGAAGCGCTCGGCGACTCTGGTTCTCCGGGCCGACAGCGTGGACATGATCGACGTGATCATCTGGGCGTCGTCGCCGTGCAGTTTCTCCAGCGCTCGTCCCTCCGCTTCAAGGAGCTCAAGGGCTTGGTCCATCCTGTGCTCCGACAGAAGAACGTCCAATGGATCGACGGCGGTGTCGGCGATACTGCTGGGTGATGGATCAATTGTTGAATTCTCCGGTATTATTATTGAGGAGTACAGGTTGTTTGTGAGATGTTGGAGGAGGCTCCTCTGCGCCATGGCCTGGCGTTTGAGATGGTCAACATCTTTCTCCAGATCGCCAGCTTCCTGGAACAATCTGGCCGTGCATATTACTGTCGATCAGGAGCTTTGTGATTGATAAAATTATTTGTTGGCTGAGGAACGATGCATTGTATATACCTGAGGAAGGACAGGTAGGTCAGGTGAACATTCCTTTGGAAGTCCTCCTGCGAGGCCTCGTTTATTTCCAGGAGCTCGGAGCACAAGTGTTGGATGCCCTGCCAAATTCATTAATTTTCTAGAGAAGCAGTAAGAAAGTGATCCTGATCGAGCTGCTGTCATGGAGTTTCAGAGATCAAAGTTGGTGTATAACCTTTGCGGTCATGGAGTGCAGCTCCATGTTGTAGGGGGTTGGAGACCTCTCCTCCTCCGTGCTGCCTTCCTCTGTTTCTTCATCGTCATCCTCCTGCTCCTCATAGTCGTCGTTGTCCTCCTCCTCATCCTCATAGTCCTCCTCGTCGTCGTAGTCGTCCTGGCGGCGGCGAGGGTACCTCCAAGAGGAAGCCATGGTGGTGGTGCTGGGCTGCTGGCCGTGAATGGAATTGGAATGGGACGAACGTGTCTTGTGTAAGCTGGTAGCTGTTGCGGATCTTGGAATTAAAATGAAAATAGAATATGCAGCTAGTGTGGCGCCAAAGTGCCGGCCATCAGCATCACACACGCCGGCCCGCCTTGTTGCCTCCGCCAGGTATAGGCCAACTCGATATATAGTTTGCATCCTGCCAGGCTGCCACATTCTTGACTTTTTCACCCAGTAAAGACGCACCTCCATATATTTTACTACTGACAAATAACTATTTCTATGTCAATTTTTAAGAGACATCAGACGGATATTTAGGGCAAAACGACCATGATTGTGGTCGGTTTTGTAGAAAAACCACCGGCTTTCTCTTTTTGAAAAAAAAAACACCGACCCGGTAAGATTTTTTGTGATGGCACTGATGGCTCCCAAACTGCCTCGTTCTGACCCATGGGGCCGGCATGTAACCAGTAACATGCATCATCTGACCTATGAAAAGAAATCAAGTCAGATTGTTGGATAAGGCTGAAAGGACTACCCGCAGTAAGGTCAGAAGTTTTTACAAGGTTCAGTGAGAGCACCATACAAAGAAATAAGCAACCTGGGTAATGGAGGATTGTCTCATGTCAGTGTATCCATATTTGTTCTCCGAGCAACGAGATTCATCCTAATGGCGTAGGTTGGTGACATCCTAAGACCGTGTTTGAATTGGCGTTTCATTTCAAATACCCCCTATAAAACTTACAGACCTCCCCCCGTCGTTTCTGTATCCAGCCGAAAATAGCTCTTGGCCAATAAGTTACACGTGTAAATTAATTACACTTGTATTCAATTACATCGATTCCAAGCGCAGCCTAAGGGGGTAGGTTGGTGACATCCTGCTGGGGGGGCATCCTCGGATGACCGACGGTTGAGTTCTGTCCGTCATGGGGTGGTAAGTCGCAACAATCTTGGCTATGGAGTTTTCATCTGTTAGTTTCGTCCATTGCTGTAGGGAAGCCATCCTTGTAGCTGATAGCTTAGCAAAACATTGCTTTAGTACTAGAGTTTCAGAAGTTTGGGACTCCTTTTTCCCTGACTTTATTCTTCCAAAAATTGTAAACGATTTGGCCATCATTTGAGGAATAAAAGTTATTGATGATTCAAAAAATTCGAATGTAGGCATGGGTATCCCCTCTACTATTTGACGTCTTGGTTATAGCTTTTTTTTTAGGGATAACACCAAGCTTTTATTCAGCAAAAGCCACAGATAGTGGGATACATCTTTGGTCATGGGGTTGACCTAGCCAAATGTGGCGCCCCGGACCAAGAGAAAGTGCATGCTTGGCTAAACTATGTGCCTCAACATTAACGGCACGTCCTTCGAAAGTAAAATTACAACTCAAATTAACAGCTATGCTATGAACCTCTGAGACGATAGCACCACTCGATCCACGGCTTCTGTTGTTGATCGCTCCGACTGCTCCTTTGGAGCCTGATGCTACAAGCAGGTTCTGGATATTAAGATCCTGTGCCAACGCTAACGCCTCCCTGCAAGCAATTGTTTCCAGAATCTCCGGATCGTCGACACCTGCAATCACTAGGGCTGAACTTCCCAGATAAGCTCTTGTTTCATCCCGACAAACAGTTGCTGCTGCGCCTCCTAGCCCCTTTCGGCAAGCAGCATCAACATGAATCTTTGCATGACCCGCCGGTGGCGCTTTTGGGCGTCGTATACTTGCGCTAGTCACCCGGACAGCTTGTTGAGCCGGGGTAGAAGTTGGTGCAGCCAGCATATTAAGTTCCTGAAGATACCTGTTGATGAAACCATTGATGGCTTGGGTGCTTTGGAATAGACCTCCATGTATCGCTTTCCAGCGCGCCACCCAAATAGCCCACAGAGTAACCGAGAGCTTCACGAACGACTCATGCGATAATGCCCCCATTAGGGTAAATAGCCATTGTTTTGCTTTTGGTTCTGTATTCATTGCCAAGGTTTGTGCCAGTTCATCATCAACGAGGGCCCATGTACATCTTGACATTGTGCATTCCCAGAGGGAATGTCTCCATGAATCTGGAGGGCCGCAAATGCTGCATGCGCTGGAGTCTGACATATGGCGGTGAGCCCCGACATCATTGGTCGGTATAGATTGTTTTGATAACCTCCAAAGGAACATGCGAACCTTCCCTGGAACTTCAGTTTTCCATAATCTTTTCCACTGTGCCTCTTCCACTGTGGTGTTGGAGGACCCGGCCCTATTTTCCAACCAAGCTTCAGGTCTTTGTCTTGTGCTCACTAACATGCGATATGCAGACTTAACTGAAAAGTTGCCGTTCTTTGCTCCAGCTCCAAAAATCATCGACGTTCATTGTGCACAAAGGAATACCCAGAATAACCTTAGCATCCATGTGTCAGGAAAGTTGCTTGAACCCTCAGTTTATCCCAAGTAGTCGAGGTCATATCAATCAACTCCGACACATAAGTTGGTGGATCGTTCAGCAAGCATCCGTAAGGCCTCATCATCTCATTTCGAGGAAGCCAATTATCTTCCCAAGTCCTGATGGTCGCTTCGTTACCGATGCGGCGGACCAGGCCATGTCTAAAGATATCTCTTCCTTCCAGTATTGCTCTCCACACAGAACTGACAAGATGGGCATTTAAAATTGTTCCATTTGGGTAGTAAATACCTTTGAGCAAACGCGAGCACATGCTATCAGGGTTTTGCAAGATGTGCCATGCCTGTCTAGCAAGCATTGAGAGATTAAAAAGCTCAAAATCTTTAAAGCCCAATCCACCCATTCCTTTTGGTTGAGTCATCTCTTTCCACGAGACCCAGTGCGGCTTCCTCTTCCCTTCTTTACTCCCCCACCAGAACTTCCTAATAAGCTTGTTGAGATGTTCACATAAGCCTCGGGGAAGTTTAAAGCATGGCATAGAGTAGACTGGCATCGTCTGAGCTTCTGATTTGACAAGTACTTCCTTACCCGCCGTCTTGGTTATAGCTCTATTTGTCCTGGCTGGTGGCTCTCTTGGCCCATTGTATTTTGGACAATACTCTTGATTGTATTGGGCCTTAGGGTAGGCCATATCAAAGTATATGCCTACCTTTGAGGTATAACCCCGTCACTTGCTCTGCTCTGGTTTCCATTTTTTTTCTTTTGTTTCTTCTCTGGTCTCGTTTCCATTTTTTTCTTTTGTTTCTTCTATGTTTTTTCCTTGTTTTCGTCGGTTTTTATTTTTTCCTTTGTTATACTTCGCTTTTTACTCGTTTTCTTTGAATTTTTATTTTTTTGTCATCTCTTTGGTTTTATTTTGTTTCTATCATGGTTTTCTTCGTATTATTTTCCTTTTTGCTTTTCTTTTTGTTTCTTTGTCGGTTTTAATCAGTTTTTTTACACATGTCTACTTTTCCTAACAATGTTCAATTTTAGCGCCCACGTGAAACATTTTTTGATACACTTTCAACATTTTTCAAATATGTTATGTACATTTTATAAATACGTTTGAGCAACTTTTTCAATACAAGGTAACAATTTTCAAATACACGTTGTACATTTTCTTCATGACAATAAACATTTTTTAACTACACATATTTTTTACATTGTTTAAAAATTTTGAAAACGTATACACGTTTTTCATATACATGTCACATACATTTTTTAATGGTACAAAACATTTTTTATTACACAAACATTTTTTGACATTGTATACACTTTTCTGAAAATGTCATAAACACAATTTTTGAAACTCATGAACATTTTTTTAAAATGTAACATACATTTTTTAATGTATCTGACCATTTTCTAAAGATTATATAGACATTACTTAATATGTCACGTATATTTTTAAAAAAATTGTGACCTTTTTGAGATGTCACAAACATTTTTAGTACACATGATTAACATTTTCCTATACAAGTTTAGCATTTTTCAAATGCATGATTACATTTTTCCAAATTTTATGTAAGTGTGTCTTTTGTAATATATATTTAGATTATTTCAAAATATAAACAATAGTAAGAAACTAAAAAAAATAAAAACAAAAATGTGAAGAAAAATGGAAGGAAAAAAAGAAAAGAAAACACGAGTAGTGTGAGTGTGGCGTGGCCCATGTGATTATTGGGCCGGCCCGACGACGACTCTTGTAGGCGATCCCATGCTAGTAATCACAACGGGCGGCACGTAGCCGCACCCACTATTGCCTCATAATCTCATTGAACTAAGGCGGCTGCTACCAATCATCCGAGGGAAATCAGCCGGGTGGCGGGCCGTCCGATCTTTCTTCTCGCAACCGTTGGATCGGTCAAACACATGTTGTGCCACAGCACGACTCGCCGCAGAAGCAGCGCCGCTCGCTCGCAAGCAGGAGCCGCGTCCCATCATCGACGGAGTTCGGCGTTGGGCAGCAACGGCAACGCCACACCGGTGCGCCGGTGAGTGGCCCATCGCAGCTTCGGTGGTGCTCCAATGCAGCACCGGCGGCTCGTCGCGGCTCCGGTGATGCTCCATCGTAGCGCCACATCGGCGCGGCGGTGCTCCAACGCAACACCGGCCACCCATCCCAGCTCCGACGATGCTTCATTGCAGCGCGAACAGCTGCACGGCGGTGCTCCAACGTAGCACATGTAGCCCGTCGCAGCTCTGGCGATGCTGCATTGCAGCTGCAGCGAACAAACAACGGCGCATCGAATGTCGACTGCTCTGGCGAGGTGGGTTGGAGAACCACGGCTATTGCAAACCCCGGTGGCGCCCCCTTCTCAGCAAAAAGCTTACCGTCGCCGTGTTCGTCGCGGCAGCGTAGTGGTGCTACTTTGCAGCAGGAACACTCCTCGTCGGATCCGAGAGTGGGAGAGGGCAGGAAGAGAGGAGTGGGCGTGACCATGGGTAGAAGCAGAGCGACAAAGAAAGAAATTCGAAAGGGGAAAAGAGAGGAAGAAGAATGAGTGGAGGAGGGCGTCTGCTGCAGAAGAGATAAGATTGACCTTGTGGAGGGTGAAGCGGTGGGCGGCCCACATGGGTACGTGTCAGGCGGAGGAAGTGGCTTATAATGGAGAGAAATCGTTCGATTGATTTTAATGATTTTCCTTGAACTAATGGGTGAAATCACTAATTGAGGAGTACTCCTTCCAAATATAACTCCCCCCTCCTCAGGTTGTGACAAGTGGCATGCTGCATGTGCGCCACTTGTTGCAACCTGTGAGTTTTCCATTTTTTTCATAGATATGTTTATTCAAAATGTTTTATCTCTTAAACCGTGTATCCAAATCTCGAGCGGTTTTCATAGTTGGATTCATCGCGTCGAGATCTTCAAAACTAGATCCTTTGTGATAGGTTTTCACAAAAAAATAAAAAAACTAGATGAAAAAACAAACCGGGAGCATGTTTTTTCCCCTTTCCGAAAGCCGTTTTCGAGTTGCACGGTCGTGTCTCTTGCGGAAGCAAAATCATGCCTCTCGCATAAGCAAAACCGTGCTTCTTACGGAAAAAAGAAGAGAAACCACTTTTTTTTCGTTTCCGAGAGCCACGGACATGCCTCTCACGAAAATAAAGCCATGCATGTCATGGAAAAAAAAGGGAAAACATGTTTTTTTTCGTTTTCGAAAGGCACGGCCGTGCCTCTCGTGAAAGAAAAACCATGCCTTTCACGGGAAAAATTACATTTTTTTGTGTAATTTATTTTCTTCGAAAAGCTAAGAAAGACCGGTAGATAACCAAAAAGTCGCCCCCCCCCCCCCCCTCCCAAAAAAACCATCTAAAAAGCCAAAAACGCGTGTCTCGCATAAGCAAAACCGTGCTTCTTACGGAAAAAAAGAAGAGAAACCACTTTTTTCGTTTCCGAGAGCCACGGCCATGCCTCTCGCGAAAATAAAGCCATGCATATCATGGAAAAAAAAGAGAAAACATGTTTTTTTTTCGTTTCCGAAAGGCACGGCCGTGCCTCTCACGAAAGAAAAACCATGCCTTTCACGGGAAAAATTACAATTTTTTGTGTAATTTTTTTTCGAAAAGCTAAGAAAGACCGGAGGCTCCTAAAGGAGGGCTCCTCAACCAGTTGCCTTTTTCAAAGAAATTTCTCAACCAGTTGCTGTCACTATTCGGCCAGCGGCAAACCTTAGGTCCAATAGTGTAGCATCGTAGCATGGTAGCAGCCAAATTGCTTTCTTTGTTTTTGACCAACAAGCCCGAGGGCTTTTTATTTCTTATAAAAAATCGTCACATCATTTATAAGCGACTGCATGAGAAATGTAGGGGGTTCATTGACCATGGTAAAAAAAAACTAAATAAAACAAAAACGATCTAGCTATCTCATGTGTTGCCACATTTGCTTCCTTAGGGCATAACTCATAGGAAATATAGTCAAAGGCACTTGCATGTAGCATGCAGCCATGGAAAATTGCTGAACTTGCAGTCACAGAAACCCCGCTTGAGATAAGAGTCGACATTACCTGCTCATTGTCAGACTGAAGAATAACCTTGTAATGCCCCATTTGCTAAGCAAATCTTACAGCA
Organism: Aegilops bicornis; assembly: GCA_021605145.1. NCBI lineage: Eukaryota > Viridiplantae > Streptophyta > Magnoliopsida > Poales > Poaceae > Aegilops > Aegilops bicornis. Next base: position 732,839,152 of record CM038675.1, read on the forward strand.
TCTCGAGCAGCAGTAGCTTCAACCATAAGTACATCGGGTGCTCCTTAAATTCTGAAGCATCGAGCGGCCACAAATCCTTCATTAGAGTCTAATCACCACCCCGCCTGAAGCGGTCACATGGGTTTCCTGATTGAAAGAAGCATCCACATTCACCATGCACATCCCTTCATGGGGTTTATGCCATCCCACTCGAGGCCTTTGAGCCTTTTTTCTTCCCGCTTCTGATATAATTAAGTGATAAAATATTATTTTCTTCGTTTTAAAATAGATGACTCAACTTTATACTATTTTGAAACGAAGGGAGTAGTTGACATCACAAATCATTTGATCGGCTGGAGCTCCTCTCCATGTGTTGCTTTCCTACTCTCCCACCAAATATACCAAGCGGTATTTAGAACTAGCTCTCGTATGCGAACTTCTTGGCATGAGGGCGCTAGATGGTCGTTTTTTAAAAGCTCCTCCGACACAACGGCTCTAGATATGTCGGCACACAAAGACACTTCTACCTCTTCTTTTACTCCTAATTCCTTCCAAATGTACCTTGCTCTAGTACAAGTAAAAAATGATATGCTTCAAATCTTCATATCCCAGTGGACCCAAAAGGGCATTGACTCGAATGAACGGCGTGTCTACGTGCTAATATACCCACACACGGGATAGATTCACTAGTAGAAAACAGGGCTTTTGTTCGGACCAGATAAGCCCATTAGTCCCGGTTCATTCACGAAACCGGATTAATGTGAGCATTGGTCCCGGTTCGTGCGCTAAAGGCATTAGTGCCGGTTCAAATGAGCCCTTTAGTCCCGGTTTAAGACACGAACTGGTACGAACCGGGACTAAAGGGTGCAATGCCCTTTAGTCCCGGTTCATGTCTCAAACCAGTACTAAAGGTCCCATTTTTAAACTCTACACCCCCCCCCCCGGTTGGATCGCCTTTTCAGTTTTGTAAAAAATAAAAGAAAATGATAAAAACTTCAAAAATTAAAATCCTTCCAGATGTAGTTATGTTACTACATCTACTAGTTAGGAAAATTTAATAAACTTAGATTTGGACATGTTTTGCAAAAAGTGTAGGGAAAATGTAAAACGGCTGTAACTTTTGCATACGATTTCGGAAAAAAACGTATAATATATTAAAATGTTCAGAACGAAAATCCGCATCCGATTTTGACAGCCTACGGCCTGTTTGCAAATTTTTAGAATCCTCAAATTCCAAAAGGAAAAAAGATATGCTCAAATTTCAGTTTTTTTGAATTTTTGTTAAATCTGGTCAAACTATGGTCAAAGTACTTATTCAAAAAGTATTAGTGTTACTAAATAATTATTCAAGAATATTAGCGTTACTAAATAATTATTTCATTTTTTTTGAATTTTGGTCAAATCTGGTCAAACTATGGTCAAACTATGGTCAAACTACTTATTCAAGAAGTAATAGTGTTACTAAACAATTATTCAAGAATATTAGTGTTACTAAATAATTATTTCAAATTTTTTGAATTTTGGTCAAATCTGGTCAAACTATGGTCAAACTACTTATTCAAGAAATATTAGTGTTACTAAATAATTATTCAAGAATATTAGTGTTACTAAATAATTATTTCAATTTTTTTTGAATTTTGGTCAAATCTGGTCAAACTGTGGTCAAATTATGGTCAAATTATGGTCAAACTACTTACTCAAGAAATATTAGTGTTACTAAATAATTATTGTTTTTAGAATAATAGTTTCAAACTCAAACAGTGAAATGTGTGACTTCATGCTCAAGCTAAACTCTGAGGATTAATACGATTGACATCTTACTATTGTCAGGAAAACAACAAGTGCATATTTGGAAACGAGGGGGAATAGAACCCGGAAGTTAAGCGTGCTCAGGCTGGAGTAGTGAGAGGATGGGTGACCATCTGGGAAGTTAGATGATTTGGAATGATGAGGGGTGATTAGAGATTAGAGGTTAAATTGAGCAGTGATGATGGGTGATTAGAGATTAGAGGTTAAAATAATTCAGAAATTTGAAAATCGAGAAAAAATTTCAAAAAATATTTCAGAAAAATTTAATGATTAGAGGTTCACCTTTCAAAAAATATTTCAAAAATTTGAAACTCCTAGACTAGGATTTGCTGGTGGTAACCAGTTATCACTCTAAATATCAATTTGTGTCCCATCCCCAACCCTCCATATATAGCCCTTCTTGAAAGCTTCAAGACCCGACATAATATTTTTTGCATGTGAATGATGATCCACTTTTCAGTTTAGCTTTCAAAAGAATCCCATAAGGAAAATATTCCATCCTTGGGATAGAAGAGCATAAGGAATCCGGACTCTCTAACAGCCTCCAGCATTGCTTTGCAAGCATGGCTACATTAAAACAATGTAAGTCATGAAAGCCCATACCTCCACTTAATTTTGGTATGCACAATGTCCACCACGCCATCTAGTGCATCCGTTTCTTATCTTGATCGTCACCCCACCAATATCCAACTGTAGCATCATGTATACCTTTCAAATTTTGCTTTGGTATGTTGAAAATAGTCATAACAAATACTGGGATAGCTTGCGCAATCATAAAGAATAACAGAAAAAATTAGTGCATAAAAACTAATAGAAGCATCGCTCGTCTTCATTTGTCTCCAACGTTGGTGCGTCCCTATATCTCGCTTATAGTGAGACAAGGGAACCCTCATGTCAAGGGCAGTGCGAGGTGGGCAGGCCCAGGTCCGTTGGAGGTCACATCCTCATTCTTTCTATTATTTTTCACTTTTTTCGTTTTTGGATTTATTTGTTATTTAACTTTTGTTTACACTTCCAAAAACTATAAACATATGCTCCGTTCGTAAAGAAATATAAGAGCATTTAGATCATTAGAGTAGTGATCCAAACGCCCTTGTATTTCTTTACAGAGCTGATATATTACAAAAATATATTTTACATCATGTATTAAAAATGTTAACCATGCATTTGAAAAATGTTAAATATGTATAGAAGAAATGTTGACCATGTATGCCAAAAAAGTATACAAAAAATACAACGTGTGAGAAAATATTTGATCATGTATTTCAAAAATATTAATCAAGCATTTAAAAAATGTTAAACAAGTATTTTAAAAAAGTTAATCAAGCGTTTGAAAAATGTTAAATGTGCTCAGAAAAAATGTTAACCATGTATAACAAAAATGTATATAAAATATATACAATGACTGTGAAAAAAGTTGATCATGAATTTTAAAATGTTAATCAACTATTTAAAAAATATTGAACAAGTATTTGAAAAATGTTAATGAAGAGTTTGATAAATGTTAAATATGTATAGAAAAATGTTGACCATGTATTCAGAAAATGTTAATCTTGCATTTGAAAAAATGTTGATCAGACGTTTGAAAAATGTTAAATATGTATAGAAAATAATGTTCACCATGTAATAAAAAAATTTAACCAAGCATTTGAAAAAAAAGTTAAATTTGTATAGAAAATATCTTGATCATTTATTCAATAAATGTTAATCTTGTATCAGAAAATATTAAAGAACCATTTGAAAAATGTTAAAATGTCAGGAAACATGTCGATCATGTATTCAAAAAATATTAAACTTGTATTTGAAAAAATTTAGAAATTTTCAGAAAAATGTATTAGATCTATACCAAAAATGTACAATTTTTATGAAAAAGGTAAAACCGTGTATTTAAAATGTTAAACGTGCATATAATTGTATTTTCTGATGAATATGAAAAGTGTTGAATGTGTAATAAAAACCGAGAGAAACCAAAAAAATAAAAAGAAAAATAAACAAGAAAAATCAGGAAAACCAAGAAAGAGAAAAACTGAAGAGAAGAAGAAGAAAAACGAAACAAAAAACCCAATGAAAACCGATGAAAAAACAAAGAAAACTGAGCAAGTCATGAAAAAACTTAAAAACTAGGTACGAACCGTGAAAATGAAGAAAAACTATATGAAAGTAATGAAAATAAAAAACACCCATAAAAACAAATAAAGAAATGAAGAAACCGGTGAAAGCAGAAAAACAAAAAAGCCAAAGTAAACAGGAAAAGAACAAAGAAATCGAAAAAAGAAACAAAAAAGAAAAGAAACAAAGAAACCATGGGAGCGAAAGCAACGACCTCAAAGTTGGAACGAACCAGCGAAGTGTTTGCTCGCGAAAAAAAATCCCAGAAAAACAAGCCGGCTCAATCTCGCGTGAGAGAGCTATTCCATTCAAGCGAGAGTAGCTTCCATTTCGCGTAAAGCGCGTAGTGCCGTCTTTGCCTCGCTAAGAGTTCTAATATCGTACCATGTACCCTGTGTGTTGTAATATATTTTGATCGTGTATGATGTCAATTTGTACCGTGTAAGGTCAACTCCACCGTACAATTTCAAACAGACGTCTGTTTTATTCGAATTCTGTCCATTTGAGATAGTAAAACGGACATGCATGTCCGCATGCGGTCGTCAGGCCATCGATGTGCCCAACACGGCCGACCCAACTTAAAATATGTCCGACTATGTTTTGCTTTAGACATTTCATCAAGCACCGGCGCTGGCGTCGACGAGGAGCACTGGCGCTGTCCGGATTCGCTGCACCCGTGCCCCGCCGGCCGTAACCCGCCGCAGCCGCCTCGCCGCAGCCCACACGCTCGCCCACGCAATGTGCCGCTCGGCGGAGGGGCACGCCTTGTGCTCGCACATGGCCGCCACCGGCTAGCTAGCAAGCAAGCACGTACGTGAACGCGGCGGCTGGCTGGCTAACTAGCAAGCACGCAAACGCGGCGCCTCGCTAGCTAGCATGCCCGTGCGCCCAGCCCGCCTAGCAGCTCGCCCGTGCCGCATCTTGCCACGCGCTCGCGCATACCTCGTGCGCCGGCCCTGCTCCGGCTATGCCGCGCCCGCAACTGCGTCCTCGCCTTGCCGCCCTCGCAGCGCTGGCCGCCAGACGCAGCAGCGCCCGCCCGTGCCCGGCGCGTCCTCGCCCTACCGCGCCCCGCGCGGCGCCGCTTCGGCAGACGCGCCAGCGCTCGCCCGCCAGCGCGATGCCGCGCGTCCGGCACCCAGCTTGGGTGCTGCGCGCCATACGCCACGCCCGTAGCGCGCCGCCCGCCCAGCGACCTCGCTACGCCCGGCTGACCACGCTCGCGCCGGCCGCGCTCGCGCCATCCGCCTTCGCCGTCCCCGCACTCGTCCGCAGCGGCTGGTTGGCTAGCTAGCCAGCTAGCACGCCCGCGCACGTCGCAACTAGCTAGCTAGCACGCGCAGCCAGGCATGCACGCACGCTTCGCCGCCGCCATTGCCGAGCTCGGTCGCCACGCCTGGCCCATAGCCGCCAGAGCTTCACCGCGCCGCCAAGGCCAGCATCGCCAGCGAAGAGCTGCCGCCGCCGTGTTCCTGGTTTCGACCCGCAGTTCAGACTCAATCGCCGCGCCGCTGCAGACTCGCGCTTCGCCGCCAAGGCCACCCGCTTCTTCCGACGAGCCTAGGATGGTGCAGGCCGTCGGCACTCGCGGCTGCCGGAGTCACGCGCCGGCGCGGTGCGAAAGAATCAGAGAAAAGAAGGAGAGAGAGGGGATGGGTGGGTGGGTGGGCCCCATTTGTTTCAATGACTAGCGGGCCAGGCCTCACATGCAAAGGGACGGGGCGGACGAGGACCACGCAGAAAACGTCCTGTCGTGTCCATTTCAGACGCAAATTCAGACCAAGTTTGCGTCCAGGATGGGGCGAGCCGGACCAGAAACGGACATTTTTTTACGGATGGGGTCGCGCGTTAGGTCGTCTGATATGTCCGTTTTACCCCAACCGGACAGGCCTGGACGATTTGGGGTTGTGCGCTGGAGTTGGCCTAACAAAAGATTCAAATCCTTGGCTGGTATGAAGGGCAGTTCCGGTTCTTTGAGCCGAGGTACCACCGTCTGATGCATTTTTAGCAGTATTGTAGATTATGTGATGAATTATTTTTTTATGTTTATATTCATGGTGCCTTTATATTTAACCTATAGATGTATATTTCTTCCGGTTGCTTGTTTATTCTTGTCCAATCTAGATAAGTACTTAGTAGTCGGAGAGATGTGCATTACTCAAGTTTAATCTTGCAAATAACGCTTGTATTGAATTGTTGCCATTGAGGATAAAGGTTTATTAAATTATTCATTTTGATCTCATAACTAACAATATATCATCTTGCTTACAGTACATGTGTATACACTTAAAGTTCAGATGATGCAGAGGGATCTCGGTCTAAGGGACATGCTATTTTGCTATAAGATGCAAAGGGTATCTCAGTCTAATATATTTGGACATACCGCCTATGTAAAATCAACACATCCGTATGTTTAATATGAGCATGAAAAATATCATTGGCACTTTTATGTATTGGAGAGATGCACTTGGTGAACCTATGAGCTGCGGTCCAGTTTTTAGCATAAGAATCACCTTCCAACAAATTTTGCATGTCTTTTTATTTTCTGTTTTGTTTTATTCTTAAAATACAAAAATATTATCTACCAAGTTGTCTCTTAATTACCTTGTGCAACTTGCAAGACTAGCAAGGTTGACACCCGTGTTAGCTCTGTTGCGGACACAATTGAAGTTTTAACCGTGTTGTTGAAAATAACTACCGTTGCAAGAATGGAGTTACCTCCACAGATTGATTCCTTGGTTTCTCACTAAGGGAAAATTTGCTACTTCCTACAAACGCCTACACCGGGGATCCCCACAAATCTACCTTGGGTTTGTAGCAGCAAGGTGTTTGGAGGAAAACCAATTGGAGCACGCCACCTTCGCTGGTTACACAACCGCCATGTTGCAAGCGGCTGATGCGTCCACGCCCGTCCAACAAGGGTACCCACCAACTAGGTTCTCCCGCTCTTATGTCTAGAAGAGGGAAAAGACTCCCACCCCACCCTCGATCATTCAATCGGATAGATTTGATGCGTGGCATGCGTGTGTGCTGCGCCTCTCTCTCTCTCTCTCTCTCTCTCTCTCTCTCTCTCTCTCTCTCTCTCTCTTTATGTGTGTGTGTCTCTCTCTCTCTGCTAAGCAACATGCACATTCTTTGTTCTCCACAGTGATGATCTATTGTTGCTGCCATGCCCGTACTGCTCATGTCCTCTTCCTCCGCCCTTCTTCATCGCTGCAGGTGGAGAGGCCAGCGAAGATCGTTGCACCACCATGGCACACGACCACGGGAAGATCGATCCGAAGGTTCTCCACCATGCTAAACCCCGGGGAGACGATGTGTCAAGGGGAACAAGCTTGAGGTCGCCAGATACGGCACCGACGGGGATCCGATGAGCCGAATTGGATGCCCATGATCCCAACTGGTGAGGTCGGCTCTCCAAAATCATTAGCTGGTTAGTGATTTTAAGGATATCTATGCTGCATACATCATTTCAGCATGCTCAAAGCTCTTTTTTTAATTGCAAGCACATAGATGATATGTTGCAATGATTCTGGAGGTCCACTGCAAATGCTTTGTCTCCATGCTGCAGTTGTTTCTTTATGTTATGGCGAATTTTCTTACGTATGTTGCTTTGACTAGTGGGGTTTTGTTGAATACACAAATCAAGGTTTGAATATGGAATATCGGGTTCGTATCGGTTTGCCACCAGCATATCGGATATCAGTTATTTGGTGATATGTAGTTATATCATAGACAACATATCCAAAAAATAATCATATTCTTGTAAAAAGGAAAAGAGAGTATGAGGTCAACGCCTCAACATAATAAATTTAGGTTACTAGTTTATTTACTTGCTTATTAAGAAACTATTTGAAAGAAATTTACAAAATCCTTGATCGGGGATTAATAACAATAAATTACATATGCGTTTTTCAGATTATAAACACATATCTTTGATCGATCAATGAAGTTGTAAATACATAAAATTATTTTCACTGTTTCTAAGAAAGACTTGTTGTCATCTACTACTGTATGTATTAGTCTATATCAACGCACATATCAGGTCAGATATCAGCCATATCGATCGATATTTCGGTCTATATAGGAAGATGTGTGAGAAAATAATATGTTATATTCATATCGGTTGACCCCCAAAGTTAATATATCGGTCGCTTCGCCCTAGATTTAGAAGCTTCACACAAATCATTTTGCTCCATGGATGTGTTTGAAATTTTGAATCGCTACAGACATTTCCTACGAGGGTATCGCCATACGCGCAAGAGGAAATTCTCTTACGATGACGGAAAAATAAATGTGTGGAGCACTTCAGATTATTCTGCTACGACGATCAGAAGAACCAAAACTGATTTAGATGGGATCGGACGGCTTTCCCCGGCAACTCGATCGTCCATCGAAATGGATTCCGAGCCAAATCCTAGTGCAATTATACGTAAGTGGGATCCATCCATATAAGCTACAGAGGATCACGCTTTGCTTAACGCCGGGTAATCTCGATTATACCCAGTAATCCGACATGGCCACCCTTTGCTGGTCCGTGGACGTCAAGGGCGGCGAAGCCCTGAGGTCTCGCGTGCTGGACGGCCGCCGCGGCGCCGTCACCAGCGTCTCCCTCGTCGGCCCGCCCAGCGGCCGGAGCGTCGCCGTGGAAGCCTACGTCAAGACCGCCAGCGGGACCCTCGCGCTCGCATCGTTGTCATCCGAGAGGCCCCGCGCGGAGCTGCCGCGGCCGGTGCTCGTGATGGAAAGCGATTTCTTCTGCTCTCGCGTGAGGCTTCATGGTTCGGTTCGAGGGTCGCTTTAACGATCACGTTCTTCCTCCGCCGCCGCTGTGCGAGGGGTTGGAGGACGAAGATGACGATGACGAGGATGACGAGGACGACAACAGCGAGGCCGAGGAATACTCGGTGGATTCGGAAGACGAGGAAGATGACAGCAGCAGCGAGGAGGAGGAGGACGAGGAGAGCGACGGCGAGGTCGACGGACAAGCGGCCAGCACCGACGATGACGTGACGCTAGGCAGTCTACAGACGCTGCACCGTAGGAAGTTCGTCCCCGAGGGGCAAGGGCAACTCGTTGGAGGTTCGGCGCCGCGGTTCGCCTGCGCCGGGAGGACGCTCGGCTTCATGCGGGTCGCCGCCGTGGAGAGCGAAGGAGGAGACGAGAGCAAGCAGATCTTGGTTCTCTACCGCTACACCCACTTCAAGGCGTCACCGGACGGCGTGGAACAGCGAGGGAGGACGAAGGAGCACCAGCTCCGGTTCATCGCCACCGGCGACCACGCGGCGAGGTCGCTGGCATGGGCCGGATCGTCTCTGGGCCTGCTGATATACCCCGATATCTTGAGCAAGAACAAGAAACTCCAGGAGATCACAAAGCAGCTCCAGGAGCTATGGTCCAGCTTGGCGTCGCAGGTGAGCGTCCCGCCGGGAGCAAGGCGCGTCGAGGTGTTCGTGGACGTCGGCATCCTCCGGCGGGCGGACTACACGCCGGCGAGCATGGGGCACATGTACACCGCGCTGGAGAGCATGGTGGCGGACCCGTGGCCCGGGCGCTTCGTCGGCATGGAGTTGCTCTTGCCGGTGCCGGTCCGGTCCGGCACGGAAGGCCACGACGATGATGATAGCGGCAGAAGCGCAGACGAGCGGCCGGCAAAGCGGAGGAGGGTAGACGTCGCCGGGGAGGATTGCCCCGTCTGCTTGCAGCTGCTGGATGGCGACGACCTCGCCGCGTGGCCCGGGTGCGGCGGCAAGCCGCACGTCTTCCATGGCGCGTGCCTGGAGGGCGTCCTCCGGAACAGCGAGATCTGCCCTATGTGCAGACACAAGCTGGACATCAAACACAAGCTAGAGTGATAGACCCGGTTCGCAAGGGCGTCGCATGGTTGTTTCAATAAGTTTGTGTAGTCAGTGTATCATTCCCTTGTAACTGCAATTAGCTTGAATCTTCTTCAGATTTGCTTACGTTTATCTGAAGGATGGCATTTCATTCGACTGATTGATGATGCATTCATGAGCTCATCCATTGATGAAATGCGTCAGATGTATATTGTATGAACGTATCATTGTAATTGATTTAGTTGGAAGGAAAATTTGTTTGTTCAATTCCTCAATTGTGTGCCTACTTTTCTTTTGTTAGTGAAATGGTTGTTCATCAAAGTTTGCTTTCATCTCCTCTCAAGTTGTTTGCTTATTGCCGACTGACAAATGAGGAAATTCTTGCCTATAATTATGAACATGGCTAGCGGGCGCCCGAGCGCCCACTGGTAGGAACTAGCGCTCATCCAAATATGGAAAAGAGCAGCTGACGCACACGATTGCAGTTCACTAAAAAAGAAACCATGTCCTCGCGTGCGTTTATTTGGGATCTAAAAAGTTCTAAAACTGTAACTTCTGATTTAATGTCGAAATTCAATTTCGTTTTCACAGTTGGCTTTCTTGCGACGAGTTCTTCGAAACTAGATCTCATATAGATAGGTTTCGTCGAAATTTTTTTTGAGGCAACTTTGGATACGATGAAGGCAACTTTAGTGCTATAGAAAAGCAACTTCATTTTTTCCCAGTAGGGCCGCCTATTAGGTTGGTTTTGTCAAAAAAAAAAAGAGAAAACCACACACAACATGATGCACCTTCTACATATAGAAAAGTCTAAGTTCATCATCGATGGGGCTATTGGAGGCAAAACAAGGATTGTGCACTTGAGTATCACCTAAAAAATTAGCAATTTTTGGGGTGTTTTCGTGCAATTCCAGTGCATTCAACAAGCAACTCATGTGTGTTTCCTATTGGTTGGTTTGTGTAAAATTAGAAAATCAAGAAAATGTGTGCAAGTCCAACTCATCTTGTGTGTGTATGCAACTATACACATCTGCATATAGCAATCGTTCTAGCAAACTATAAGAAACTGTCCCTCTAGCAGAAATCCACACAACTATTCTAGCAAGATCCAAAGTCACTATTCCTAGCAAAAAATTCAAGCAATTGTCCTAGCAAATCCAAGCAATTGTAATACCAAAACGCAATGCAAAATTGCTTATAGCAAAACCAAGCAAATGTATTACCGAACAGCAATGCAAAATTATTCTAGCATAACCGAGCAACTATCCTACAAAACCAAGCATATGTACTATCCAATCCAAGCAACCGCATTACTGAATAACAACTATGAAAAAATTGTCCTAGCAAAACCAAGCAACTGTCCCTAGCATTCCTACTTAGATTGTCTAAAAACGTATGACCAACTTGAATAGCCTTTGTGGACAGCTATCTTACCCCCCTCCCCTCCCCATGCAACTTATCTATTCTAACAAAAATCCAAAACAAGTCAATTACAAAGAAAACACAAAATGAAAAACAAGTCAATCCAAAAATCCAAACAAATCCAAAACAAGTTTGCTTTCATCTCCTCTCAAGTTGTTTGCTTATTGCCGATTGACAAATGAGGAAATTCTTGCCTATAATTATACGTTTTTTTAGAATCACCGGGGGAGGAGTCCCTCCACCTGAATATATTACTCAAAGTGGCCATAATGCCAGGAGAGTGATCCAGTTTATAAGGAAAACCGGATTGAAAACCTTAATAAATTGACCCCGTTTATGAGGAAAACCGAGCCGAAAACCAGAAAAGTAACAAGTGTTACAAGGAAAGGAGAGGAACAAGACGCCCAACATAAGGCAAGACCTAGCTAGCATACTAACAAGACCAGGTAGATGAGGGGTGCGTCGAGGGATCACAATACCAAGACTCTACAAACTGCCTAACGCACCGCACCGGCGTGCGTATCAAACCCCACAACACAACAGAGGAGCATCCACAATCAACGAGTGCCAAAACTTAACACGAACCTTGTGCCAAAGCTTAACACGAACCTTGACTGAGTGCTCCGCCACGGAAGTTCAAGACGATTAGCAAGGCGGGGAGGCGTCATTGCTTCGTCATTGAGCAAAGGTGAACCAAGACGAGACCAAGAGCCCGAGGCTCGCCTCAACAGAACAGGGTCATGAGCATGCATAGAAGCAGGCCGGAGAGACCACACATAGGACAGCCGAAGAGAAACACCTGAAGAAGAAACACCACCCTCGGCCCTGAGCAGGCCGCACCACCACCACCAAACGCACCATCCACAACCACACACAGCAACAGACGCCGTTGTTTGGGTCTCCAAGACGACGCCTCCAAGGAGGTAGTGTTGTCGAGCACACAACACCGTCATCTGATCCGGCAAGCCCGATCTTGAGGTTTTACCCGGAGACCACAAACAAAGAACTGTAGGTGTTGTAGCTCCACGATGGCACCTCCTACGAGGAAAACGACGTCCGTAGACACCACTGCAGCCGGCATCAGCATAGCCGATGCAGGGTTCTCACCTAGAGTTTGAGCACATCCCTACAACAATACGGCAATCGACCATCACCGCCGTCGAACCCTCCAACGATGAAGAAGCACGACGAACCGCCTCATCCAGCCGCACCTCGCGGAGACCACCGACGGACAAACTCAACACTAGACGCCAGATCCACAATGGCCGTCCGGACGTAGAGCCACCGGACGCAACGCGAGCCACCGTGCCCCACCAAGCACCATGCCGGCAAAGAGCAGAGGGGCGCTGCCCGAGGCCAAGAATCACCATGGTTCCGGGCTGCAGCCATCCATCAGGCACGCCGACGCGCCCCACGCGCGCCACCGCACGCCTACCGGAGGCCAGAACCGAAGCGCCCGCAGTATTGACTGAAGGCGGGGGGATCGAACCTTGCTGTTGCAGCACCTCGCACAAAGAGCCGCAGTCGGCGCGACGCACACCACCAGACCAAAATCACCAGGCGAGGAGCACGGGCTGCCACCCCGAAGCTCCGGATCCAGCCGCACGAAGATGCCACCACGAGCTGCCACCACCAGATCGACCCGAAGCTGCCACACGAGCTCCGGCTCCAGATCCGTCTGATGCAGCCACCACCAGGACCAAACGGGACGGCCCGCCACACAGCCGCACGAGCGCCGTCCCGCTGGAGGTCGTCGGGGTACTCCAGCCGCCGGCCCGCCGTAGTCACGCCGCAAGACCCCATGGCCGAGCCTCCCTCCACCCCAGCACCACCGACCGCGAGCGAAGCCCGCCTCTAGCCGCAGATTGACCGCCAAATCTGGCCACGGCGGATCAAGCCCCCAAGGCAGCCCTGGGAGCCTCGCGCAGCCCACCACGCAGCCCTCAGGAGCAACCGCTGCACAAGAAGACCGAAGCGCCGCCGCTGCCACCCGTCGCCGCCGCTGCCACAACAAGGCCGCCACCAGCTTGGACCGGCTGCTCGCAAGCCGCCACGAGCCGAGGAGAGAAGCCCGCTGCCGCCCTCGTAGGCGAAGCTAATTCGCTGGCGGCGCCTAGTGGCGGCGGCGAGAGGAGGAGGTAGGGAGCAGGGGTGGCGGGGATGGGGCTCGCCGCCGTCAGGAGAGCGGCGGGCAGAGCGTGTTCTCACAACTCGTTTTCTATAATTATACGTGTGTTACACGTGCACGCTTACTAGTGCCCTATAAATTTTCTCTTTACATGCATGTTGGAACGTAACAGAAAAGAAATCCTACACCTACGAAACCGAAAATGCGCTAAACCAACGGAGTAATATGGGGTGTTTACAGATCTATCCATAACATTCTTCTCTCCCCCCCTGATTTTCAATGGGGGCGGGCCCCTCATCATAATTTTTATCCAATCAGGCTGTCACATCTAACCACATCCGTAAACCCCATAATAACCTTATTCCAATCAAAAGATGCATGCCAAGTGAGCTGCACGCGTAAACCCTAGTACTTAGCTTTGTGTGGATGTAGCATTCCTCGGAACATAATCATAGTTTCACATTGGTTCAGTGCAAAACATTAAAATTCAAGAATCAGATTAAATAGATGGCAGATGAAGGATCGATCAGCATAATACATCCCTAGGAGTACGTGTGTGAAGTTGCAAGGGTGGTGGTCTGTATGTCGCGGTCGCCGCTCCGTGTCCCAATCCTAACCGGGATTTCTTCTTTCTATCGGAGTGCACTTTGGAAGTCGTCGGTCAATATAATAACAGGGGTCCGTCTATATCACATCTTAGATGTGAGATAATATCTCACATCTAAGTATGATGTTAGCATCACCTTATTTTTTATTTTTTGTCCTATTTGTTTGATTTTAATTTGTTAAAGCCCAAAACTAAAACTGAAACTAGTGTGTACGATCTTTCCTCGCCCAGTATGTGCACGATGCTGTTTTGAATGCATGGCTGCACCTTTCATCCCATGCATCAACGGCTTGGTGGCATGTCGGGTTCCTATCTGCCAGAAAGTGTTGTTTGTAGAGTGGAACTCAACTAAAAACCAGCTCGTCATGCGTCCGCCTATGTAGCCAGCCCTAATGCAAATCTGGTCACTAGCTCCTCCCAAAAAAAAAAAAAAGCTGGTAACTAGCTACCCATACAAAAAAACTGATCACTAACTTTTTCTGAAAAAAAAACTGATCGCTAGTGCTAACATCTACTTCCTCCGTCCCATGATGTAAGACGTTTTTTGACTCTAGTGTAATGTCAAAAAATGTCTTATATTGTGGGACGTAAGGAGTATTTGTTAGCTTTTGCGTATGATCGTTGTGCAAGTACATCTCTCATCGCTAGCTTCTAGGCTACCAACGATTATATTTTTTTGCGTTTTTCACTCTTATACTTTATAATTAATTTTCAATAAGGAACAAAGTTCGGTCCAGTTCAGGATTTTACATAATTTATTTCAAATTATAAAAAATGTTAACGAATACCAAAATTTCTACAATATATGATGAACAATCCTTTAATATATGATGACCATTTTCTAAATACACACTAATTTTTGCAAATATACAGTGTACGGTGAACTTGATTATTTACGATGAACTAAAAGCAAACTTTTTTATATACATTGAACTAAAAGCAAACAGGAAAAAAAACAAAATAACAAATATAGAAAATGGATAAATAAGCAGAGAACAAAAAATGAACACATTTTGATTTGTTTAAAAAATTGAAAAGCATGAAGAATTTTAGAAAAACGAACAAATTAACAAATTTGAAACAATTATTGAAACTTGTGAATTTATGAAAAAAGAAAAAAAGATCAAAAAATGAAATCAACTTTTGAAAAAATAGAAAAATTAATAGCAGAGGAAAACCAATGAAGAAAAATGATAAATAAAAAAAGAAAAACATAAAGAAAAGAAAAGAAAAGAAAGAGGAAAAATGTATCCTAGCTACTTGGGCCGGCTCGTCTGCAGTTTGTTCACTGGCGAGGGTGGACTTGCAACTAGGACAAAAAAAATATCGGACCCCTAGTGGCAAATCGAGGGTGGACTCTCAACTGGGACTAAAAAAGGTCGAACCCTGGTTGTGAGTCGAGTTTGGACTTGCAACTCGGACAAAAAAGGTTGGGCCCGAGTTGCGAGCCAAGGGTGGAGTTGCAACTGGGACGAGAAAAGGTCAAGCCCCAATTGCAAGTCGACAGTGGACTTGCAACTAAGAAAAAAAGGTCGGGCCCCAGTTGCAAATTGAGGTTGGACTTGTAATAGGGACTAAAAAAGGTCGCCCCCAGTTGCAAGCCGAGGGTGGACTTGCAAGTTGGACAAAAAAGGTTGACTCCTAGTTGCGAGTAGAGGGTGGACTTGCAACTTGAATGAAAAAAGATTGGACCCCAGTTGCGAGTCGAGGGTGTACTACAACTCGGACAAAAAAAGGTTGGACCCTAGTTGCGAGTAAAAGGTGGACTTGCAATTCGGACAAAAAAGGGTTGGGCCCCAGTTGCGAGTCGAGGGTGGACTTGCAATTTGGACAAAAAAAAGTCTAGCCCCATTTGTGTCGAGAGTGGACTTACAACTAGGACAAAAATGGTTGGGCCCCACTTACGTATTGAGGGTGGACTTTCAACTCGAACAAAAAAAGGTTGGACCCCAGTTGCGAGTCAAGGGTGGGTTTGCAATTAGAATAAAAAATGTCGAGACCAAGTTGCGAGTCGAGAGTACAAATGTAACCGGGAAAAAAGGTCGGGCCTCAGTTGCAACTCGACTGTGGACTTGCAACTCGGACAAAAAAGATCAGACCCCAGTTGCGAGGTGAGGCTTGACTTGCAACTTGGACAAAAAAATCAGGTCTGAGTTACAAGTCGAGAGGGATATTGCAACTAGGACAAAAAAGTTCAGGCCCAATTGTGAGTTGACGATGGACTTGCAATTAGAAAAAAGATAGGCCCGAGTTGCGAGTCGACGATGGACTTGCAACTAGAAAAAAAGCCCGGGTCCCTTGTTGCGAATCGAGAGCAGACTTGCAACTAGCACAAAAACGTCGGGCCTAGTTACGAGTCGAGGGAGGACTTGCAACTGGGACAAAAAATGGTTTGATCCCAGTTGCGAGTCAAGAGCGGACTTGCAACTGGGACAAAAAATGGTTGAGTCTCAATTGCGAGTCGAGGGTGGACTTGTAACTAGGACAAAAAATGGCCGGATCCTAGTTGCGACTTGAGAGCGGACTTGCAACTAGGACAAAAAATGGTCGGGTCCCAGTTGCGAGTCGAGGGCTGACTTGCAACTGGGACAAAAAATGGTCGGGTCCCAGTTGCGAGTCGAGGGCGGACTTGCAACTGGGACAAAAAATGGTCGAGTCCCAGCTAAGTAGTCGAGGGCGGACTTGTAATCGAGACAAAAATGATCCGATCCCAATTAAGTAGTCGAGGTGGACTTGCAACTAGGACAAAATGGTCGGGTCCCAGTTGCGACTTGAGGATGGACTTGCAACTGAGACGAAAAATGATCGGGTCCTAGTTGCGAGTCGAGGCTGAACTTGCAATTGGGACAAAAAAAGTTAGACCCCAGTTATGAGTTGAGGGATGACAAAAGCAGAACCGAACAGGCCTAGGCCAACAATAGGATACACAATATAACAAGCAACAACAAGCGAGGCGGAAGGTAGAGTGCTTACACGAAAATTACGATAACTAAATCAAGCGGCGGATTTAAAGAATACTTATAAAATTTTAAAAATTATGGATTTCAAAAGACCATAAAAAGGAAAAACAAAAAAACAAAAGTAATAAAAACTAATGAAAAACAAAAAAAAATCTTATAGCAAAGTTTTATCCTATGGAATATTCAAAAAAAAAGTTTTATCCTATGGTGATGCACAAAAAATTAGTCAGTACATCAACATTGTAAAAAAAGTGCATTTATATCGTACAACTATAACATTGCCCCTGCTAAATTTTTTGATATGGCTAATTACATCATTACTGGAGAAAGGCTACAGTGAGACAAACTTCTTTCTCTTCTTACTAAAAAAACATCCATTGATCTCGGGATGAAGGCACTGCTTAAAACAGTTTAGCAAAGCTTTCCACCACAACACACAGAACATCATTTGCTCAAAAAAAAAAAACAGACAAAACATCAGCTTGATCACGTAACGGAACCAAGTCTGGTTAGAACGGCCAGCAATTGGCAACTCAGTCTCTTTGAATTCCAGTACAAAAGCCCAACAACCAAACCGCAGCCCGTGACTTGGCACGTGGCCCATAAAAACAAAATAGGAACAGCCCACCCACTCGCGTGGACGTGGACAGAGGCTACGGCGTACGACAACAGGATGCGAACGAGCGTGCGAAGGAGACAATCACGTTGCGCGAACTTTAAAGACAAACAAAGATCAACGGTTCTAGATTTAGATGTGAGATACTCCCTTCTTTGCGGTTTATAGGGCTTATCTTAAAATTTTCGTTTTTCCATTTTATAAGACTTAATTTGATTGTTCTCAATCACAATGCTCAGATTTCCGCCAAGATTAAATCATCAGACGCAAAGATAAGAGAAAATCGACCAACGACGTAATTTATGCATGCATGCATTGCAATTAATGCATTGGTAAACATATTTTTTTGAGAAAAACAAGAGCATTAATTGGGTGCTTTTGCAAACTACAAAAAGTATTCCACCACTCACCATCTACCTTGGTTGATGAGATTTTTAAATTGAGCCTTATAAACCGAAAAGGAGGGAGTAGTATATTACATCTAGAACGTGTAATAACAGCTGCACGTAGAAAGCATTAGCGAGAGGTCAATTTACTTCAAAGGAGTGCACGAAATTAAAAAGAGGTCGAGCGGTCGATTGAGCAATGGCCATGGATGATCAGCAGCAACAACTTCGCCGCCCATGGTTCTTCAAGATCGAGACCGGTGGGGAGCAGAGGTTGATCGCGAGGGCCGACCATCCCATCTGGGTCACCGACGTCTTCCTCGTCGACCCGGCGAGCGCCGTCGGCCAGGGCGCCGTGGACGCCTGCGTCGGCCAGGGCGTCGTGCTCGCGTCGCTCTGGGCGGAGAGGCCCCGCGCCAAGCTGCGGCCCGCGGTGCAGCTGCGCGAGGAGTGCTCCCTTTACGTCACGCGGCCCGGAGCCGACTCCTCCTCCGCCGGCGCCGTCGTTGTCGTCCAGTTCGAGGGTTCCCTTGTTTCCTGGTAATGGTATGACGACATCGACGAGGAGGAGGAAGAGGGAGCGTTCCCGCTGGTATTCCCCGGCCGCTTCCTCGGGCGGCTGCAGGAGCTATGGTCGAGTTTAGTGTCGTCTCGAGCCGCGCGCAGCGTCCGCGGCGACGTTGACGGACAGGCGGTCAGGGCGAGCAGCGCCGGCAGGGAGGAAGCTAATACTAGAATCGACGAGGAGTATGAGAGCGAGGAGGAGGAGAGCGACGACGAGGTTGACGCACACGCGCCTGGCACGGCCGGGAGCACGGCCGGCATCATGCGGGTCGCCGCCGCGGAGATCCAAAAAGGCAATGGCAAGCACATCTCGGTGGTCCACCGCCTCACCCACTTCTCAGCGACGTCGGACGGTGGCGTGCAGCAGGTGCGCGGAAGCACGAAAGTGTACCAGCTCCGTTTCGTCGTCCCGCCCGCCGGCGACACGGAGAGGGAGCTGCGCCGCTGGGTCGGCGCATCGCTGGCCCCGCTGGTTTACCACAGCTGCTTCCACAGGAGGCTCCAGAGGCTATGGTCAAGCTTGATTGCCGACGTGACCGTCCCACCACAAGCCGAGCGCGTCGAGGTGTTTTTCGACGTGGGCTTCCTCCGGCCGGAGAACTGCACGCCGCAGCGCATGGAGCGCGTGCGCGCCGCGCTGGAGGGCATGGCTGATGAACCGTTGCGCGGGTACGACGCCGGCATGGAGCTGCATCTGCCGGAGCCGGTGCGGTGCGACGCCGGGGAGGAGGATTGCCCCGTTTGCTTGGAGCTGCTCGAGGGCGACGACCTCGCCGCGTGGGCGGGCTGCAGCAAGCCGCACGTCTTCCATGGCGCGTGCTTGGAGCTCGTGCTCAGGAAGAGCGACAGGTGCCCGCTCTGCCGGCGCTCGTGGTACATAGAGCCCCAACGACTGCGGCACGCTAAGCACGGTCAACGGCAGTCTGCAGCTAAAACATTAGTAGGGATATTTTTGTTTGTCTGTATGATAGTACTAGCATTCTTCACATGGATGATGTACTCATGAATCAGTTCATGTATATACGGAAAACGTCAGAGAAGCGGCCAACTGCGAAGTCGTCATCGGGGCATGCCGTATGGTACCCGCAGGTATCGTACACCCGCATGGACAAGGTACGAGCATAATTTTATATCCATGAATAATATTCATACTCTACCCGTTAAGTCATGGATAAGGTACGGGTATGACCTTGTACCCGCGGGTATACACATGCCCTGCCTGCTTATAAACTAATGTTAAGTTATCGTTAATTAATAATTAATTTTTCATGTGGCTTGTCTACTTCTATTGACTTATGAGTATATTGTACTCATCTACTCGTTATTGAGTTGAGATAATTGTATTTTTTGTCAATTGTGCTATAAATGACCGTAAAAATGTGAACAACTCATGTACTATTTGTTCTACCCGCTGGATACCCAATGGGTACAGGTACCCGTCGGGTATGGGTATGGGTAAAGTTTCATCCCCATAGATACGGGTATGGATAGAATTTTATACCCACCGACTATACGGGTATGAGTATGGTATTGCTCTACCCTGCCCATACCCTACCATTGCCATCCTTAGCCGCGAGCATGCCCAGGGGCGGACCTACTTTGATGGGTGTGGGGGCACCTGCCCCCACTTGATTTTCTTGTTCGCTTATACTCCCTTTGTCCGAAAATACTTGTCATCAAAATGGACAAAAAGAGATGTATCTAAAACTAAAATACATCTAAATACATCCCTTTTATTCATTTTGATGACAAGTATTTTCGGACAGAGGGAGTACCTGATTGGGAGTACAGGCTGTGTGTCCCCACGTTGCCCCCACTAGGCCTAGCTTCATTTGTAGCCGATGTAGTCTCTACTCCTAATGTCTCAGTTGGTAGGTCGCGTTCCGGGTTTTATTTTCGTCCCACCATTTTCGTTCGGTTTTTTTCGCTGGTTTTTTTTCGTCCTCCCCATGCACACAAAAAAAACCACCCTCATCGACTCCCTCGTCCTAGGGTTACGCTCCGCCACAACCGTCGCCTCCTCACGAGAGCGAGCGGGTAGGAATAAGCTCCGCCGCCGACTCGCCTCCTCGCACCATCGCCGCCTTGCACCGACTCCTGTGTCGCTGGCGGCTTCAGATCGGCGCCAGATCGCTGGCTCGCTCAAGACCGACGCCGAGGTCGCAGTTCCTCCCCACTGCGACGATCCCACTGTCTTCTCCTAGAGGACAGGCGACGCCTGTGTTGGAGACTTCGCCCCGATGGTGGCGAGGAGTACGGCGCACCTCCATGAGGACACCTCGGCTGCGGCCGCCGGGCGAGACCGCGACGCCCCTCCTAAAGATGGGTAGGTTCCCATGATCCCTTCCTTCCCTGTTTCCTCGCCCCTCCCCTGTCGTCTCGATGCCAATGCCGACGCTGGGCGCCAATTGGCGCTGGGGCTCGTGGATTATGTGCGACGAGCACATCGCTCGGTGCTGCTATTTTCCATTCGCTGTTGGGTTGCTTCTACTCTCCACCAATCTCAAGTGGCAGAGAGTAGGTTTGACCTCAATTTCGATGCAGATATGGATTGGGATGTGATGCGTGTAGTTGCTAATTAAGTGATTTGGATCTTGTCCTCAGTTAGAGTTCTCAATCTCAAAGAAGTGGGGTTTACGAATTTTATTATTTTTCAGCTTGAATGGACCGTAGCTTCGCCTAACTGACTGACAGTTGTATTTGACTGCAGATATGGATTAATTCATTTCATGGCAGATGCTGGTTTTGACCTTGGTTGATCATGCTTTGTTCCGTGTTTGACCTGCAACATATGTTCTATGCATTCGCAAAAATGGTAACTGAATAATTACTACGCATCATGGAACATCTTGCTTAATACCTGAGTCCCTGACCCTCGTTGCTACAGGTTTATCTGCCCAATCACATGAATTGATTTTTTTTCACCCAAAAAGGTTAGAAATCAACTGCTTTGCATACACAATTAAATAGTGAAGATTGCATTATTTTTTAAGAACATGTTCTATTGTAAAGATAAGGTCAGAGGCATACCAATACAATGCCCTGTTTAGTGAAGCTACAAAACCCACCATCATAACTTAATTTCTAATAACATTGGGCCTGTAAGTAAGTGCTTATTTAATAAATAAACATACTCGGGCTTGATTGGCTTTGTAACTAGGTTGAGTCGTGGACCCAGATTGATCAGCTACGGTGACCCGGTTACTATATTAGTGTATCCAACGCGGTATGGCAGAAATTGTAATGCAATACTACATATCTCACAAAAAATGTTTGTTTCTAGCATGAACTAGCAATGTGCCCGTGCGTTGCAACGGGTCCAAAATAGAATAATACATGTTCACAAACTTGAAAGAAAAACACTCTAGTTTTGTGTATATATCACTAAAAATATACTCGTATTAGGTTTCACTCAAAATATATTCCTTGTGGCTGTTTTGATGAGGTGGGGGAGGGATGTGGTTGGTTTCAAGATTTTAAGGGGTTTCTGCAAATTGGAGCAGAGAAGTGGGGTCTTGTTGCAGAAATGCCACGACTTACATCATAGTCGTTAGATGCAGATCTGATGGTCAGAAATGACGGATGGCAGACACACCATCATCACCAACTGAGTCTTTTATAGGAGTTAAAGATAAGCAATAAAACACCACACCTGTAGGAAGGTTACACATAATTTGTTGAAGTTCCAGAATAAAAGAATTGCATTGGTGCTAACGATTTAGTGCTTAGTGGCATCTTCCATTGCCATATATGCTCTCATTATTCATGCTTACTTATGTGCAGGACACCTTTTGCACGATATAGGGGATCAGACTAAGAGAGAGCAAGCGCCAATGATATGAAGCATATGGCAGTTCCATAATATGTAACTGGCTAAGTGTTAAGAAACCAAGTATGTCAAATATTGGCCTTCAGTATTCATATATTAATATAAGCTAAAAGCAAATAACTTTACATGACAGTTTCTTTTATATGATCTTTGAGTGATGGTAACATAAGTCTGCATAACACATATTTGACCTAGGGCAGTTCGGTGAACTGGCGAAGGGCTTGCCGGCTGGTAACATACCAGATGTCCAGATGGCACAACCGATCAGCACCGGCACCGGTGACGTGGACGGAGGAACCTGCGACTAGACAAAAGTAACGACAACGCGCAACGAAATTATCCAGTGAGTCTCCTTTTGGTTCATACTATGCAACGCACATAATCCAGTGACTCATCAACTTCGGCGAGTCTCCTTTAATTTCTTCTTTAGTTCTCCAGTGAGCCATGCAACTAATTTGTACCGTACTACAGTATTCGCTGCAGAAATTCTTGAGTTAGATGGAATTCGTACTACAGTATCAAGCTGGAGTTTTTTTAGTTATATGGAATTAATTAGGGGCGACAATTTGTTGTTTATCCTCACAAATATGTACTATAAATTAGGCATAACAAAATCACTCTCTTGTTTGGATTTAATTTGCAATGATCTGTATGTTTGTGTTTGTGTAGTCATTAAGAGGAAGACAATGCTTTCTTTTTTGAATTAAAAATAGCAATGTAATTTATTTCCATTGTTGATTTATCATATGTTCTGTACTGAACCATCAAAAGTACCTGGCTTCCTGATCTCAGACCCAAAATATGCTCTCTGTTGCTATTATTTTTCTCAATTAATTCTACAATTACTCCTTTTATTTAGGGATGTATTCCTCATATGCTTAACTATCCCTGATTGTTTTTAACATTGAAGATCATTTAGAGTAATTCATTTTCGTTCATCCTGAAATTCAGCCAACAAACATCAAATATATTAGTACATTAGATGATAGGGGGAAACTGTACTTGCAATGCCTAACTTCTGCGACAATGGACTCCCCCAAATGCCAACACCTTTACATGGATATTCATGATATTTTTGAAGGTTAGAGTATGAAAGTAGAACAACAAGTTCCATTACTTTGGGAAAAGTGTTCGGCCCTGAATGATGCATTGGAAGCTGAGAAAAGTGTAAGTAGGATGATGATCTGGTTATTTTTGGCATTGCATGGCATTTGGGAAAAGTGTAAGTAGGATGATGATGCATTGGAAGCTGAGAAAAGTGTAAGCTGAGAAAACTGCAATGAAAATATATACCAATAAATAAAGTGTTTAATTTTTGGGCATTAGTGTGGTATTATGAAGTTGCATACGAAGAATCGGGTGTAAAAGTATAATGGATACTCTTGTATTTTTGTTAATTGGCTTTGAATGGAGCCATTTAATTGATACAACATATAGTTCATTTCTTCTACAAAACACAATCACAATGTATACTATTCTTTTATCTCTTCGTTTGTTAAAACTGCAGTTCTATAATCTTTGTCAGCAATGTTCTCACGTTGGCTTGCTTAAGAATAAGATAGAAGAATTTTCTGGAAATGGCATGGAAAAAGGTATCCTATTCATCGGGTTAATGTTCATTTCAGTGAGTTATATCTCATAATTTGTATGTCCTAATCTCCATCTGTGAAGAATATTTTCAGTCAAAGCATTAATTTGTAAATTCTCCACCTATATATCTTGGTTTATTTTATATTGCTAATATATCTGTTGGTTTAATTATATATTGCTAATAACCTATTTTTTTGAGCCTAAAGATTTGGGCTGGCAACCCTGAATGTTCAGCTTTGTTGCATGACTCTAGCTTAGCAGTCCACGGGAAATATCAGCCCATTTTAGACACTAGACACCAGTTGATATTGCTTTGTTAAATCAAGATGTGCTATTACCATTTTTGCTTCCTTTCTAATCATTGTGCCTTGGCTAATTATTTTATTTGCTGCAGCTCTCAGTCTGAAGATGGTTGTTTTCATACTAGAGATTTAATAGCTTGTGCCTTGGTAGGATATCATATTCTGAAATATCGGCACTTATTGCCATGCTTCTCAAGCACTTCCATCAATTGCAGATTATTATCAACAGTGGGGATGATTGACGACATGAGCACTTAGCTGTACAGCTTGCTGCACACTGTTATTGTAATTGTCAGTTTTATGTTGATTGTTGAGGTGCAAGCCACCATCTCTCCCCTCTTTAATTACCCAACCCCCAATGAGCTAAGTGCATGTAGAAATTAAGAAGACCATGTGTAGATTGCTATTGGTCTTGATTACCGTGTGATGATGGAGAAGTATGTTTTCCCACTTTAAAGTGCATTGGAAAGATAGAAGTACACTCTTTTATGGACAAATTTTGAAGATAGATGTACACTCTTTACCGGACGGAGGGAGTATGCTTTAACATTACATTGTTTGCGCCTACAGGGAACCAAGATTTTAGGCATCCACATATTGTTTTGATCCCGCAGACAAGATACCCTTTAAAGATTGACCTGATGGAATTTTTATTTATGCTGAAACGTCTGATTATCTCTCCATCTGTAACTGAAAATTGATGAAAATTTGCCTGAGGGCAGAATATGGAGCAGAGAAGAGGTTGTAAGAGAAGAGTGAGTGGCATGAGAAACTCTGTTTTATTTAAGGCTCTTGTATGTGTTATCCTTATTCCATGAAGAGGATCCTATACTATGTCTACTATTCTTATTTAACAAGCTATGCCTATTATTCTGAATCTTTTTGCCACTATATCAAATGAATTTCATTTGACTTCATAAAGACTTGCTTACACATTTTATGGTTGTAGGTATTTAGGAGTACAAAATTGGTATCATAAGTGAATGTTCTTAGTACAATACCACACAACATACGTCATACATAATGACTAGCACAATAAAATTGCAGAAGTTATTCACTTCTTTGTTTCATTTTGATTTTCTCAGCTATATACCACAATTGTTTTCCTTTATGTTTCTTGCAGTCACTAATTAAAGTGTTACATTTGTTGCCGACAAAGAATAAAGAGAGACGGACATTGTCATTACACTATGTGCATCTTGTAAAGCTTTTATTTTTCTTTGTAAACATACATTGCACCATCATTTTTTTAAACACATTACAGACGCAGACGCTCATATATACAGAGGGATAGAGCTGGCATAATATCATCTTGAGATTGATAGTCACCACATGCGCCTCATAGTTGACGGAAACGTCTCCTCCCATTGAACGCGCATCGATGAAAATCCTGAAATAAATCCAGAAATAATGTGAACACTATGATTTGAACACTAGCAGCGACATGGCCGGCCAACATGGACAACGGCCACCAAATGCTCGTGATATAGGCAACTAAGCATTCACCGGGTTGTATTTTTGCACTCGGATCATGCCAAGATGAATGAATAAACACAACCAATTCCAAGTAAAAATATATATTTTTGAGTTGATTGTCAAAAGAAAAGATGTGCATTAGCTGAGATGGCATTGTTCTCGATTTTTTTAGCTTCATGAATAGTATCTTAATTTTTTTGTAAAGCCCGTGGCAACGCACGGGCGTTTTACTAGTCTAACTAGCAGCCCACAAAAATAAAGAATTGCTGGCCTGCTGCATCCTGCCTTGCAACTTTGCATTAGACCCTTTTTGCCTCGTAGCCTACCAAGAGGGGACCTCCTATAGGCCGCTTATTGCAGCAAGAAGTCGTCGTTTTGCACAGGATACGGTTCACGTGGGTCGGTCCATTCGTTGTCCATCGCTGAATGAAAAAGATGCCAAAAAAGGCGCCAGTTTTGGAATCAAACCCGAGATCTCTACATGCGCCCGCTATGCGCTAGCCACTCCGCCAGGCTAGCTATTTGTGAAAGAGTGAGAGCGCCAACGTAAAAAGACCAAACATAAGCAGCAAAAAAAAACAAATTCACAAAATTCCATAAAAACTTGTGGGCGTTGGATCGAACACAAGAATGTCAAAAATGTCAAACTTTTTACAAAAATGTCAAAAATGTCAAAAATGAACTATAATACGTGGTAGATTAAAACTTTTTACAAAAATGTCAAACAAGATTTTTTTTAAAGGAAATACTTTTTGAAACGAAAACATTATTTGGGACACTCAAAAAAGTTAAAAAATGGAACAAAAAATTAAATATGAATTTGAATAACATGAAGAATTTTCGAAATTCCTGAACAGCTTTGAATTTGTGAACAACATTTGGAACATTTTTTGAAATTCTATACATTTTGCATTTGCAAACAAAATTTAAACATGTGAACAGTTTTTGTATTTGTGAACAAATTTTGGAAATGGGAACTTTGTTTCAAACAAAATGTTTTTGGTTTTGTGAATAAAACATTAAAAGGTGAACAGTTTCTGAAACGATGCGAACAATTTTGAAAGCACGAACAATTTTTGAATGTTGAGAACAAATTTTGAAATGGAGAACAAATTTGGAAGCTCGAACAATTTTTGAAAGCACGTACAATTTTTGAATGTTGAGAACAAATTTTGAAATGGAGAACAAATTTGGAAGTTCGAACAATTTTGAAAGCACGAACAATTTTTGAATGTTGAGAATAAATTTTGAAATGGAGAACAAATTTGGAAGCTCGAACAATTTTTGAATGTTGAGAACAAATTTTGAAATGGAGAACAAATTTGGAAGCTCAAACAATTTTTGAAAGCACGAACAATTTTTGAATGTTGAGAACAAATTTTGAAATGAAGAACAAATTTGGAAGCGCGAACAATTTTTGAAAGCACGAACAATTTTTGAATGTTGAGAACAAATTTTGAAACGGAGAACAAATTTAGAAGCGCGGACAATTTTTTAAAGCATGAACAATTTTTTAATGTTGAGAACAAATTTTGAAATGTAGAACAAATTTAGAAGCGCGGATAATTTTTTAAAGCACGAACAATTTTTGAATGTTGAGAACAAATTTTAAAATGGAGAACAAATTTAAAAGCACGAATTTGAAATGGGAAGATTTTTTGAAACTCCCAAACATAATTTGAAATGTGAACAAAAAGAAAAGAAAATGAGAAGAAAAAGGAATTGAAAGATGAAATAAAGAAACAGAAAAACGAAGAAAGAAAAGAAAAAAACAGGAAAAACAACAAAGAAAAAGCAAACAGAAAAAATCAGTGAAAAACCAGTTCAAGAACCTTCTAGAAGGTTCCCAAAACCGTTCAGGAACCCTCGAGAAGGTTCCCAAAACCGGAAGCTGCAGCTCCAGCGCTATCTCCTAACTGGGCCGGCCCATCTTGATAGCCTCGACAAGTCGACGCAGCGAGCGTCCAATAGGATTTTCCTACCAAGAGGGACGGTTCAGACTCCACATCCAGTACACCATACGAGACAGATCGGAAATACCTGATCTCGCCGCTCGCACGGAGCCGCCGCAGACACACTCCGCCGCGCTGCTTGCAATCGCCGGTCTGCCGTTGTCTATCCTTAATCCCTCTGTCCCTTGTACAACGATGCTGCAGCATAGCCCCATTACCAAACTTCAATTCTACAATTCCCTCAGTCTAATTGACATCCGGGCAGGCAAGCAAGCAGTATAATCTAGGTTTTGTTTTTCGGATTTTTTTTGTTCGTCTGGAATTTCGAAGTTAGAAATCATAGTACTCTCATGCTTTGATCAAGTTATGTAAGTATATATAGTTTACCTATCTGTATTATTAGGCAAGTTCAATTTTTTTGTAACATATAATTATAGTATGCAACTTCTAATTTATTAATAATATTAAGAAAATGGCTAGTCGGATTGAGAGACTCCAGTCCAATTCTGATATACACCCTTCATCTTCATCTTCACTTAACTTGCAGGGAAGCTAATGGAGAGTTTTTTTAAAAAAAATCAACAACTTCCAAAATGCCTGAAAGGATACGAATATTGTTAATGCCATGTCAGATGTGGAATTTACCAGGAGAGAGCTACAGAAGCCTAGATCCGAGCATGGTTAGAATGGTCTTCTAAACAAGGTACGTTATTTTTGTGAAAAGAATGGCATTTTAGTGTTGGACATGGAAAATCATTATGTGAATCCGAATAGGGTAAGGCAATGGACCTATTTTAATAATGAGCATCATTATCGGATTGATTGTTTCTTTTCTGTCCTAGACGTGTTGGTAGAAGAGTTAAATGGCAGATCCAATGTTGTAAATTCTGAGTTTACTTAGTTGTATGCCTTTTTTTAGTCCAAGTGCTCAGTTTAGTCATTATAATGTAAATAAGTTGAAACTAGAGCTAAACGTTTCCATGCAAGACTGTCGTAGGATGAAACTAAAGGCAATGCGCTATAGCTCCTTTTTCCTTTTATTAATACTAACATTTTTTGTTGTTTATATTCTCCCTTAATTTGATAACGCCTTTTTCTTCCTGCAGATTTTAGATTAGATTGTTAAAACAATTTGTCAACGTTCTATTTTGCAACTTCGGAACAAGATATTGTCATATTGATTTAATTCATTTTGTCTCAAAGGTTAGTTTACTTTTGTTTTTTAATAAAATTGTTTACCATGTGGAAAATTAAGTGATTATGCATGTGTCTTAGTTTATTTGGTGCTTTTGCCTTGTTTGTTCATAAATATGGCCAATTTTCCCCCCCTCTCAATTTTGTTCCTGGGTCCGCCCCTGAGCATGCCGGCAGAGTGAAGGCGGTGAGCGTGGCGCCATGATGCGGACGAGCACGGGAACGGCCGGAGGTCCTCGCCATCATAGCATATCTATTTTGTACTCCCTCCGTGAGTTAGTACAAAGTTGAGTCATCTATTTTAAAACGGAGGGAGTACTGCTAAAAATCAGTCAAAGTCTACTGCGCAGCCGTTCGATGTCGTGTTGCTTGTAGATTCGCTCTGGCCCGCTTTGGTTTTGTTTCGGCCTGTGTACGTCATGGACCAGCCCGTTTTGCTTGTTTTTTTGTTGGAGCGACTTTTCTAGCGCAAGCGGTCTCGCGTTTCTTTTTGTGGGCCGGGGAAGGCGAAGAGGAAGTGGCAGCCCCGTGGTAATTAAGAGGAGGGGAGAGGGATAGGCACCCTAGGTAAATTAAGAGGGGATTGGCAGTCTTCAGTCCATTTCATCCTCTGTCTCTCTCTATCCTTTCTTTGTGAAAATCCGAAGATCTCTGAAGCGAATCGAAGAGAAATCGCTGTGCTCCTCCACAACCAACAAGAGGATGGGTGACGCTGCTGATGGAGTAAGTGCAATCCCATCTTTTCTTTTTCTTTTTTTGTTTGTTAGTTGGTGAGATGCAGTAGATCTGAGTGGATTTTTTGGGTTCCATTGTTTGTTTGGATCAAGTCCAGAGTAGTAGATTTGAAGCATAGGATCGTCCTTTTCTTGATTCAACAGGGGGTGGTAATGTAGTGCGTATATATGAGGGGATTTGAGTCCAGATTAGTAGCCTTGAAGCATACAGTGGTCAATCCATTTTTGTTTGTACGCTTCTTGCTTCAGACGTCAAGGTCTCAAGAAGTGGTTCTCTCGTATCCCCTAATTTGGACTTCAGACGTCTAGATCTATTACTGATCCATCACCTAGGGAGAGGTTCAGTCTCTTGTTTGTTTATTTTAGTCCAGGTTAGTAGCATTTGAAGAATATAATTTTCAGCAGAAACAATTTTTTTGTGAACATGTTTGAGGAATATTACTTAAATCAAATCCCCTCATATGTATTTGCTGAAGCTATCACTAAGGGTGGTTCAGTCCTTTGTTTGTTTATTTAGATTACCATATTTATTCAGTAGCATGTCTTTTTTTAAGAAAGAGAGATTATCACTGAATGTACCAGTAGGAGTGGGTGTCTTTTATTTGTTTTTTCAAAACCCCTATCTAATCAGTAGGATGTTTTTTGAAATATTTTCTTTTGTAGAAAAGAGAGATTACTACTGAATTGCATCACTAGAGATTATACTGGAATCTTTTTTCTCTGTAGAATGTATCAGTAGCATGTTTACTTGTTTCTCCCGCAGCAGCATGTTTTTCAGTTTTCTTTTTTTGCTTAAACCATATGAATCAGTAAGATGTTCATTTTTGTGTGTGTATGAATCAAGATATTATGGTCTCTTGATAGATTCATCTTCTTTTATCTCCACATCGTAATGTAAATATATATTTTTCGTCATCAGCAGTGACGTCAATGATAAATGATCATTATCTTGAAATCCTTTTTGTTCAGAAGCATACAAGTATCGCACTAAAAATCATTAGCTGAATATGTATGCGTCTCACTAGCACAAATTTATGTTTTGGCAGCTTTTTTATGTGCACAGGAGATGGTTTGGAGAGTTTGCCTGAGCCCTTGCTACCGCGAGAGCAGGTCAAGCGGCATTAGCATGTATGTCTGGAAGGAGTTTAAAAACGCAGGGGTAAATCAGCAGCCTCTATTTTTATTTTTATTTTTTTCATTGTATGATCCTTATTTTTTAGTTTGTACTCATCATCACAGAATATTTTAGTTTTTTAAGCAGAGGGGACCCCATAGTTTAACTAGTTGTTTACATTGAATTATTTTTATCCAGTGTGTCAAACTCTTCTGATGCATTTTTCTGAACCCATGTAGAATGTAGAATGTAGAATGTGGAGTGTACATTTTTGTAGGATTTCAGGGTTTTAATGTTCATGTTCAAAACCATGTAGGCTTGTTGCTTGTTCCTATTATTTCCTGTAGATCATGTTCCAGTCCTTAGTCATGCCTAGTAATATATGCTAGTTTTTAGACTGAATTTTTAGGTTGTAGCAGCTTCAACTTTTTATATCATTGCTTGATCCATTTTCTCACTGTTGTTTTCTCTTTTTTCTTGTTTGCATGTATAGTTTTTAACTACGAGGTGCAAACACTTTTCAAGTAAGAGGCGTCGAGAGAGATGTGGGCCCAGTTGCATGTCCCACAAAAGGCACGCAATTGCATGTCTTCTAGCTTGGTCGCAACTAGTGGACCTTTGTTTTGTCGAAGAGGGCGGCTTCGAGAGAGATGGGGCTCAATTGCATGTCTCACAATAGGCACGCAATTGCATGTCTTCTAACTTGGTCGCAACTGGGGGGGGGGGGGGTTTGGTTTGTCGGAGGGGGCGCCGTCGAGAGAGATGGGGCTCAGTTGCATGTCCCACAACAGGCCCGCAATTGCATGTCTTCTAGCTTGGTCACAACTTGGGGGGACATTTGTTTTGCTGGAGGGGGCGGCGTCGAGAGAGATGGGGCCCAGTTGCATGCCCCACAACAGGCACCCAACTGCATGTCTTCTAACATGGTCGCAACTGGGGGAGCTTTGTTCTGTCGGAGGGGGCAGCGTTGAGAGAGATGGGGCCCAATAACATGTCCCACAACAGGCACACAACTGCATGTCTTCTAACTTGGTCGCAACTAGGGGGCCTTTGTTTTGTCAGGGGGGCGGCGTCAAGAGAGATGGGCACAGTTGCATGTCTCACACTAGGCATGCATCTGCATGCGTTCTAACTTGGTCGCAACTAGGGACCTTTGTTTTGTCGGAGGGGCAGCATCAAGAGAGACGAGCCCAGTTGCATGTCCCACAACAGGCGCAACTACATGTCTTCTGACTTGGTCGCAATTGGGGACCTTTGTTTTGTCGGAGGGGGCGGCGTGTAGGGAGGGGGGGGGGGGGGGCAATTGCATGTCCCACAATAGACACACAACTGCTTGTCTTCTAACTTGGTTGCAACTGGGGGGACGACCTTTGTTTTGTCAGAGGGGGCGGCGTCGACAGAGATGGGGCCAATTGCATGTCCGACAACAGGCGCAACTACATGTCTTCTAAGTTGGTCACAATAGGGGGGCATTTATTTTGTCGGAGGGGGCGGCGTGTAGAGAGAGGGAGGCCAGTTGCATGTCCCACACTAGACACGCAACTGCATGTCTTCTAACTTGGTTGCAACTGGGGGACCTTTGTTTTGTTGTAGGGGGCTACAACGAGAGAGAGGCGGCCAGTTGCATGCTCAACTGTAGTCACGCAACTGCAATGTCTTTTCAACACGCTTGCAGCTGCATGTCTTATAACTTGGTTGCCATTGGGGCATTTGTTTTTGCTGGAGGGGGTGACGACAAGAGTGTGGGCACTAGCTGCATGTCCAACTATACTCATGCAACCGCATGTCTTTCTAGCATGGACGTAACTTAGTGTCTTCTAACTTAGTTGCAACTAGGAGCATTTGTTTTGTCGAAGGGGTGGCAGTAAGAGAGAGGGGGCAACTAGTCATGCAATTCCAAGCGGCTGTCCCCCAGTCTAAAACTACATGTCTTTTTACAAATATTTTTGCAACTAGACTTTTTTGCCTGGTTGGAAGGGGGCAGCTCCCCCGTGAATCCTCTACCCTCTCTATGTGTCACACGAGCACCATAACACCCCCGTTTTCTGCCATGCCCGCAAACACAAATCAAGCACCCGATCTCACAACTAGTTTGTGTTTTTTCTTTTCTTTTTTTTTGAAATCATATACAATTTTTTTCCTTTTTTATATTTGCATTTAATTTTTTTGTCTTCCCAAGGATTAAGAAAAAAATTAATTTGTTGTTTTGTATCTGATTCTGACAGGAGCTCATTTTCTCAAAAAAGGAGCATATTAAAGGAGAGAAGAGTTACTTGTGCGGATCCTCGGACACATTTTTAATGCTGTTGTGAAGGAAGGGAGTGACTATAGACGGTGTGCTGCTGTTTATTTATTTTCCTTTAAGTCTCTGGAATGTGGACCCAGGCTCAACATCTTTCTAAAGGCCACCCAACAACACTGTTTGAATTGAGAGACGCGCATAGACAGAGAGAGGAAATGGGAGAGGAAGGAAGCCACATCACGGGGGCGGGCACATCGAAGGCTTCCGTGATGGAAGTCACCGGCGACGAGATGCTCGGCGATCCCGTCGCCCCTCCAGACTCCTTGAGCCTTGCTGATGAGGTAAGTTGGTTGGAATCCGCACCCAGGACTTATTCCCATTCACTCTTTTTGATCTTAAGTTTGTTTGGAATCTGCACATTTTTTGTTTTGGTAGGAGTACATCTGAATTTTCTGTGCTTGATGAGAGCCTCAGTCTAATTCTGTTCACTGTTAGTAGACATTCTGTGTTTTTGAATTTACAAGTATCCAAGTTCATTGTCAGTAGACATCTCTGAATTACATAAGCAACATGCTTGTAAGTGGTCAGTCCTCATGTAGTACTACCGTGCAAGTAATCTGCACCTGTTTGTTTTTGCGTGCACGTATATTGTAGCTACAGAATTTCTAATGCTAGTTTTTGAAACATATATGGTGCCCCGACCCATTCCCTGTTGTATGTATGTTTTTGGTGGCATGAGGATGCCACTGCTGCTATTTTTTCAATGTTTGAGTTAACTGATGCATACAGTTAAACAAGGCTGTGTTTGATTTCATTCAGGTTGGTTTTAGTGAGGTGGTTTTTTTTTTATGTTTTTTGTATATGAATACTTGAAAACAGAGATGGTGAAACCGGTGCTTTTTCTGTAAAACAGAGTTAATTTATGCATGTTTTTCTGTATATGAAATTTTTCATCACTAGTGGATATGCTTTTTGCTCTTGTGTGAAACAACTTTAAACTGGTTTTCAAGCAGATACTTTTTTTTGTTAGAGCCTCACATTTTCTGTTTGTTTGCTTGACAGCTTCTGTTCATAATGACTAGTCAAAAAGTATAGTTCATAAAGCAAAGTAGGAATCAGGTTTTTTTGTCTTTTTCTATGTAGTCTGGGCCCACAATATAAAAGTTCATGACCCAGTCCAATCACTACAAACAAAGTGAGCAGCCCAGCCCAAAAGTAACAAACAAACAAACAGAGAGAAAAGAAAATAAGCCTAGGTGCCAAGCCGGATCCAGCCCGAAAGTTGAACAGGCCTAATCTACATGTGATGACATCAGCCGCAAAGTCTCAGTCGACTGAGACCTAGACAGACCCTTCTAGATATAATTATTTTGTATCTAATCCAAATCGATTAGATCACTTGATCCTGATTTTGGTTGTTGTAAACGTATACCACTGAATATAAAAGATGGAGACCGGCCAGGCTTTGAGAGCTGCGCCTACGCCATTGTCTTTCATCAAGAACTACTAGCTCACTGATGGATCGGTGGTTTATTTGGGACATGGTGCTTGGCTCAACGCACACTCTGACGGGAGTCGTAGTCACCGCTCCATTAGGACGCCGACTGCACAGGATGGTTCGGAACATTAGCAGTATGTTAATGGCATCTTAATAAGAACCAGCTAATTTTTTACCACAACCATCCAAAATCTCATGTCCTATTGGTATTACTGATATAACAATAAACGAGAAGAGAAAGAACGAAAGACATGATGTGAATCCAGGGGCAATGCATGCCAATAGTCTTCGACATTAGATAAGCCCCGCTGAGAATGGAGACTCCTTGTCTTCTTCTTGCATCTCATGGAACATAATTGATCTAGTGTTCGCTCTGAGGAGGTGTTGAGTGAGCAACATGCAATATTGACTCTTTCCTATGTTCACCATACCTAAGAAGTTGCCATCAATGTCGCAACGCATTACATGTTGTGAATTAAACCTGATCAGCAGCTCACACTCATTGACCACAACCATATCATTGAACCATTGCACTGTTGAATGAAGTGGTGTTTTCTTTTTCTTTTTGTAAGAAGTTAAATAAACTTGTCGTGATTTCTCCACCATTGACACATCAATCTGGTACTTGAAATCCCAATGTTTGGCATCATAATACGGCATTACCCAAACATTCATAAGAGTGAAAGGAGGAGTCGAGCTGCCCCAAAAAAGCAAACATCTCCTTCAGTTTGAATAACCTCCTATTAGAGTACGGCTGGGCAGGACCATGCATCCACCAAAATGACTCGACTTCTGTGTCAAACACAATAATGTCTCTACTGTCTCTCGTAATTTCCTTGGTAGAATAAGGACACCAGTGTAGGCTACCATGGTGGTTGATTGGTGGTGGACAATGAGGCAAACACCACAACCCATACAATAACATATGTTTCATTATGTAATGGTGTAGTTGGTATTCTGACTTCAGTGTGCCTGCTCGTTGGAGCCCACTGTGAGGACATGTAAGCTGAAATATGTGCCCATGAATATGAAACCCAGAGCACCCTGTATTCTCCAGTTTGATGCTTCCGGTAGAAACCGATTACGTTGTTGTTGGCTTTCCCAACTTGTGGTTTAGGCAGGAGAGCATACTTGCAGATGAGTGGGTTGCAAATGTAGAATTGAGATCTTCGATGGACGATGAGGAAGCCTGAAGGAAATATGCCCTAGAGGCAATAATAAAGTTATTATTTATTTCCTTATTTCATGATAAATGTTTAGTATTCATGCTAAAATTATATTAAGCAGAAACATAATACATTTGTGAATACATAGACAAACAGAGTGTCATTAGTATGCCTCTACTTGACTATCTCGTTGATCAAAGATGGTTAAGTTTCCTAACCATGGACATGAGTTGTCATTTGATAAACGGGATCACATCATTAGGAGAATGATGTGATTGACTTGACCCATTCCGTTAGCTTAGCACTTGATCGTTTAGTATGTTGCTATTGCTTTCTTCATGACTTATACATGTTCCTATGGCTATGAGATTATGCAACTCCCGTTTACCGGAGGAACACTTTGTATGCTACCAAACGTCACAACGTAACTGGGTGATTATAAAGGTGCTCTACAGGTGTCTCTGAAGGTACTTGTTGGGTTGGCGTATTTCGAGATTAGGATTTGTCACTCCGATTGTCGGAGAGGTATCTCTGGGCCCACTCGGTAATACACATCACTATAAGCCTTGCAAGCATTGTAACTAATGAGTTAGTTACGGAATGGTGTATTACGGAACGAGTAAAGAGACTTGCCGGTAACGAGATTGAACTAGGTATTAAGATACCGATGATCGAATCTCGGGCAAATAACATACCGATGACAAAGGGAACAACGTATGTTGTTATGCGGTTTGACTGATAAAGATCTTCGTCGAATATGTGGGAGTCAATATGAGCATCCAGGTTCCGCTATTGGTTATTGACCGGAGACGTGTCTCGGTCATGTCTACATAGTTCTCGAACCCGTAGGGTCCGCACGCTTAACGTTCGGTGACGATTTGTATTATGAGTTTATGTGTTTTGATGTACGAAGGTAGTTCGAGTCCCGGATGAGTTCGGAGTCATGTCGAGGAGTCTATTAATGGTCAAGTCGTAAAGATCGATTTCTTGGACGACTATATTCGGACATCGGAAAGGTTCCGAGTGATTTGGGTATTTTTCGGAGTACCGGAGAGTTACGGGAATTCGCCGGGGAGTATATGAGCCTTATTGGGATTTAGGGGAAAGAGAGAGGGGAGGCTGCATGCCCCAAATGCTTAGTTCGAATTGGACTAGGGGAGGGGCAGCGCCCCCTCCTTCCTTCTCTTCTCTTTTCCCTTTCCTTCTCTCCTACTCCTACTACTTGGAAGGGCTCCTAGTTCTACTCGGAAATGGGGAATCCTACTCCCGGTGGGAGTAGGACTCCCCTAGGGCGCGCCATAGAGAGGGTCGGCCCTCCCCCTCCTCCACTCCTTTATATACGGGGAGGGGGGCACCCCTTTGAGACACAACAATTGATCTCTTGATCTCTTAACCGTGTGCGGTGCCCCCCTCCATCATATTCCACCTCGATAATATCGTAGTGGTGCTTAGGCGAAGCCCTGCATCTGTAGCATCAACATCACCGTCACTACGCCGTCGTGCTGACGGAACTCTCCCTCAAAGCTCGGCTGGATCGGAGTTCGAGGGACGTCATCGAGCTGAACGTGTGCTGAACTCAGAGGTGCCATGCGTTCGGTACTTGGATCGGTTGGATCGTGAAGACGTACGACTACATCAACCGCGTTGTGCTAACGCTTCCGCTTTCGGTCTACGAGGGTACGTAGACACACTCTCCCCACTCGTTGCTATGCATCACCATGATCCTGCGTGTGCGTAGAAATTATTTTGAAATTACTACGTTCCCCAACAAAGCCATCACAGGAGGCTTGGATGCAATTCTCTGAATGTTGTTTCGCACCCGGAAGACATGGCCAGATTTGTTGACTAGAAGTGTTGGTGGCAGCATCATTGAGGACAACAAAGCTGGCTGGCCGCCCTTGCCCATTGATGATGGGGAGCGATTGTTGCGAGCGATGGTGTTCAAGCATAAATTCAGGCATGGAGGCGGCATCACGCCAGGACGTGCTGACAGCATGACAACGACCAACGTCCTTGGGCGTTAACCGGGCAAGTATATTATCAATGTTCTCCCAGGTAAGTCCTCGAGCAGAGTTGCCCCTCTTCTGTCTGGCATGGTGTTCCGTTGAGTTCAAGTTCAACTAAGCAAAGCAATAAGATTTATTGAATGGCTTGGGTGACTAACTTAAATTAAGGGAACAAGTAAATGAAGTATGTGGAAGACCAGACGTTTACCTTAGAAGATGGAGCAAGAGGTTCCAACGACGGCGACAAGCAATGTCCGCAACACGAGTGTGCTTTGTCACCAATAGCCATGAGTACAATGATATTCAGCGCCAATGTTAGATGCGGAGAAAAATGAAGAAGAATACACACAAACATGCACAAAGAGAGAGAGAGCACTACTAAGGAAAACCTTACACATAGAATTTTACGAGTAGGAGGGACAAAAACAAGCGGTACTACTACTTACCACTAGCGCGTGGCAACCAAACGCGCTGCAGCTAAGCTCTAGCAGTAGCGCGTCTCAGGGAGGAAGCGCTACAACTACAATTCCCCTACTGTTCTCGCCAGGCTCCCAATAGTAGTAACGAACTTAGGCAAAGCGCGCTGCTGCTAAGGTTGTTGTAGTAGCGTGTTTCAGGAAGAAAGCGCTATTGCTAAAGAAAGGAAAATAAAATGAAAACATATAGAAAAGTAAATGAAAATGAAAAAAATAGAAAAAGGGGAAAAAAGAAAATGTGAAGGAAAACAAATGAAAAAGAAAAATAAAGGAGAAAGGTGTAGCAGCAGCGTGCTTTCAGGACAGGCGCTATAGCTAACTTAGTAGTAGCACGTTTTGCCAGCGAGCTCTATAGCTAAGTTAGCTATAGCTAATGTAGCAGTAGCGCTTTTCCTGGAACGCGCTACTGCTATTTTTGACTTAACCGCGCGGTTATTTCTTCCCCACGTCCACTTTCCCCGAACTGAACTCCTCCGTTGTAGTTGCCCTGCATCGCCGTCGGTCGCCGCGCACTCTCCCGTCGCCCTCCGCACGCCCTCGAAGCTGCCCCTGACCCCGACCTCGACGCCACCCTACATCGCCGCCCTCCGCCGCATGCCCGAGCCCCGACCCCGACCTCGACCACGCCTGCCCCTCCCTCGACGCCGACACCCCAGGTGAGCACGCCTACACCTCCTCCTCCTCCCCTACCTCTGCCTAGCTAGGGTTCCTAGGGTTCATCAAATTTTAGAGTGCATCAAATTAGTTAGGGTTCATCAAATTATATGCTAATTAGGGCAGTATTTCCTAGGTAGGGTTCATCTAATTAGTTAGTACTTGTAGATGCTTGGGAACTAGGGCAGTAGTGTTTAATAGAATTAGTAAGAAAATTAATAGAACTAGTTGAACTAGTTTATTTTTTAGTAAGAACTAGTTGAATTAATAGAACTAGTGTATTTTTAGTAAGAAAATTAATAAAACTAGTTGAACTAGTTTATTTTTACTAAGAACTAGTTTATTTTTATTTATGGTAAGTTTATTTTTAGTAAGAACTAGTTGAATTAATAGAACTAGTTGAACATGTCACATTTGTTGTTATTTTTTTAGTTAAAGCAATTATTCCCGCATCGACGTCGACGATGCCTATGCCGCATCCTCATCGTCGACTCGGCGGAGGACACCTGCTTGATCAGAGGCGCCATGTCTGGGACTGGGCTCTGCCGGGCTGGTACTGGGAGGTGCTACCTACCGGGGGGCGCAGCTTGGTGAGGAGCCAGTCCGTCGTTGACCCGAACCTTTTTTGGTGGCGGTCGCGTGGGCTAGTGACGGTGCAGAGGCTTGAGGACCCCGCGGAGGTGGTACATCACCGTGTCAGCGAGGAGGAGGAGCACATCCATCGCTACATGGTTGCGTTGGAGGGCAGGTTCTTCAGGGATCTCACTGGAGCTATGATCCTGTGATGGTTCCTTCTCTTTGGGTGTCCACCGCCTCGCTACCGATACCTGGCTGCTCGCTAGGGTTTTAGTTGTATTAGTGATGTTATATGTATGATATTATTGGAGATGTATTAGTGATAATATTCGACGATGTACGGACACAAGAGATGATTTAGTTTTGCTTATTGAATGCATGCTAATTTGAATACTTATTTATTTTACGATTTGGTTTTGCTTATTGAATGCTCAAATTGGAGAAGTACTCCTATTTTGAATGCTCAAATTGGACCCCACTATGCAAGGCGTATGCATTTGATTAGTTGATAGCTTATAGGGTTTTGTTTTTGCAGAAATCAAGGAGCCCATCCATCGTCCCCGCCGTCGTCCCCGTCATCGACCCCCTCCGACCTCGAGGTGAGACCAGCCAAATCTCCATGTCAATATGAGTCTTATAAGATATTTTGAAATGTTTTTGTTCATATTTTCAACCATTGAAATGCAATGACCATCAAGTTTGAATGCTCATACGATGTAGATAAAAACATGTATATTTTGTGTTGCTCAAATATGATATGTGCTTGCCCAAGTGGCCGGTCATGTTTGCAGGTTACACCTCCGAGTGGCCTATGTTTTGCCGGAGTGTCGATTAATTTCCGTTCCGGCAATTTTCATGCGCTTGATATGTCCTTTTTTAGCAAAGGTCATGCCGTATTTTTCCGTCAATTTTGGCATGACTTGTGATAGAATATGTAGGAAATATCGAGTGGCCTGGATTTTCTAGAAAGATAATTAAACAACATTTCGGGTTGACTTTAAGTCTGTCGAGGCTCCATACATGACAGTCAACAAATGAGTGAGGGAGAAAGTCTGTACCATATATGAGAGAAGAAGAATCCCGACTGTTGTCGTGGGGGTCGTTTCTCCTTCTTTTCCTTGTGCTAGACCTTTGTTATGCACTAGGGGAAGGAGGAGTAACGACCATCACCGACGGTCGCAAATGTCAGAGAGGAATTAGTGAGGGAGAGTCCCCACCATATATGAGAGGACGAAGAATCCCGATTGTTGTCGTGGGGGTCGTTCCTCCTCTTCTTTGTTGTGATAGATCTTTTGGTAATGCACGAGAAGGAAGGGAGGAATGACCATCACCGACGGTCGCAAATGTCAGGGAGGAATCAGTGAGGGAGAGTCTCCACCATATACGAGAGGACGAAGAATCCTGACTGTTGTCGTGGGTTCGCTTCTCCTTCGTTCCCGTGTGCTAGACATTTTGGTGTAATGCACTCGGGGACAAAAGGAGGAGCGATCATCACCAACGGTCGAATGTATACACCACACGAGCTGAGAGTTTTCAAGAAATAGACTCGACAGACCGGTAGTCAACCGTGATGAATAATAATGATCTAATTTAGTTTTTGTAGTACATATATTGAATTGTACAAGTTTAATCTTTGAACTATGAACCTAGGAAATGTCGTTATCGGACGACGAAAGTATTTCGCGGGAGTGCGACTGGTGCAACGACGACCGGGGTCTGTGCGACAGGCCTCACCTGGACGAAGGTCGGCACTTCAGCATTAAGCTCCAGGAGACCTTCGATGTTGAAATGGTACGCAACGATGACAAGTGTTTTTTTCATAATTAAGCACGACTTCAACTATTTCAACGTGTAATTTTCATCTTTTACAATTTGAGTAGCTTATCCCATGCCATGCAAGACGCTATGTCTTGGAGAGGGTGGATTTTGAAGACCATGAAAATTTCAAAACAAAGAAAATTCACCTAAGGACCCATCATGGTATGTATTTTAAAGTAAATCTGTACAATTCCGAGAGCGTAATCCATTTTGGTTGCACAAATTGGGAAGCACTTTGCAAGATGTATGGTTTTTATGAGGGTATGCTTATCACCATGGATCTTGGTGATCCTGACATCGACCAAGACAATATGGACATTTTGGTCCTTGTTGCACTAGTAGAAAAGGGGGCAAAGGTCCAGGCCGGGTCAGCCCATTAGTCCCGGTTCAGTCCAGAACCGAGACTCATGGGGGCACTAGACCCGGTTCGTGAGCCCCGGGGGCCGGCCGGGCCACATGGGCCATGGTCCCGGTTCGTCTGGACCTTTTTTTGTCCCGGTTGGTGGGACGAACCGGGACCAATGGGCCTCGCTCCTGGCCCACCACCATTGGTCTCGGTTGGTGGCTTGAACCGGGACCAAAGGCTGCCCTTTCGTCCTGGTTCATGCCACCAACCAGGACCAATGAGGTGCCTATATATACCCCCTCGCGTAAGAGCAGAGCACACTGCTCTGCTTTTTCTGGCC
Organism: Aegilops bicornis; assembly: GCA_021605145.1. Classification (NCBI taxonomy): domain Eukaryota; kingdom Viridiplantae; phylum Streptophyta; class Magnoliopsida; order Poales; family Poaceae; genus Aegilops; species Aegilops bicornis. The sequence goes on from CM038675.1 coordinate 732,880,882, forward strand.
GCCGAGGGGGAGAGGGCTTGGTGGTGCTCTAGCTCACCTCCTATGCACACAAGGTGTTCGATGGAATGCCCGAGCCACACTACTTAAGCTTTCTCCTCTCCAAGCTCAACCTCCAAGCTCTATTTTCCTGAATATTTGTCTAGGTTTAGCGGTCCGTCATGCCCCGTCCCTGTCTTCACCGCCGTCGATCACCCGCGCCGATCTCATCGCCGGCACCATCGTGGTGAGCCTCTTGTTCTTATCTTCTTTCTGAAAGGAAAAATATTCTTACTTGTATGTTTAGATAGATACTTGTATTATTTTCTTACTTTTATTGTTGCATCTTATATAGTGCGATGGTTTTGGTATCCGCCCCGTCGGCCCTTGTCCTGTCTATGATTCGGATGTGGTATATATTATCTTTATAACTATTGGTTCATTTATTGTTTATGAAAATTATGCCGACCAACGTGACATAGATTTTATTTATCTAGGAGGTATGTGAACGGGAAAATCCAACCGACGCTATTGTCGAGAGGTTAAATTTAGCTGAAGAAGAAAACAATTTCTTGGAAGGAAAAAATAAAAAAATTGAGGAGGAGAAGATGATATTGGAGTTGCATGTTGCGGATGTCGTCGATGATCACAAGATCAAGATGGATGCAATGCGCTTAAAGATTAGAAAGATTAGAAAATATGCCATTCATACCGAGGCTTGGTATCATTATGCTGTTGGATCAATTGTTACCTTGGTTGCGATTATGATCGCATTTGTTTTCACATTGAAATGTTTTACATAGTTTCAATGTATGGTTTAATTAATTAGATGCTCTGGAGAGCTATATGTTGTTAGATGAGAACTATGTATGTACTTTGGTTTTAATGTGATGATGAACTTCTATTAGTTTGGTCACTTATTTATCTATTCATGATGTTCTGTAATGGTTCTTGACACACTTAATTATATATAATGCACGCAGATGAACCGGCAATGGATGTACGGTGACAGACACACCTCCGAGTACATTAAGGGCTTGCATGAGTTTCTCGAAGCGACTGAGGCAAACAAGCAGAATGGTTTTATGTGTTGTCCATGCATTAAATGTGAGAATACGATGTCTTACTCTAACCGGAAAATCCTTCACACCCACCTGCTTTACAAGGGTTTCATGCCACACTATAATGTTTGGACGAGGCACGGAGAAATAGGGGTTATGATGGAAGACGACGAAGAAGAAGAGTACGATGACAACTATGTGCCCCCCGAATACGGTGATGCTGCAACAGGGGGAGCTGGTGAAGATCAAGAGGAACCAGACGATGTGCCCAATGATGTCAAGAACGGGTGAAGTCGCTGAAGATCAAGAGGAACCAGACGATGTGCCCGATGATGATGATCTCCGCCGGTCATTGTCGATGCAAGGACGCATAATGCGAAAGTCAAAAGGAGAAGCCAAGTTCGATCGCATGTTAGAGGATCACAAAAAAGGGTTGTACCCCAATTGCGAAGATGGCAACACAAAGCTCGGTACCGTCTTTGGAATTGCTACTGATGGAAGGCAGAGAATGTCAGGCTCGACAAAGGATTTGAGAAGCTACTGAAAATATTGAAGAAGAAGCTTCCAAAGGATAATGAATTTCCGACAGTACATACGCAGCAAAGAAGGCCAGACGCCCTCTAGGATTGGAGGTGCGTAAGATACATGCATGCCCTAATGGCTGCATCCTCTATCGCGGTGCATACAAGGATCTGAACGCATGCCCGGTATGCAGTGCATTGCGGTATAAGATCATACGAGATGACCCTGGTGATGTTGACGGCGAGCCCCCCAGGAAGAGGCTTCATGCGAAGGTGATGTGGTATGCTCCTATAATACCATGGTTGAAACGTTTGTTCAGAAACGGAGAGCATGCCAAGTTGATGCGATGGCACAGTGAGGACCGTAAGAAAGACGGGAAGTTGAGAGCACACACTGACGGGTCGAAGTGGAGAAAAATCGAGAGAAAGTACTGGGATGAGTTTGCAAAGGACCCAAGGAACGTATGGTTTGCTTTAAGCGCGGATGGCATTAATCCTTTGGGGGAGCAGAGCAGCAATCACAAAGACTGGCCCGTGACTCTATGTATGTATAACCTTCCTCCTTGGATGTGCATGAAGCGGAAGTTCATTATGATGCGGTTCTCATCCAAGGCCCTAAGCAACCCGGCAACGACATTGATGTGTACCTAAGGCCATTAGTTGAAGAACTTTTACAGCTGTGGAATGGAAACGTTGTACGTACGTTGGATGAGCACAAACAGGAGGAATTTAACCTAAAGGCGTTGTTCGTGACCATCAACGATTGGCCTGCTCTCAGTAACCTTTCAGGACAGACAAACAAGGGATACCACGCATGCACGCACTGTTTAGATGACACTAAAAGTATATACCCGGACAAATGCAGGAAGAATGTGTACCTAGGCCATCGTCGATTTCTTCCGACCAACCATCAATGTCGAAAGAAAGGCAAGCATTTCAAAGGCGAGGCAGATCACCAGAAGAAGCCCGCCATGCGTACCGGTGATCACGTACTTGCTATGGTCAATGATTTACACGTAATCTTTGGAAAGGGTCTCGGCGGACTAGCTGTTCCGAATGACGCTGAGAAACACGCACCCATGTGGAAGAAGAAATCTATATTTTGGGACCTACCCTACTGGAAAGACCTAGAGGTCCGCTCTTCGATCGACGTGATGCACATGACGAAGAACCTTTGCGTGAACCTGCTAGGCTTCTTAGGCGTGTATGGGAAGACAAAAGATACACCTGAGGCATGGGAGGACCTGCAACGCTTGCATGAAAAAGATGGCATGCCTCCGAAGCACTATGAAGGTCCTGCCAGCTACGCTCTTACGAAAGAAGAGAAAGAAATCTTCTTTGAATGCCTGCTCAGTATGAAGGTCCCGACTGGCTTCTCATCGAATATAAAGGGAATAATAAATATGCGGAGAAAAAGTTCCGTAACCTAAAGTCTCATGATCGCCACGTGATTATGACGCAACTGCTTCCGGTTGCATTGAGGGGGCTTCTACCGGAAAACGTCCGGTTAGCCATTGTGAAGCTATGTGCATTCCTCAATGCAATATCTCAGAAGGTGATCGATCCAGAAATCGTACTAACGCTAAGGAGTGATGTGGCGCAATGTCTTTTCAGTTTCGAGCTGGTGTTCCCACCATCCTTCTTCAATATCATGACGCACGTCCTAGTTCACCTAGTCGACGAGATTGTCATTCTGGGGCCCGTATTTCTACACAATATGTTCCCCTTTGAGATGTTCATGGGAGTCCTAAAGAAATATGTCCGTAACCGCGCTAGGCTAGAAGGAAGCATCTCCATGGGCCATCAAACAGAGGATGTCATCGGGTTTTGTGTTGACTTCATTCCTGGCCAGTAGAAAATAGGTCTCCCTAAATCACGGTATGAGGGGAGACTGACTGGAAAAGGCATGCTTGGAAGGGACTCAATAATATGTAGGGACGGATATTCTTGGTATCAAGCACACTACACAGTTCTACAGAACTCTACCTTGGTGACCCCGTATGTCGATGAACACAAGAACAGTCTGCGCTCCGAACACCCGGAGCAGTGCGACGACTGGATTACATGTGAACACATCAGGACTTTCAGCAGTTGGTTGGAAACACGTCTCAAAGGTGAAAAGACTGTTTGTGATGAGCTGTACTTGTTATCCAGGGGACCATCTTTTACAAAGGATATGAGATAAATGGGAATACATTTTACACGATTGACCAAGATCAAAAGAGCACCAACCAAAACAGCGGTGTCCGCTTTGATGCAGCAACCGAGAGGGGAAAGGACATACATTATGGTTACATAGTGGACATATGGGAACTTGACTACGGACATGATTTTAAGGTCCCTTTGTTTAAGTGCAAATGGGTCAATCTGTCAGAGGCGGGTGAATGTAGACCCACAGTATGGAATGTCAATAGTGGATCTGAAAAATCTTGGGTACACCGACGAACCGCTTCGTCCTAGCCAATGATGTGGCACAAGTTATCTATGTGAAGGACATGTCTACGGACCGAGAAAAAGAAAAGATAAGGAAGCGAATACATCATACGATGAGCCAAAGCGCCACCTAGTTCTTTTCAGAAAAGGGACATCGTGGGAGTGGAGGGCAAGATGACATGTCCGAAGATTATGAAAAGTTTCATGAAATTCCTCCTTCAAAGTCAAGGCTGACCCAAGCATCCCGATAAACGATGAAGATTATCCATGGTTACGACGCAATAAGCAAATGACACAAGCGAAGAAAAAGTGAAGACTTTCTCCCGCAACTATTATGATGATACCATGCCAACTTTGTAATGCATTTGTATGATACCATTGTCCGCTTTTGTACATGCACATGCTATGTGGGTGAAATTATGATACCATGCCAACTTTCAATTTTTGAGTTCATTTGAAATGCTTTAATGTCTTATGGTTCGCCCTCGTAATACCATTAATCCCGGTTCGCTCCTTGTCAACTATGTTCTCACCAAGAACACTCTCAAGAGGGCAGCCACGTGGGCCATTGGTCCCGGTTAAATGCAGACCTTTTGGTCCCGATTCACGCATGAACCGGGACCAATGCACCTCGCCTGGCCCATGACCATTAGTCCCGGTTTGTGCCACAAACCGGGACTAAAGAGTTGGTCCTCGTTAAGCCTCGAGTTTAGTCCCACCTCGCCAAATCAAGGGCGCTCACACCGGTTTATAAGCCCGTCCCTCTCTGCCTTGTTTAGCTCCTCTCAAAGTGAAAATAGATGCCCCTATACAGGGAATTTGACCTAAATTCATAGTGAATTTCTCTGAAATTCATAGAAATTTATTATGAATTTAGGTTGAATTTTCTCTATAGGCACATATATGTTCATTTTTTTAGTAAAGTTAATCACAAACTTCTGATTCACACAAATTTCAACGAATTCAAATTTTAACTATTCAAATTTGAAAACTAATGGCACTAACAGAAAGTTTATAATTTTGCTGACCTAAAAGCAAAAAGAATTAAAAAATAAAGCAAAAACAAAATAAAATAAATAATGCAGAAAACAAAACAAAAAAACTGGAAACAAAATAAAATAGCAACAATAAGTATTTTGTTGTAAGTAGAAACAAAATAAAATAAATAAAGCAACAAAGAAAACAAAAAAAGTGTTTTCAAATTTCAAAACTAATGGCACTAACAGAAAGTTTATAATTTTTCTAAAACTAAAAGAAAAAGTAATTAAAAAATAAAGAAAAAAAAAAAGAAAATAAATAATGCAGAAAACAAAACAAAAAAACTGGAAAAAAATAAAATAGCAACAATAAGTATTTTTTGTAAGTAGAAACAAAATAAAATAAATAAAGCAAGAAAGAAAACAAAAAAAAAAGTGTTTTCAAATTTGAAAACTAATGGCGCTAACAGAAAGTTTATAAGTTTTCTAAAACTAAAAGCAAAAAGAATTAAAAAATAAAGCAAAAAACAAAATAAAATAAATAATGCAGAAAACAAAACAAAAAACTAGAAAAAAATAAAAATAGCAACAATAAGTAAAAAAACAAAAAACAAAAAATGCCTCGATCGGGCCCCCACGGCTCAGATATCGACTAGAAACCCTACCATGGGCCAGGATTCAGGCCCGCAGGAGGCCCAATAGGCAGATAAGTGACTTTAGGCCCGTAAGCCTGCATTTGAGAGGAGCTCGAAGTGGTCAGCGCAACAACGCTTATAAACCACTGTCGAGCCCTCCCGCCTAGCGAGGTGGGACTAAACATCCCACCGCCGCACGATTCGACAAGGCCTTTGGTCGGTTGGTGCCACCAACTGGGACTAAAGGGTGCATTGGTACCGGTTCATGGCACAAACCGACCAATGCCCCCTTTAGTCCCGGTTGGTGCCACTCAACCGGGACCAAAGGTCAAGACTAATACCCTTTAGTCCCGGTTGGTGCCACCAACCGGGACCAAAGGCCGCTTCCCGCCGACGCCCTGCTCCTCCTCGTCGCTGCGCCCGTCGTCGCCGCCCGTCGTCGCCGCGCCCGCGCCGCCCGACGTCGCCAAGGCCGCGCCGCTAACGTTGCCGCCGCTTCACCTCAGCGCCGCCCTGAGCCCGCCGTCCTCGTCGCCGGACTCCAGCCATCGCTGCCGCCCTCGAAGTGAGCCCCCCCCTGCCCCACCTTTCCCATGGTCCCGAGCGCCCCTTGCTCTGCCCCTGCTCCATGGTCGCCGCCGGCCCCGACGCATTGAAGAGCAGAAGGAGAGAAGGAGAGGAGAGGAGAAGCAGAGAAGAGCAGAAGGAGAGGAGAGGCAAAATTTCAAAATTTTTGGAGTGGTTTAGAATATGTTTTCAGAAAGTAATTTGAATCTGATTCAAATTTCATTTGATTGAAATTTGAAAAATTTGAACTATGGATCAGAAGGTTTTTGGTGAAATGGAGTGTGGGTACTGTCATGAAGTTAGAGTAATTTTTCTGGTTGTAAAAGAGTTAGGAAAATTTAGAATATGCTAAATATGTCAAAAATGTTTTTTGTTCAGAGAAAGTTTTTGTTCATATATAGAAAGTTTTATATATGACTATGGATATATGAGCAATGATGATCCATGGATGTATGCATTGATATATATGAGAAATGATGTTCATAGAATATTTACCAAGTATATATGTATTTTTTTCATAGCATTTTTTCCATTTATATATGTATGTGGCTGTAGATGGATATATATGAGAAATGATGATCCATGGATGATGCATTTTTTCCAATGATGATCCATAGATGGATGTATGTATGTATAGATGTATGTATGTGGATACATGAGGGGGGTCGATATACCCCCTCTCCGATAGCATTTCCTTCTTCATATGTTGAGTTAGTTGATTTAGGTTAGTGCATTTTAGGTTAGTTGATTTATAGTGCATTTTAGGTTAGTTGTAGTTAGTGCATTTTAGGTTAGTCTATTTCTTCTTCTTTGAGCATTTTTGTGCATTTTAGGTTAGTAATTTTTTTCTGTTGTAATTTAGTTCGATGAATGTTTTCTGTTAAAACTCGTATTAAGTTTGTTCGATGAATGTTTCATGGGAGAGAGGGAGTAAAAACTCATCAGACATGAGGGGGGAGTCCCTCCGGTTCCTAACTCTCTCGGGAATTCAACATGGGGGGGGGGGGGGTCGATACCCCACCCCGATAAATTAGACATGAGGGGGGGCGATATACCCCCACCCCGAAAACATTTTTTTCATGTATAAGCAACACGGGGGAAATATGTCAAAAATGTTTTTTTGTTATGAGAATGTTTTTAGTTCATATATAGAAAGGTTTTATATATGACAATGGATCTATGTACGTATGTCGTGGTCGATATAAACTCCCGATAACTTCAACACATGGAAATTCGATATACCCCCTCTCGATAACTTCAACACGTGGGGGGTCGATATACCCCCTCCCCGTCACTATTATTTTCCCATGTACGTATGTCGTCGTTGTCGATATAAACCCCTCCCGATAACTTCAACACGTGGGGGGAGGGTCGATATACCCCCTCCCGATAACTTCAACACATGGGGGGGGTCGATATACCCCCTCCCCGATAATATTATTTTCCCATGTACGTATGTCGTCGTTGTCGATATAAACCCCTCCCGATAACTTCAACACGTGGGGGGGGGGTCGATATACCCCCTCCCGATAACTTCAACACGTGGGGGGGGGTCGATATACCCCCTCCCCGATAACATTATTTTCCCGTGTATGTATCTCATCGTTGTTGATATTACCCCCTTGAAGCGTTGTCGAGGCCACCCCAAACCCTAGAGAAGCAGCGTCGAGGCCACTAATTAATATGATTCCTCATCGTGATTAGCTAGCTAGTTCTACGCTTGCCACTAGCTAATATAACAATCTTTCTTTTTTTAATAATAATTGCCATGTTTTAAATTTTTGTCTAAACTATTAACCCCCCCCCCCCCCCCCCGAGACGAAGCACAAGAAGCGTTGTTGGAGGACATAATCGCACAAGGAAGTGATGTCGTCTGCTCGTTGTTTCTCAACGACACCGATGGTCTGGAAGGAGAGTGTGAAGAAGCAGCTGGTTATGATTATGATGGCTCCGGTGACCCAATGCCGGTGCAAGAAGGAGACCGTGAGGACGGCTCCGATGAACCAATGACGGTGCAAGAAGGAGACCGTGATAACGGATCCGGTGACCGAACTGAGTCCGGCCAGGTATATATATTAGTTAAGCCTGTGATGACTAGCTAATTGATGCATTCATTGTTTTGGTATGTACACATATTAATTAACTCTCGTCTTTGTTCTTTTTTCTAGCCCTCCGGATCGAGCACAACTTCGGTAAAGAGACGAGGCCCGAAGAAAAAGTTGAGCTCGGATGAGATCATAGCAATCGCGCGCGACGGCCAACTGATTGAACCCATCCGGACAAAGAACACATTTGTTGCTTAGTGCAGGGTTCTGGTTAGGGACAAGATCCCGATCAGCATCCACCAATGGTATAAGCCTAAGAACAAAGACCCTGAGGTGTCTTATGTCAATGATATGCAGAAAAATGATCTTTTGGCTGAGCTGAAGTCAAATTTCACCCTACCGCCAGAGGATGATCCAGAGAAGCCAGTTAAAGAGCAATTAATCAAGTCTTTTGCTCTTAAGAAGATGGCAGACCTATTCAGGAGGTGGAAGAAAGACCTGAATACATTTGTCGACAAAAAGAGACACCAGAATTCAAGGGCAAATATGAGAAGATCGAGATCATCGGCCCGCATTTGTGGCCCACAAGACATCGGAAAAGAGTAAGAAGATGTCGGCGACAAACAAGCAAAATGCTGCAAAGAAGAAGCTTCACCATCGCACGGGTCGTGGCTACCTCAAAGCCCGCCTAAGTGGGCCAAGGATCTGGTTGATAAAGGGATCGAACCAGAGACAATGAACTGGCTGCACCGTTCTTGGACTTGGTTCTTGAGGCTGGCGGAACCTTGGACCTCAGATCGTGGAAGTGCATTTGACGGACGAGCAATTGGAAATACCAGTCAAGAGGCTTCGCACTATATCGATGCAGCGCAGCAAGGGACGTTCCTTCCGCAGACAGAGAACGACGAGCTCACAATGGCCCTCGGGAATCTCGAGCACCACGACGGACACGAGGCACGCCAGGCTCCGTTCCGTGGAATGCTGGTTTTCCGGACACAGGCGGTTACAAATGCCAGGAGAGGAGGAAAAAAGTGCAGCAGACCCAACTGCAGGCGCTGCACACAAGGGTACAAGCGATAGAGGAACGAGAAGCAAATCGCAGCAAACGACAAGCAGAAGCTTCCCCATAAGCTACCCCGCCATCTCAGAGGAGAAGCAGCGTGGCTTCCACCGAAATGCTTCACCGAGCATGTCTTGACGGCTCGCCAGCTATCCCGTGGATGCTATCACGAGTCTCAAAATTGCCACATTACGACGCAATGGATGAATTTGAAGGTCAAGGCGGCTGTTGGCTCTGTTTATCCCTCTTGAACCCGGCGCAACTTTTCACTGCCGGCCGATTCTGAAGGATATGCTAGGGTGATGGTGGATGAAATTACGAGAGGATTTGAGGACCTCGGCTTGACCACCCTACCGGTGAAGGGGAGACTAGGCTGGGTTCTGCTCTAAAGACTCCATGCCTATGGTGGAAGGAGCTCATCAACCTTCCGAACTGGACGCCTCCGCCTCCTCCTCCTCCTCCTCCTCCTGTGAGTCAGGGCACTCCGCCTCCTCCTCCGGCGAGTGAGGATCAGGGCACTCGGCCTCCTTCTCCGGCGCGTGGCGGCACTCCGCCTCCTTCTCCGCCTGCGCCGGCGCGCCCGAGCAGCCAACAACCTCCTCCTTCTCCGCCTCGCCAGCAAGGGCGGAAGAGACCCGCCGCCGCCCCGGCTGCTCCGACGCGTCGTAGTCCTTCTCCTCCGCCTCGTAAGCAAGCGCGAAAGAAGACAGCCGCAGCCGCTCCGTCTGCTCCGGCGTCTAGCAGTACAGCCAGAGGCGGGAGGCAATAGACATCTGTCCACCTCTCAAGTCTCTAGAGAAGTTACTGCACGAGAGAGGACCGAGGAGGAAAACAAGAAGATCGTGCGAACCGAAGTGAAGGACTTCTTTGAAGGGTTGAAAGCGCAGAGACATCCACCTCCGGAGGAGAAGGTAGATCCGGTGAAAGCAAAGCGCACTATCTATGCCCTAAGGAAACCATCAAAGTCTCCGCCAAAAACCAACTATGAGCGCATTACTCAAAAGGCATATCAAGAAGCATCGCGGTCGGGAACTACTGTCAGTGATCAAAGGTTAAAAGAACGACGAGTAGCTAGGAAAAAATTGCCCAGCTCGGCGAACAAGCGAACCAATCGTGCCCCCCGCTCAATGTGTCTAGCAACATCGTCGCTAATGCTCCAGGGACGGTGCGGTTATAGCAATCTTGCAGATTATCTGCTGACGATGTAAATTTTGATTTCATGGAGGTGGGCGAACACAGATATTTAGTACGGGAAGCCTCTCGTCAAAGATGAAAAATCTCTAACAACGATGATGCGAAGATTCCATAATTGGTACATGAAAACCCCTGCAGAGAGTGCAGGGGACGAATACTTTGTATCTGAGAATTAAAGAGGAGCACGACCTCGTTGGAACTAATCTGTTGACTCTTCCATTTGAGGAGTTCTTCGAGTTCTTCAATCAAAAGGCCCTCGATAAATTAACGGTCTTTTGCTATTGTCTGTAAGTACTATTTCTGTCATTAAGTCTCTATATATAGCTCAGCTCTTTCATTGCATGTATTTATGATTAATTATCCTCACTATATTATGCAGATTGACGATCGTGGAGTGCAGAAAACAAGAAATTTATGATATTGGGTTCATTAACACAAATATCATAGATGAAATTCAGGTTAAAAAGCACGCCGAAGAGGCCGAGGCCAACTTGCTACAATCGTTGATCAAAACTCAAAACAAAGATACCATACTCTTTCCTTACAACTTCAAGTGAGTGTTACTGTTGTGTGCATATTCGGTTTCCCTTATTACTCGAGCGAGGTTATAGTAATGTAATTGGTGAGTTACGCATGCGTGCGCAGCTTCCACTATGTTCTTACGGAGATTAAGCTTGAGCGGGACTAGTAACCGTCTTAGACTCGAGACGAAAAGATCCCGAAACCTATGCGGACATGACTAAATTGCTCAACAAGTAAGTTCAATCGATCATTATCGCACCATATCGGCAACTTTTTGTTCATCTCCTGATATCTCAAGTAATAATAATTATTTTCTTTGTCTTGCAGGGTTTGGAAACAGTTCACCGCAGAAGCTCCGGGACTGCCAAGGAGCTGCGATATACATACCCGAAAGTAAGTACTACTAGCTAGCTAGTTGCGTGCATCTCCCGTTGATTCTATAGCTATACTTTCATCAATGCCATTTATAATGCTTCATTATCAGTTTGATTGACCTATATTTCTCATAAAGTGCTTGTGGCAGGAACAAGGGAATAATTTCTGTGGATACTACGTGTGCGAGTTCATCTACAAAGCGACTTTGAAAATAAGCGGGGCTACTCTAAAAGACAATATGAAGTGCTTAAGCAATAATATTCACAATTTCATTTTATTACACCATCATTTCTGTTGAGTTTCATTCATATATATATGTATTAACCCCCTTCTTCAAATTAGACGTGGCAGATGCAGAATGAACTCCTACCACAAGATCGCATGAAAGCAATTCAATAGGAATTGGCGGGATTCTTTCTTGACCACGTCATCAATAAAGCCAGAGAATACCATGTGGAATTTGATTTCAAATTCTAGGGGATTGTAAGAGATCTTACATATTGTATATGTATGTAGCCAGTAGCGTCGGATAGATAATGTCTGAAAACTTGTTGTTCGACCAATCTCTCGGAGAAGGAGAGGTCGATCGATCACTTCTCTCGGTATGCATGACGAACTTCTGTACTTAATGGTTTCCTTCATTTTCTTACTAGCTAGCGTGTTGAGGGCCTCTCTATGTATAGTACGTAGCATCGACCAAGCACGGACATAAGAGAGGACACATCTGTTAATTAGCTAGCTAACACAATACATGAAACACCTAAATTAACCCCCAAAACCCCCAACCCCCTTCAAAAAAACAAAAACCACAGCCCTGAAATCTTTGTGACGTGCATGCCTATTGGTCCCGGTTGGTGCCACCAACCGGGACCAAAGGCCCTCCTGCGTGGGCTCGGCGCACCAGCCACGTGGAGGCCCATCTGTCCCGGTTCTGGACTAAACCGGGACTAAAGGGCCAGGGCATTAGTAACGGCCCTTTAGTCCCGGTTCAGGAACCGGGACAAAAGGCCCTTACCAACCAGGACTAATGGTGGTTTATCTACTAGTGTTGATACGCTTCCAATTCTACCGCTATGTGAGTTTCTCAAACATAGTTATTAACTAATTTATATTGTTTATTTCAAAATAGTTGACAGCTTATTTCCATTGACAACTTATTTTCATTCTTAAAACAATGTGCGGAAGATGGTAGACAGAACCTACTACGCCGATGGCTCTGAGTTAACTTATCAGGAGAAAAATCATCTGATCCATTTTGTACAGATCTTGAGAATTACAATATCTATGATCAAACTCCTCCACATTATGGTCAATACGTGCCACTAGTGCACGTGTTGAACTACGGTAACATCCATGGAGATGCCATGGTAAGATTTTTTACTATTACGACATCCGTGCATCATTTGCATAAATTCTTTTAAAACTTAACTACATTGCTAACTACGAAGTTATTACTATGTTTTTCAAGAGAAAATCCTGAAGGATTGTGTGCCTCATCTGATGTATCAGAATGGTCTCCTTGATGTTTTGAACATACAGCCAGGTCATCCTACGAATCACACCTGTCCATATCGGATTTCTGAAACTGGTGAAGACATGATAATCAAAGAATGGATAAAATGCATGGTCAGTCGTAGGGAGGTACTTGGAAGCAACATTGTGCGAAAGGCAAGAATTGGAGACAGGATAATCTCCATTCTCCGTAATGGAGAGTCAGGGGATATCCTGTTTTATTTTATTTTACCTAAGAAAAGGTAGTAGGTCCTATGAGAGAGAAGTAGGTCCTCGGTAAAATATTTATTATGTGGTACAATGTGTTAGAGTTGATGATGATGATGAGTTGTGATTATGAGTAGTGACCAACTTGCTATGTGATGTCTCATTGATGAAAACCATGATCATGAGGAGGTGTTATATGACAATGATGTATTATGATGATAAGTTGTTAATGATATGATAATGATGATGATGATATTTATTATATCATTGGGTGAAAGAACCGCGGATTAGTTTCAAGTGGATGTCCATCCACTTGAAACTAATCCACGGTTCTTTCACCCAGTGATGTAATAACTCATTATGATGTAAAAACAATCTATAAATTGCCGCTATATGAAAACTTGTATAAAGGTGTATGAATACAACATGAAATAAAAAAGAAATATAATACGGAATAATAGTAGTAGCGCGGGCTGCGAGAAGCGCTACTAGTAATTAACAGTAGCGCCCTTTCCCGGAAGCGCTACTAGCTACTAAGTGGATATAGCAGTAGCGTGGGTTAACCCACGCTACTGCTAACCTTTAGCTGTATAGCTGTAGCGCTGTACCAGTAGCGCTGCCTCCCGCGCTACTGGTTGGCCTAAAACCCGCGCTACTGCTAGGCTTTTCCCTAGTAGTGGAGAGAGAGAGAGGAAACTAGTTTGCATGACGAACCTTCTTACCTACGTCGTGAAAGATTGCACTCCAGCATGCTCGTGTGGTATTAAAGTGAGCAGCAGAAAAGATCTTGGCATGAAGTGGAGTAGTACGTTGGCTGACCCCGCTCGGAAGGTAGTTCAACCCTTAATGGGTCTCGAATTGGATTCCATTGCCTAAGGTATGGAGGGGAGCGAGCTCGATCTAGAACCAAGGGGGCAGGACACGACGAGCGGCAGTTGCCAGCTCGTTTCTGAGCAGAGGCTAGGAATCGTGGTGTGTTTAAATATGATGTGTTCAGGACTAAGCCAGTTTCTTAACAAAATAAGAGTAACCAATTATTGGGGTAAGTCTTAATCACTTGCCTTTTTAGGTAATCGTCATCATTTGCCTGAAAATTACGGAATTTAATATTATCCATTATTTCTTCTTGGCATTGGCTCCTATTTCTTCTTACCTCGCCGATCTCACCTCACATTTCCTTCCCTATCTATTGGTCGTTTGACTGACTCGCTACCTCACAGCTTCGTCGGCTCGGCCTACCCAACCATGACCATAAAAGTCAAGGCTTAGCTCCCCCACCATCCCTCTATATATCCCCAAAGGGCAAAAGCCAAATAAAAGATTAAAATATGAGATTGCGAGAGATTGTATAAACTGAACTACGTTTAGCCAATACAAGGGAATGATCGTTCCATTGGGTTGGCCCAAGGCCATATTTTTGCTAGGGTGGTTTCCATATTTGAGTGTATGCCCTTTAGTAGTTGTGGCCTAAATTGGATATGTAAGTTGTATCTAACTAATCATTATTAATTCCGCCGGTACCCCCTTGAATCCCTAGTTGGTCATTTCTCATGTGGTCAAATATTGATGGAAAAATAACTACCGGCAGGCCTAAATCCTTGCCCGTCAGGGATGCTATTGTTACCGATGATGGCCTCATGTGAAATCGCTAATTAAGGGGTAGCACTTTAAAAGGTCATCCCCACCTTCCAGGTTTCGACAAGTGGCACACTGCATGTGTGCCACTTGTCACAACCGGGAGTTTTTCTTTTCTTCGTAGATGCGTTGATTTAAAAATATTTTATTTTTTTACTGTGTGTCCAAATCGTGAACCCTTTCTAACGTTGGATTTCTCGCCTCATGATCTTCGAAACTAGATCTCATGTTTAATAGGTTTCACCAAACTTATTTTCCACAAAAAGGGGAAAACCAGAAGAAAAAAATGAGCCGGAAGCATGATTTTCTCCACTTTCTTGTCCATTGTGCCTCCACGCGAAGCATGTCCGTGCCTCTCACAGAAGAAAAAATGCATTTTTTCTTTGTCGTGAGGCACAACTGTGCCTTTCGCGGAATTAAACCATGTGACTCCACGAGAAGCAAATATGTGCCTCTCGTGAAAGGACAAACACGTTTTTTTTGTTTCGAGTGGAACAGTTGTGCCTCTCGCGGAAGAAAAACTGCGCCTCCACAAGAAGCAAATCCATGCTTCTCACGGAAGAAAAAACACATTTTTTCTCTTTCTGAGAGGCACAAGCAAACTTATGCCTCCACAAGAAGAAAACTTATGCCTCTCGCTGAAGGAAAAAAACAATATGTTTTCTTTTTCCAGAGGCAGAAATTTTGTCCAAAATCTAGGGAAAACTGAAGAGCAAAAAAAAAAACACATCTAAAACCCAAAAACACTTACAAAAAAATAAAAATAAAATCCCAAGGGAGCGACCAGTACACGACACGTGGTGGCGTGGCGCGCTCTCAGCCCACCAAAAGTGACCCATCAGGGGCTCCCACAAGTGGTACCCCTCGATTAGTTGATCTCTTGTCTCATGCTACCCACAAGTCTGATTTTCGCTGATTAGTGTTATAGCCCATACTTGTAATGGACTTATATTTTAGCATTTCTACGATCAAAATATGGTTGAAATAACCCAAGTTGCTCACGCCACACCCTTGAAAGGATCTTGATGGACCTAGAGGGGGGGGGGGTGAATAGGTACAATTACAAATTTTAGTTATTTACTTAGCAATTTTAGGCAATAATGCGGAATATGAATTTGAGCCTAACAATTGCAAGTATGATGCTAAGAGCTAAGGAAGGTGAACGAGTAACACAAGTATGAGAGTAAGCAAACACAATATGATATAAGTAAAGCCTAAGAGACAAGTAACCACAAGTAGGAAGTTAGGGTTAGGGATAACCGAAACTCCGAGAGACGAGGATGTATGCCGATGTTCACTTCCTTGGAGGGAAGCTACTTCACCGTTAGAGAGGTGGATGTTACCATGAAGGCTCACCCTATTCTACCTTTGAGACAACACCACGAAGGCGTTTCTCAACCACTAGTGGTAGACCTTGGGGTGGTCTCCAAACCCTCACAAACTTTCCGGGGGTAATCACAATGGTCGATTCCTCCACGAATGACTCCTACTGCCTAGGAGTCTCCAATCTCCAAGAGTAACAAGAACGATGGGGAAAATCTCAAGACTTGCTCAAATCACGAATTCCTTTGGTGCAAAGAAGGGGAAGGAGTGGATCTATAACTTGGGTGGACAACTTCTCTCAAATCCCTTAGGGATCTAAGATTTGGTGTAGGAGAGTGAGAGAGAGAGTGAAAAGTGTTCTTGAGTATGTTTGAAGTGAATGGTCAATGCTCACACGGGATGGGAGAGAGATATTTATAGTATGACTCAATAAGTGGCCATTGGGACCAAAACAACACTGCAATATCGGACGTCCGATACACAATGGACGACCGATGGCTCGGCAGTTACCGGACGTCCGAAAGGGACCGGACGTCCGATGTTTTGGCACGGTATAGAAGGTAACGGACGACCGGAGGATCCCGGACGTCCGATGTTTTGGTTCGGTAGAGAAAGTACCGGATGTCCAATGGACGCCAGACAACCGATGTTTTGGCTCTCTAGAAAAGGTACCGGACGACCGAAGAATATCGGACGTCCGACAGAGATGAAGATCAGACAAAGAGTTTTTAGAAGAAGATTTTGAGCAAGACTCTCACAAGACCCCATGTTCCCCTCTTAATAGTGCGGGATCCCTATACTCAAGAACAAGCATAAAAAGGTGGCTATGCTAGTAGACTTGTTTCTTCGTTCTTGAGGAAGATAAATATTTCTGAAGTCATAATCCACACACACATGTTCCCGAGGGGACTAAAACCTGAGGTATACTTGACAAACTTTGTTATTCCCCTATGATATCAACATCAAAATGAGATTAAGGGCATGATTGCACTTTCAATCTCCCCCTTTTTGGTAGTTGATGACAATATAAACATAGTACAAAAGACATAATGGTTGTTCTATGCTCAAGACAGATTTATTTAATAGCTCCCCCTCTCAGTGATAATCATTGCGAACATTATGTGGAGAGCTCCCCCTCACAGTGACAACCATTAAGTACACATGAGAAAAATATCACAAAAACTCAAGTGTAACCATCATATAAGCACATCAACAAAATATCATAATATCTCTTCATTCATAAGACATAGTGGTTCAACATAAGACATAGATAGATAAAGTCATACACCCACTCAAAGCATAATGGTTCAATATAAGAACATAAATAGATAGTACTAGTTCTCCCCCTTGGCAACAACTTGAAGGAAATGTGCCCTAGAGGCAATAATAAAGTTGTTATTTACATTTCCTTATCTCATGATAAATGTTTATTATTCATGCTAGAATTGTATTAACCGGAAACTTAGTACATGTATGAATACATAGACAAATAGAGTGTCCCTAGTATGCCTCTACTTGACTAGCTTATTTATCAAAGATTGTTATGTTTCCTAGCCATAGACATGTGTTGTAATTTGATGAATGGGATCACATCATTAGAGAATGATGTGATGGACAAGACCCATCCGTTAGCTTAGCACTATGATCGTTTAGTTTGTTGCTATTGCTTTCATCATAACTTATACATGTTCCTCTGACTATGAGATTATGCAACTCACGAATACCAGAGGAACACTTAGTGTGGTATCAAATGTCACAACGTAACTCGGTGATTATAAAGATGCTCTACAGGTGTCTCCGATGGTGTTTGTTGAGTTGGCATAGATCGAGATTAGGATTTGTCACTCTGATTGTCAGATAGGTATCTCTGGGCCCTCTCGGTAATGCACATCACTATGAGCCTTGCAAGCAATGTGACTAATGAGTTAGTTGCGGGATGATGCATTACGTAACGAGTAAAGAGACTTGCCAGTAATGAGATTGAACTAGGTATGGTGATACCTACGATCGAATCTCGGGCAAGTAACATACCGATGACAAAGGGAAAAACGTATGTTGTCATGCGGTTTGACCGATAAAGATCTTCGTAGAATATGTAGGAGCCAATATGAGCATCCAGGTTCTGCCATTGGTTATTGACCGGAGTTGTGTCTCGGTCATGTCTACATAGTTATCGAACCCGTAGGGTCCGCACGCTTAACGTTTGATGACGATTCGTATTATGAGTTTATGTGATTTGATGTACCAAAGGTTGTTCGGAGTCCCAGATGTGATCTCGGACATGACGAGGATTCTCGAAATGGTCGATACATAAAGATTGATATATTGGACCATGTTATTCGGACACCGGAAGTGTTCCGGATAGTTTCGGATAAAACCGGAGTGCCGGAGGGTTATCGGAACCCCCCCGGGAAATTATGGGCCTTAGTGGGCTTTAGGGGAGAGAGAGGGCCGCAGCCAAGAGGTGTTGCGCACCCCCCAAGGGGAGTCCGAATAGGACTAGGGGAGGGGGGCGCGGCCCCTCTTTCCCTCTCCCTCTCCCTCTCATTCCTTCTTCTCCTAGTTGGACTAGGAAAGGAGGCGCCTATTCCTACTTGGAGTAGGATTCCCCCCTTGGGGCGCACCCCTTGTGGCTGGCCGACCTCCTCCTCCCCTCCTTTATATACGGGGGAGGGGGGCACCCCATGGACACACAAGTTGATCTTTAGCCGTGTGCGGTGCCCCCCTCCACAATTTTAAACCTCGGTCATATCGTCATAGTGCTTAGGCGAAGCCCTGCGCCGGTAACTTCATCATCACCGCCACCGCGCCGTCGTGCTAACGGAACTCTCCCTCGGCCTCAGCTGGATCTAGAGTTCGAGGGATGTCACCGAGCTGAACGTGTGCAGATCACGGAGGTGCCGTACATTCGGTACTTGGATCGGTTGAATCACGAAGACGTTCGACTACATCAATCATAAGCATTAACGCCTGCTGCTCGGGTTCACGAGGGTACGTGGACACACTCTCCCCCTCGTTGCTATGCTTCTCCTAGATAGATCTTGCGTGATCGTAGGAATTTTTTGAAATGCTACGTTCCCCAACAGTGGCATCCGAGTAGCCACGTAAAACTTGCAACAACAAAGTAAAGGACGTCTAACTTGTTTTTGCAGGGCTTGCTGTGATGTGATATGGTCAAGACGTGATGATATATAAATTGTTGTATAAGATGATCATGTTTTGTAAAAGTTATCGGCAACTGGCAGGAGCCTTATGGTTGTCGTTTTGTTGTATAAAATGCTATCACCATGTAATTGCTTTACTTTATCACTAAGCGGTAGCAATAGTCGTAGAAGCAATAGTTGGCGAGACGACAACGATGCTTCGATGGAGATCAAGGTGTCAAGCCGGTGACGATGGTGATCATGATGGTGCTTTGGATATGGAGATCAAAGGCACAATGATGGCTATATCATATCACTTATATTGATTGCATGTGATGTTTATCCTTTATGCATCTTATTTTGCTTAGTTTGGCGGTAGCATTATAAGATGATCTCTCACTAAATTTCAAGGTATAAGTGTTCTCCCTGAGTATGCACCGCTGCGACAGTTCATCATGCCGAGACACCACGTGATGATCGGGTGTGATAAGTTCTACGTTCACATACAACGGGTGCAAGCCAGTTTTACACGCGCAGAATACTCGGGTTAAACTTGATGAGCCTAGCATATGCAGATATGGCCTCGTAACACTGAGACCGAAAGGTCGAGCGTGAATCATATAGTAGATATGATCAACATAGTGATGTTCACAGTTGAAAACTACTCCATCTCACGTGATGATCGGACATGGTTTAGTTGATATGGATCACGTGATCACTTAGATGATTAGAGGGATGTCTATCTAAGTGGGAGTTTTTAAGTAATACGATTAATTGAACTTTAATTTATCATGAACTTAGTACCTGATAGTATTTTGCATGTCTATGTAGTTGTAGATAAATGGGCCGTGCTACTATTCCGTTGAATTTTAATGTGTTTGACGGTGTTCTGGACTAGGGGGTACTCACTGAGGGAGTCCTGGACTAAGGGGTCTTCGGGCGTCCAGTTGTTATCCGTGGGCCGGACCGATGGGCCGTGAAGACATGAAGACCAAAGATTGAACCCGTGTCCGGAGTGGACTCTACTTGGCGTGGAAGGCAAGCTAGGCGACCTGTTATGAAGATTTCCTCCTATGTAACCGACCTCATGTAACCCTAGATCACTCCAGTGTCTATATAAACCGGAGAGTATAGTCCGGATAGGGACAGATTCATTACCATATTCACATAGGCTAGACTTCTAGGGTTTAGCCATTACGATATCGTGGTAGATCAACTCTTGTAACACTCATATTCATCAAGATCAATCAAGCAGGAAGTAGGGTATTACCTCCATAGAGAGGGCTCGAACCTGGGTAAACATCGTGTCCCCCATCTCCTATTACCATCGATCCTAGACGCACAGTTCGAGACCCCCTACCCGAGATCCGCCGGTTTTGACACCGACATTGGTGCTTTCATTGAGAGTTCCACTATGCTGTCGCCTAGAGGGTTGATGGCTCGCCTTGTTGTCAAGGATAATATCATCTCCGGAGGAGCCCTGGCCCCAGGCTAGACCCTCCGGCTCGGCGGTTTCGCATGACCGCCGGCTCGGCCTTTAAGCCGACGATGGCCTCTCAAGTCATCGAAAATCACCTCCGCGTTGATCCCGAATACTCCGCCCGCATGGATCCAATGGAGTTATCGTCGTTGAACGAACTCCTGGATCGCATGGCCGCCTTGGGGATCGCTACAGACTACGATCGGGTCGGGCTTAAACCCGACCAGAGAGAAATTAAAACTCCACCGATCACCCATCAGATAGCGGTAGTCGCGGAGCAAAGCAACTCCTCCACTATATTGAAGATGAACTATGTTCGGATCACCTATCTTGAAGAGGCGGATATTTTCCGGCAGAAAAGCATGTCTCTTCCTTCGAACGTAGTCGGATGACGAGCCTAAAAAATTAGTCGATATCACGGAGCCCGAATTGTCCGGCCCGGTAGACATCCAAACTCCAGATCCAAAATCGGGTCATGGTTCAGATTCAATTCCACCCACCCACCCGGACATAGATGCTCTCAGGAGCATCAAACAACAGTCTCAGGAAACGGTCCACCACTTCTGGGCCAGATTCCTCCTTGTTAAAAACAAGGTAAAAGACTGCCGCGACGAAGACGTGATAGCAGCATTCTCCAACAACTACGCGGACGAATATATCCTTAACGCCATCAATCGCCGCCGCATACCAAAGTTCGCTGACCTAGCAACTATCGTACAAAAGTACAGCGCGATGGAAAGCGCCTGGAAAACTCAGGCAGCTTGCTGGGAACCATCCCGGCTGCCCGTACAGGCAAAAAGGACGCGCCCCCGTGGCACGCCCAGCCGAACAGTCAAAAAACATAAACCTATTACGTTGCACGTGAAAGGATCGAGATGGACCTAGAGGGGGGGGGGGTGAATAGGTACAATTACAAATTTTAATTATTCCTTAGCAATTTTAGGCAATAATGCGGAATATGAAAGTGAGCCTAACAATTGCAAGTGAGTACAAGTACTAAGCAAGTAACACAAGAACACAAGAATTGCAACCTCAATACGATGTAAGTAAGTGCAAGGAGACAAGTAACCACAAGTAGAAAGTTAGGGTTAGGAATAACCGCAACTCCGGGAGACGAGGATGTATGCCGATGTTCACTTCCTTGGAGGGAAGCTAGTCATCGTTAGAGAGGTGGATGTTACCACGAAGGCACACCAACGCCCACGAAGGCTCACCCTATTCTCCCTTTGAGACAACACCACGGAGGCGTTTCTCAACCACTAATGGTAGACCTTGGGGTGATCTCCAAACCCTTACAGGACTTTCCGGGGGTAATCACAACGGTTGATTCCTCTCCGAAAGACTCCTACCGCCTAGGAGTCTCCAACCTCCAAGAGTAATAGGAACGTTGGGAAAAGCTCAATACTTGCTCAAATCACAAATTCCTTTGGTGCAAAGAAGGGGAAGGAGTGGATCTATCACTTGATCGGAGAACTTCTCTCAAAGAATCCTAAATCACTTGGGGATCTAGGATTTGATGTAGGTGTTTGAGAGAGAGAGAGAGGAGTGTTCTTGGCAAGCTCAAAGTGAATGGTCAACCTTATCCCGTGGAAGGGAAGGGCATATATATAGTAGGTGAGAAAAGGCGACCGTTTGGGACACATAAGTGCACAGGATAGGTCGGACGTCCGGAGAACATCAGACGTCCGGAGGCACAAATAGGTCCGGACGTCCGATAGTCATCGGAAGACCGGCCGCTGTGAACCTGTGAGCCACGACCCAGTACACAGGACACGGACGTCCGAGACGAGCCGGACATCCGGACCCCGGACGACCGGAGAGTCCGGAAATCCATAAAACTGGTTCTGTTGTGAAAGTACCGGACGTCCGAAGAGTTCCGGACATCCGTAAAAACCACTCTGTAAAGGAACACTGGACGACCAGAGGGAGCCGGACGTCCGGGCAGCTGAGAATAGTGGATTTTGAGCAAGTTTTTCACTAGATCCAACAATCCCCTCTTAATAGTGCGGGATACCTATACTCAAGAACAAACCATAAACGAAGTCAATGTCTTGTATATCCATTCTTGAGTTATATGCTTTTTGTCCCTAGTCATGATCCATGCACACGGTCTTTGAGACATAATCTTGAGATATACTTGATAAACATGATTAGTCTCTAGCATATGTGTTGTCATCAACATCAAAATATGATTAAGGGCATGATTGCACTTTCAGCACGACACCGTTCTGGAGGGATGGCTCAATGACACATGCAAAATACACACGACGCCGGATACCGCGGCAACCCACAGCCTTAGAGCATGTTGGATACTTCGGTAGGTAGCCAAGAGCCGCGAGGACATCCTTATCAAGGACACCCCAGAACAACACCCTCCAGCAAACGACGACAATAGAGTATTGGCAGTCAAAGAGACATTCGCTTCAAACAACAAGTGTAAAAGGGCCCTGCGCGATCTCGCCGAAGTTTGCCAGGTCGCTGCAATTGACCCCTAGAACGACATGGCCATAACCTTCAACGCTAGTGACGAACCTAAATACAGAATAGTCCGAGCGCCAGCTGCCCTAGTCCTCAGTCCCATCGTGGGCGGCTTTCGACTTACAAAAGTCCTCATGGACGGCGGCAACGGACTAAACCTCATTTACGAGGACACGCTCCACAAGATGGAAATAGACAGGAGAGCAGCACAACCTTTCGAGGTATCATTCCCAGCTGGGAAGCTCGGTGTGCAGGAAAAATTACACTTGATGTGGTGTTCGGCACGCTGGAGAATTATCGGTCCGAAGAAATAACTTTCCAGGTGGCCCCTTTCAACAGTGGGTACCACGCCCTGCTAGGGCGAGAGGCCTTCATGCTCTTTCAAGCCATACCTCATTATGGGTATATGAAGCTAAAAATGCCCGGGCCTAATGGAATAATCACACTCGTCAGCGATCTGGACATAGCCCTCCGCGCCGAGAATAAAACCGCATCCTTGGCTCTTGAGGCATTGTCTGAGGCCCTTGCGGCCGAAGAACTAACTGCACTACGCTCCACCGTGGATAAGTACGATGTGATCCTGGACAAACGACCCAAATCCACTTTCTTCAAACCAGCAGAAGAAATAGTCAAATTTCAAGTCCATCCAACAGACTCGAAGAAGACAACGTCTATTGGAGCACAACTCAGCCCTGCAGTCGACACCGCACTACGAGACTTCCTGCGCGAAAACTGGGATATATTCGCCTGACATCCTTCCGATATGCCAGGAATCCCGCCCGAGTTGGCCGAACATAGCCTCAACATACTAAAGGGATATAAGTCGGTCAAGCAAACTCTGCGGCGCTATTCCGAACCCAAACGACAAGCTATGGGGGAGGAGCTAGCCAAACTCATCGAGGCCGGATTCATCAAAGACATTAAACATCCGGACTGGCTGGCAAACTTGGTAATGGTACCAAAGAAGGATAAATCCTGGCGCCTATGCGTCGATTTCAAAGACCTTAACAAGGCTTGCCCTAAGGATCCCTTCCCTCTTCCCCGCATTGATCAAATCATTGACGCTACCGCAGGTCACGACTCGCTGTGCTTCCTTGATGCATATTCCGGATACCATCAAATCAAAATGAAGGAGTCCGATCAAGCCGCAACAGCATTCATTACACCATACGGGCCGTTTTGCTTCAACACCATGCCCTTCGGGCTCAAGAACACCGGCGCCACCTACCAGCGCATGATCCAAACATGCCTCGAGAAACAGATCGGCAAAACAGTGGAGGCCTACATGGACAACATCGTCATCAAAACTAGACACATCGAAACACTAATAGACGACTTGCATCTCACATTCGACAACCTCCGCACATACGACATTAAGCTTAACCCAGAAAAGTGCATCTTCGGCGTCCTCGCCGGTAAACTATTGGGCTTCATCGTTTCCAATAGAGGAACTGAAGCAAATCCAGCCAAAATCTGAGCTCTGTCACAACTGGCTACGCCAACCGAACTCAAGCAGGTCTAAAAACTCACTAGGTGCATGGCAGCTTTAAGCCGCTTTATCTCCAGGTTGGGAGAAAAGGCGCTGCCGCTCTATCGCCTTCTACGGCGCACCGATAACTTCGAGTGGACAGACGCGGCGACGGCCGGACTGGAAGAAATAAAAGCCCTTCTAAAAAGCAACCTAATCCTGGCTGCGCCAAACGCCGGCGAACCAATGCTCTTATACATATCAGCAACACACCAGGTGGTGAGCGCCGTACTCGTCGTCAAACAAGAACAGGACGCACACAAATTTCCGCTCCAGAAGCCGGTATACTACGTATCCACCGTCCTCACACCATGCAAATCCCGGTACCGTCATTATCAAAAAATAGCATATGCAGTCTTCATGGCATCTCGAAAATTGCGACACTACTTCCAGGAGTGCTCTATCACGGTGGCCTCCGAAGTGCCCCTCAATGATATAATTAACAACCGGGATGCAATGGGCCGGATCGCCAAATGGGCCATTGAGCTCCTGCCATTCGACATCACGTACAAACCACGTCGAGCCATCAAATCCTAGGTACTGGCTGACTTCGTCGCCGAATGGACAGAAGCCGAACTCCCTAAAGAGTACGACGCGTATTCTAACTGGGTGATGCATTTTGACGGCTCCAAGATGTTGGCAGGGCTAGGGGCGGGCGTCGTATTAACATACCCCACAGGAGATATCGTCCAGTACATACTCCAAATATTATACACAGACTCCAACAACGCAGCCGAATACGAGGCCTTGCAATATCCCAAATTAATGGAGAGTTTGATGCCAAAGATCCAAAGATGGAAGCTTATCGCAATGCCGTTTTGAGGATGTCGTCTCGGTTCGAGGAAATCGAATTTCATCACATCTCCCATGAAAGTAACCAGGCGGCAGATGTCCATGCTCGCATTAGCGCTAAGCGCGACCCCGTCCAACCTAACATTTTCCTCGAAAGGCTCTTTAAGCCGTCTATGGTATGGCAAGGGGGAGATAGCAACGACAGTCCCGTTCCAAACACAAACACAGATAACGAACACGCCGATATCATCGGAGGCTCAACCACCGAAGTAACGCCATCGGCCCACCTCATCATGGCAGTAATTGCCCCGTGGACCGAACCATTCTTGGCCTACTTTACTAGGAAGGAGCTCCCGGAAGATCGAGCGAGGCTCGCCGCATAGTCCGGCGTTCGAAGGCCTATAAAGTTCATGAAGGAGAGCTCTACAAGAAAAGCACTACCGGAGTCCTTCAAAGGTGTATCTCCGAGGAGGAGGGGTGGCAACTCTTGGCAGAAATTCATGCCGGTCTCGGTGGGCACCACGCCGCAGCCCGGGCACTTGTCAGCAAGGCCTTCCGTACAGGATTTTACTGGCCTACGGCCCGGGCAGTCGCACAGGACCTCGTCCAACGCTGTGTCGGATGCCAACTCTTGGCCAACCAAAGCCATATGCCCCCAACCGCTCTACAAACAATTCCCTTTACATGGCCATTTGCGGTCTGGGGCTTGGACATGGTCGGACCCCTTAAAGGGGGAAGCCATAAGAAAAAATAATCTTTTAGTCATGGTGGACAAATTCACCAAGTGAATAGAGGCTAGACCAGTTAAAACGGCCGAGTCCGGACCGGTGATTGCATTTATATCCGATGTGGTACATCGTTACAGTGTAGCACATAGCATCATCACCAATAACGGTTCGAATTTCACAGCTGATGAGGTAAAAACCTGGTGTGCTAATCTGGGCATTAAGCTCGATTACGCCTCTGTCTACCACCTTCAAACAAACGGTCAAGTGGAGTGAGTAAATGGTCTTATTATGAGCGGCATCAAACCTAGACTCGTGCGGTCATTGAAAGAATCAGACAAGCCCTAGGTCAAGGAGCTCGACTCCGTACTCTGGGGGCTGCGGACCACGCCCAACCGTACTTCCGGATACACACCTTTCTTCATGGTGTACGGTGCAAAGGCTGTATTGCCCTGCGATATTATACATGACTCACCTCCAGTGCGTATGTATGAAGAGAAAGAGGCCGAGTTGGATCGGCAGGACAGCCTAGACGCCCTGGAGGAGGAGAGCGATGTCGCCAAAGCCCGTTCAACATTTTATCAATAGCAGGCTCGAAGATATCAAAGCAGATAAGTACGGGCCAAGACTTACAATATTGGCGAACTCGTTCTACGCTTACCGGAGAAGAAAAAGGACAAACTCAAGCCCAAATGGGAGGGTCCCGTCATAATCGACGAAGTTCTCATCGGAGGAGCGTACCGTCTTCGTGATGCATTAGACAATCGCCTAGAGCCGAACCCCTGGAACGCGGCCAGACTCCGAAGGTTCTATGCCTAGCGCCGAACTCTTTGTTAGTCTCCTTCTCCCCTATAGTTTCCATTATTCTTTCTCCCTTTTACACAATTATTTTCGTTTTAAAGCACTCATTTGGCTTGAGCGAACACTGCTGATGTACACATCTTTACATATGTACGCCCATTATACCTGGGGGCTTCTTTAACAGAAGCTTGTTAATATTATTTTCCGAGCATCAAGCTCATCACACATGCGCGTTTTACCGCGTGACTTTTCTTCACCATTATATGCATCGATATGACTTAAGTTTTGGCCAAGCTGGGTTGCCTGGCTCCTGTGCTTACCCCTACGTTCCTGATTGTTCGGCTAGGTGGTAAAGGGAGCACCTCTTCGATTGTTACTGCCGGGTCATCCAGATGTGTACCCCAGACTGGGTGAAGCCGAAAGCTAGCGTTCTTAAGGGAATATTTGGTCGGTGGATGAAAAATCTCTTTTGCACTCACTCTATTGTGAACCCCCAGAAGCTATACACACTGTGATTTTCACATCACAATTCGGACATGACTACTAATGCATGAACACCCAGGGAAAGGAACCCTTAACGGAACTATTCTCCCTGGAAGATGTTTCTTACAATCTCAATGTAATATAACATAACTAGCTGGATACAACTTGTATGTTCAAGCAATGATGACCCCTACGCTTAGTTTTCCATGCGTACCCCAGCCTATTCGGCCGTGACGGTATTCGGAAACACTCGGCACCTTCGGGTTCGGAGGTTGAAGCGAAAAGGTCTGCCATGACAAATGATATAAAATTCAGCTTGAATTCCACACGGTGAGGAGAATACATAGTCACTTGGACTTAAAACACTTCCTCCTCTATATCGTCCAACAGGCGATCTAACTTACAATCCTGTTGGGAATATTTGGCGGCCACCTCTACTTGGTCATACACTAAACTAACGGGAATTTCTTCCCCATTCGGCCCTACCGATCCGACCCGCGCCATGTGATTAGGATTAAGCTTGGTATATCGAGTCTTCACCATGGCCCAAGCCTCTCGCGCACCCTCTCGACAGGCCGATATCTTCCATAGCCGGATATGCCACCGCGCTCCTTTGAACCGCTCTACAAGCTCCTCCATACTTCCTGGAGGGGAGGCGGATGGCCATAGAGCCTTGGCAACACTCCGCATCGCCAGCCGCGCCTGTTCGTGCACTTGCGACAGCTTTTGCAACAGATCACTCGATGATTCGGACACCTCCTCTTCAGGATAGCCGTTAATATAACTGCGGTCATAGATATATCACTCTCTCCTATTGCTGAACTACTCTCAACATAGTTCAGATACATACTGAATATGCCGCCCCGCAACTGTTTGTTCTCCTTCACGGAATCGGCTAGCTGGGCCCGCACATCTTTCAACTCTTCGCCTAGCTGGGTCTTGCAATCCTGGAGCTGGTTTTTCTCAATAATGGCCTGCTTTAGCACATGATCGCTTGTAGCTTGTAGCCTTTTGGCTTCTTGCTCATTCGCTTGCACGACTTCCAACGCCTCTTTCAGTCCGCCTGACCATTATGTCATGGTGTAAGCAAGACTGTTAGTATTCGGGGCATATAAGTATATTTTCTCGTTGGAGGGGAATATTACCAGGTGACGCCTTCTTGGACTTTTCCAGTTCGGCGGTAGCAGCATTTAGCTGCGTCCGACATTGTTCCAGCTCTTGGGATAGCAGGTTGTTCTTCTCTGTAAGAACCTGGCCATACAACGGTCCTTAAGTCAGTTGTACCAACTGCTTTTAGTCCCAGGGGCTACTGGCATATGGTTATCCTATTCGGACAAAGAAAACTTACCCGCACATCTGTTAGATACTGCTTCGTGGCTCTACTAAGCCCGTTTCGAGCATTTCGGATGTACGCATTGGCCGAGCTGAAGGCATTGAATGCCTCTTCCGAAAACTCAGGGTCTCGTAAAACAGCCCTGCAGCACCGATGATTCATGGCGCTCTCCACTTCTGAGTTGGTAACGGACATATTCTCCGAACCCTCGGCCGAAGGACAGTCCGACACTGTTCCTATGTTGGCTCCCGCCTTTCCAACGGGGCCTAAATCCCGGGCGCAGGGAGTACGGCTGGCTGGACCCTCGGATTGAGTCCGGTGAACCTTTTTCCTGGTGTCAAACAAGCGTACAAGTTACAGTTGGATGTGACTGTTAAAGTATACCTTTAAATCCTTACTTCTTTGATGAGGGACCGGTCGTGACTTCATCGACCTTCCTTTTAGAAGCCTTGCTCGGCGCCGGAGCCGCCCCTGGAGTAGCGTGACGCGCCGAACGTCTCCTCTGTGGAGCACGAAACAGTGCGATGGGTGAGGCAGTGCGAGGAAGCTCTTTCGAGAGAGGTTTTTTCTCAACGACTTACGTGGGAAGCAGGAAGAAGACCAGGGTAATCAGCGATAATGGCCACTTCCGTGCCATCGTAGCTCGCCTGGTAAAACACCCCTTCCGCGAGTACCACGAATATATCCGGATCTTCTTCGAACCCGGGATCCAGCTCCCGGTTGTGGTCCTCAGGCTGTGGGGCGGGGCTGTAAAACCCCTCGGTGATTCTTCGCCAATGCTGTTATAAGCGGATTAGAAATTTGTCAAAGGTAATCCGGGAAGCGAAATGAGTAAAGCAGAAGGATTGGGGCTTACCCAACTAGGAGGATTATACATAGAATAGCCATCTCTGCGATTGATGCGAAGAAATTCCTCTTCCTCCCCTTTGAACAGCTCGGCAGTATTTTGGCCAGAGCGGCAGGGGTGCCCGGACCTTTTCGACCGCAGCGGGAGGCGTCATCCTCCCCGTTGTTGTGCCACATTGGGAGGCCTTTGTATTGAAGCGGCTGAACCCCTCGCGTTATGGAGGTCGCCATTACCTCAACCATTGTTAATCCGGACTGGGCGAGCGTCTTTATCTCGCCCAAGAGTTGACAAACCTCCGCACTGTCATCCTCCTCAAGGCTCCGGGGGCGCCAACTGTGGCGTTTCTTTAGCGGAAAGCTTGCAAATTCAGGGAGACCCTTTCGAACTGGGTCGGGAAGCGCAACGTCCTTGATGTAGAACCACCCGGAAGGCCATTCTTTGGATGCCTTCCTTGGTGTGCCGGACGGGTATCCGGTATCGGCGATGCACCACACTTCGGCTCCGCCCACTCCAAATATTGACCCCTCATGGTTACGCGGGAATAGACAGAAAAATTTTCTCCACAGTTCAAAATGGGCTTCAAAACCCAGAAATAGCTCGCATAAAGCAACATAACCTGCGATGTGCAGGATAGAGGCGGGAGTGAAGTTATGCAGCTGAAGGCCATAATATTCCAGAAGCCCTCGGAGGAACGGGTGGACTGGAAATCCGACGACCCTTATCAGATAGGGAACGAAGCACACTCGCTCCCCCCCCGGACGGATTGGGGGAGTCCTCCGCCTGAGTCACACCATTGAAGGAAGCTATCCCTGCTCGAACAGGGTCAAGATCCACGGGAGGAAGAAATCCCTGCGTTTGCAATTGTGCTAACTGAATGTTAGACACAGAGCACTTCTCCCACTCGCTTTTCTTTGGGATGGAACGGGAGGAGGAGTCGGGACTGCTAGCCATGTCGTAATGGTTTCTCCTAGCAGTCTCCGGGGATCTTCTCGGTGTGGTGTCGCATGGATCTGAGATCACGTATCTTTAATAGGTGCGCTCCCTTGCATGGACGGGGTGTTATTTGCAAAATACCCTGACTTTCCGCATTCGCTCGACACGTGGAAAACGAAGTTATTAGCGCACAAAAGCCGAGGGGAACAATATTGAGTCAACAACCAAATACATTACTTGGAGAAGGGAACCCGCCTTGCAATGCCAAAGACAATCCGAACGCCGAACACCTCGTCATTGAAGCCTGGTTCGGGGGCTATTGAGGGGGTCCTGGACTAAGGGGTCTTCGGGCATCCGGTATGTTATTCGTGGGCCGAAC
Source organism: Aegilops bicornis (assembly GCA_021605145.1). Classification (NCBI taxonomy): domain Eukaryota; kingdom Viridiplantae; phylum Streptophyta; class Magnoliopsida; order Poales; family Poaceae; genus Aegilops; species Aegilops bicornis. The sequence goes on from CM038675.1 coordinate 732,911,847, forward strand.
TGATGGGCTGTGAAGACCAAAGATTGAACCCGTGTACGGAGTGGACTTTACTTGGCGTGGAAGGCAAGCTAGGTGATACGTCTCCAACGTATCTATAATTTTGATTGTTCCATGCTATATTAAATTCTGTTTTTGGACATTAATGGGCTTTATCACTTTTATATTATTTTTGGGACCAACCTATTAACCGGAGGCCCAACCCAGAATTGTTGTTTTTTGCCTATTTCAGAGTTTCGTAGAAAAAGAATATCAAACGGAGTCCAAACGGGATGAAACCTTCGGGAACGTGATTTTTGGAACGAACGTGATCCAGAGGACTTGGACCCTACGTCAAGACATCAACTAGGAAGGCACGAGGTTGGGGGGCGCGCCTACCCCCCTAGGCGCGCCCTCCACCCTCGTGGGCCCCATGTTGCTCCACCGACGTACTTCTTCCTCCTATATATACCTACGTATCCCCAAAATACCAGATACGGAGCCAAAAACCTAATTCCACTGCCACAACCTTCTGTACCTATGAGATCACATCTTGGGGCCTTTTCCGGAGCTCCGCCGGAGGGGGCATCGATCATGGAGGGCTTCTACATCAACACCATAGCCTCTCCGATGATGTGTGAGTAGTTTACCTCAGACCTTCGGGTCCGTAGTTATTAGCTAGATGGCTTCTTCTCTCTTTTTGGATCTCAATACAATGTTCTCCCCCGCTCTTGTGGAGATCTATTCGATGTAATCTTATTTTGCGATGTGTTTGTTGAGACCAATGAATTGTGAGTTTATGATCAAGTTTATCTATGAACAATATTTGAATCTTCTCTGAATTCCTTTATGTACAATTGGTTATCTTTGCAAGTCTCTTCGAATTATCAGTTTGGTTTGGCCTACTAGATTGATCTTTGTTGCAATGGGAGAAGTGCTTAGATTTGGGTTCAATCTTGCGGTGTCCTTTCCCGATGTGATGAGGGGCAGCAAGGCACGTATTGTATTGTTGTCATCGAGGATAACAAGATGGGGTTTATATCATATTGCACGAATTTATCCCTCTACATCATGTCATCTTACTTAAAGTGTTACTCTGTTCTTTTGAACTTAATACTCTAGATGCATGCTGGATAGCGGTCGATGTGTGGAGTAATAGTAGTAGATGCAGGCAGGAGTCGGTATACTTGTCTCGGACGTGATGCCTATATACATGATCATACCTAGATATTCTCATAACTATGCTCAATTCTGTCAATTGCTCAACAGTAAATTGTTTACCCACCGCAATACTTATGCTCTCGAGAGAAGCCACTAGTGAAACCTATGGCCCCCGGGTCTATTTTCCATCATATTTAATCTCCCAACAACAAGCTATTTCTGGCACCGTTTTTATTTTGCTTTCTTTACTTTGCATCTTTATCATAAAAATACCAAAAATATCATCTTATCATTTCTATCAGATCTCACTCTCGTAAGTGACCGTGAAGGGATTGACAACCCCTTTATTGCGTTGGTTGTGAGGATTTATTTGTTTGTGTAGGTGCGAGGGACTCGTGCATCGCCTCCTACTGGATTGATACCTTGGTTCTCCAAAACTGAGGGAAATACTTATGCTACTTTACTGCATCACCCTTTCCTCTTCAAGGGAAAACCAACGCAGTGCTCAAGAGGTAGCAAGAAGGATTTACGGCGCCGCTGTCGGGAGTCTACGCAAAAGTCAACATACCAAGTACCCATCACAAACCCTTATCTCCCGCATTACATTATTTGCCATTTGCCTCTTGTTTTTCTCTCCCCCACTTCACCCTTGTCGTTTTATTCGCCCTCTCTTTTCCGTTCGCCTCCTTTTTGCTTGCTTCTTGTTTGCTCGTGTTGCCATGTGCCTTCTATATGCTTGCATCTTTGCTTGCTGAAAATCTATTGATATGGATCCACTTAAAGTGTTCTACTTGGATCATCTTCGATCCTTATGCGCTAGTGCTGAACCCCAACTAGCCTAGTTGATGTGAAATATTTAGATGAGCATGCTCATTTTGTGCGTCATCGTTTGTCTGAAAAAGGGAAGCTCTTATGGTATCATATAAATAGTTTGCTATGCTATGCTTGGAATCTTTGTGAAATTTGTGATTTTACTTGTTGCTCTAAGAACCCTAAAAAACACCTTCCCTACCTATGTGAGTTCAATGATAATGAAATCTTATCTTGTTATGCAAAGGGTGTTTATAGCTACTATGATATTGAACAAATTGAAGAATTTGTCGTTTTTAAGGGTGCTCATGAAGTTGCTTCTTTGATTGAAAAGTATCATTTTACTCTCAACAAATCTGAAAATTCGGTCATACTTAAATATTGCAATGAAAACTTTGCTCATAATGTCTATGTCCAAGAATTTATTGGAAGAATGACCGTTGCTTTGGAAGAAAATAATGATATGCATGAATCTATAGATAATGATGATTCCGATGATTTGGTTGAAATATCCCTTGATGAACATGATGCTTGCCATTCTTGTGGCTATGATGCCAATATTTATGAAGACGAATTTGCTATAGTTCCTTATGTTAAAAATGATATCGTTGCTATTGCACCCATGCTTGATAGTTCCTTCAATGAATCGCATGATTTCAATGATTTTACTATAAATTCTCTTGATGTCAATTGTGCTAATAATATGCAAAACCCTAAGCTTGGGGATGCTAGTTTTGCTATGTCCACTATTTGTTGCAATGATCATGATTGGGGTGATTTTTCTTATGATCTTGAAAATTTATTTAATTCCCATGATGAATATGAGATTGATAATATTTTTTGCAATAATATTGAAAGTGGGATTGGAAGAGGGTCAACTTTAGATCCCACATATTTGGAGAATATTCAATCTTATGAAATTTTTGATAAAAGTGGGTTTGGAGAGGTCATGACTTTAGTTAATGTTAATCCCACTATTTCGGAAGAGTGTCAACTTTGCATGCATGTGGAGCGTGTTGAAAACATTTTATATGATAGCTATATTGTTGAATTTGCTTATGATCCTACATGTAATTATTATGAGAGAGGAAAATATGGTTGTAGAAATTTTCATGATACTAAATTACCTCTCGTCATGTTGAGATTGCTATCGTCTCTTTCTTCTTCCTTCCATATGTTAGTTTTTGCTTGCTTTGATAATTTGTTTGCTAATAAAATGCCTATGCATAGTAAGTATGTTATACTTAGATGTGTTTGTCACATGCTATTTGATGCTCTCTTTGTGCTTCAATTCTTGTCTCTCATGCGAGCATCATTAAAATTATCTACGCCTAGCTAGGGGCGTTAAATGATAGCGCTTGTTGGGAGGCAACCCAATTTTATTTTCAGTTTTTTTGCTTTTATCTTCTGTTTAGGAATAAATATTTGATCTAGCCTCTGGTTAGATGTGTTTTTATGTTTTAATTAGTGTTTGTGCCAAGTTTAATCTATAGGATCTTCTTGGATGATAGTTATTTGATCTTGCTGAAAATTCCAGAAACTTTCTGTTCACGAAACTAATTGTTAAAAATCACCAGAACATGATAAAATATTGATTCCAATTGCTGCTGATCAATACACAAATTTTCTAGGTAGTCCTAGTTTTGATGAATTTTTGGAGTTCCAAAAGTTTGCGTTAGTTACATATTACTACAGACTGTTCTGTTTTTGACAGATTCTGTTTTTCGTGTGTTGTTTGCTTATTTTGATGAATCTATGGCTAGTAAAATAGTTTATAAACCATAGAGAAGTTGGAATACAGTAGTTTTAACACCAATATAAATAAATAATGAGTTCATTACAGTACCTTGAAGTGGTGTTTTGTTTTCTTTCGCTAACGGAGCTCACGAGATTTTCTGCTGAGTTTTGTGTTGTGAAGTTTTCAAGTTTTGGGTAAAAGATTTGATGGATTATGGAACAAGGAGTGGAAAGAGCCTAAGCTTGGGGATTCCCATGGCACCCCAAGATAATCTAAGGACACCTAAAAGCCAAAGCTTGGGGATTCCCCGGAAGGCATCCCCTCTTTTCGTCTACTTCCATCGGTAACTTTACTTGGAGCCATATTTTTATTCACCACATGATATGTGTTTTGCTTGGAGCGTCTTTTATTATTTGAGTCTTTGTTTTTTAGTTTGCCACAATCATCCTTGCTGTACACACCTTTTGAGAGAGACACACATGATTCAGAAATTGTTAGAATACTCTATGTGCTTCACTTATATCTTTTGAGTTATATAGTTTTGCTCTAGTGCTTCACTTATATCTTTTAGAGCACGGTGGTGGATTTGTTTTATAGAAACTATTGTTCTCTCATGCTTCACTTAGATTATTTTGAGAGTCCTACAAAACAGCATGGTAATTTGCTTTAATTATGATATGCATTCAAGATTAGTAAAAAAAATTCTTATGAGTGTGTTGAATACTATGAGAAGTTAGATGCTTGATAATTGTTTTGAGATATGGAGATGATGATATTAGAGTCATGCTAGTTGAGTAGTTGTGAATTTGAGAAATACTTGTGTTAAAGTTTGTTATTCCCGTAGCATGCACGTATGGTGAACCGTTATGTGATGAAGTCGGAGCATGATTTATTTTTATTGATTGTCTTCCTTATGAGTGGCGGTCGGGGACGAGCGATAGTATTTTCCTACCAATCTATCCCCCCAGGAGCATGCGCGTAATTCTTTGCTTTGATAACTTGTAGATTTAAGTATATGAGTTCTTTATGACTAATGTTGAGTCCATGGATTATACACACTTTTCTTCCTTCCACCATTGCTATCCTCTCTAATACCGCGCACTTTTCGCCGGTATCATACACCCACCATATACCTTCCTCAAAACAGCCACCATACCTACCTATCATGGCATTTCCATAGCCATTCCGAGATATATTGCCATGCAACTTACCACCATTTCGTTTGCTATAACACGCTCCATTATTGTCATATTGCTTCGCATGATCATGTAGTTGACATCGTATTTGTGGCAAAGCCACCATTCATAATTCTTTCATACATGTCACTGTTGATTCATTGCATATCTCGGTACACCGCCGGAGGCATTCACATAGAGTCATATTTTGTTCTAAGTATTGAGTTGTAATTGTTGAGTTGTAAGTAAATAAGAGTGTGATGACCATCATTTTTTTAGAGCATTGTCCCAAGTAAGGAAAGGATGATGGAGACTATGATCCCCCCACAAGTCGGGATGAGACTCTGGACTAAATAAATAATAAAAAAATGAGGCCATAAAAAAAGAGAAAAGGCCCAAATAAAAAAAATAAAAAAATGAGAGAAAAAGAGAGAAGGGACAATGTTAATATCCTTTTACCACACTTGTGCTTCAAAGTAGCACCATGATCTTCATGATAAAGAGTCTCCTATGATATCATTTTCATATACTAGTGGGAAATTTTCATTATAGAACTTGGCTTGTATATTACAATGATGGGCTTCCTCAAAATGCCCTAGGTCTTCGTGAGCAAGCGAGTTGGATGCACACCCACTCAGTTCCTTTTGTTGAGCTTTCATATACTTATAGCTCTAGTGCATCCGTTGCATGACAATTCGTACTCACTCACATTGATATCTATTAATGGGCATCTACATAGCCCGTTGATACGCCTAGTTGATGTGAGACTATCTTCTCCTTTTTTGTCTTCTCCTCAACCACCATTCTATTCCACATATAGTGCTATGTCCATGGCTCACGCTCATGTATTGCGTGAAGATTGAAAAAGTTTGAGAACATCAAAAGTATGAAACAATTGCTTGGCTTGTCATCGGGGTTGTGCATGATTTAAATACTTTGTGTGGTGAAGATAGAGCATAGCCAGACTATATGATTTTGTAGGGATAACTTTTTTTGGCCATGTTATTTTTAGAAGACATAATTGCTTAGTTAGTATGCTTGAAGTATTATTATTTTTATGTCAATATTAAACTTTTGTCTTGAATTTTTCGGATCTGAATATTCATACCACAGTTAAGAGAATTACATTGAAATAATGCCAACTAGCATTCCACATAAAAAATTCTGTTTTTATCATTCACTACACCACAACACCTAATTAGGGGCAGTTAACTGCCGGGAGAAATACCCGACCAAGGGCAAAGGAACTGCCGGGAGTTGAGTAACTGCCGGTAGAAGTACTTATAGGAAGAGAAACTACCGGGAGAAGTTAACAAACGAGGGCACCCGAACTGCCGGCAATGATGTCCACTTGGCAGGTCATCTTATCTGCCGGCCCAACTAAACCGCGGCCTGTTGTCTGCCGGGAGCTTGTATGCTACGCGTAACCAAAGTAATTGGGCCGTTTCTAAAAAAATCAATTGGAAAAAGGCCACATGGACAAAGGGCGCGGGAGATTGAAATATTCACGAGGGTTCCTTTGGTCATCGGCTTGAGCCCCTGACCAGTTCTTCCCCAAATCTTCCAAAACCTAACCCTCAACCCCGACCACACCGCCGCCGCTGCCGCCACCAACCACTCGACCGCAGCGCTGGCTTCCTCCCCGGACACGGTCGCCGCTGACCGCCTAGTCGGTGCCGAGCACCCTTCTCTACCAAGGAAACCCTTCGCCTGTTCATCCCCATCCCCCGCGCACCCAGCGCCTGCTTCCTCCCGAGGAATGCCGCCGACCTCCCTCCATCCCCACCACAACAGCGACCTCCTCCACATGTTTCCTCCGCCGAGCAGGCCTCCTCCTCCTGAAGCTTTCTCCGCCGAGCAGGGCCTCCTCCTCCACGAGCATCCTTCCCCAAGCACTAAGTTGGGCCGCCTCCTGGTTCCCTCACCCGAGCAATGGACCTTCCTGTACGACCCCTCTCCTGAGAAGCTCCACCTCATCTACATCCTCCCCCAGGTGCAGCGCCGCCTCCTTGCTCACCGAGAGCACTTGGCCGGTGATATTTCAATCTTTGCAAACTTTTGTTCCTTTTTTATTCTGAGCAGTAACTAGAACGACTTCAGAAAGTGTTTGAGTTTATATGACACTACAGTTCTGAAGATAACGACTGGCTTTGTCATCAGATAGCCCAAATTTTGCTGACGGTGAAGAGATCTTCCATTGCAGCAAATGGATGCTTCAACTACATACTAAGTCAGTGAATCCCAGTAGGTGTACTACATGCAAGCTTCGGCAAATTAAGTTTCAAGGTCGTGCTGCAAATATAGCTAGAGAACTTCTTTCTGTCTATTTTTTCTGCACATGTAGACTGAAAGTGAAGTAACGCTTCTAGATTCTAATAATTTTAACTAGTGAATGTGTTAGTTTTATGAAAATAGATATATGGGGTCTGATCTGGAATTTTCTTCTATAATTTTCTATTGCCAGTTTGCCACTGCTCCCAGTCATGTGATTCAGGAATTTAATTATCAGTAGTTGTCTATCATAGTAGACATCCCTTCAAGTGTTGCAACCTTTATTATTGAATTAAAAACATTTGCCTGATAATTTAATTTTCTAGAGTAAAATGAGAGCAATTGGGTTTTGTACGGTCGCCCCTACTGGAAATTGCATGGCATCATGACTTATTGAACTACCAAATCCCCTGTTCTTAAAACTGTTTTTATTTAGCTTAACGCTTAAGAACAAATTCAACCAAAGCTATGTTCACAGAGATGGTAAATAGCTTAAGATGTGCATGTGGTTCAGATTTTAGAAAAGACCTACTCGCAGTGCCACGTGCAAGTAATATAACCCTGGTAGTATAGTACCTTGTCATGCAGGGCCACGGGTAATATAAGACTATTGTTTTGTTGCTGATAATTAGAACGTTTGGATGCTCATTGTTTTGGTTCTGCGTGTAGTTTGGTAGTAATGCTGGTGTGTGTGGCTTAGTTTCTGATGTTTTGAGGTACCCCTGGAGAGGGACGAACTTGAGACATGTGATGCTTTCAGTAATGGAAATTGGGAGATATGCTCCTAAGTAGATTTTTTTGAGGAATTGGGTCCTGGGGCTAGCTGACTACCATGCTCTTTTCTCCTATATGTACTCCCTCCGTCCGAAAATACTTGTCGGAGAAATGGATGTATCTAGACATATTTCAGTTTTAGATACATCCATTTTGATCCTTTTTTCCGACAAGTATTTCTGGACGGAGGGAGTAATTCTTACAAACTGTTCCCTAATTTTCATTTGATGCTTTCAGTGAAATAATATTTTGGATTGTTTGTTTTGTGAGCAGTGTGCATCTTGTTTGTCCTCTCCACCAAGCAGCGTCGACTACTCCATAGAAGCACATAAGCTTATGCTCTTATGATTATATATTTACCAATGACTATTATGGTTGATAGCTTAAAAGTCTTTGCTTCTATATATGCAGCTGAGAATGACTTATAAGTTCATGGCAAAAGCAGCAACATGAGTACGCAACCACAAGCAAGTTGAGGAGGTAATAATCTTGGTAGTTAAGTCTTAGATTCAGTATTTTGCTTTTGGATACATGTTTGCTGCTATTTCAGAACATTGAAACTTATTTAGCATTTCGTTTCTTATATGCTTCATGTAAATAAAACTGCAGTAAACATATGAGCCGAGATTTTGCTTGGCATGTGTATGTATGCATGCCCTGAATTTGCTTAGCATTTTTATGCGTACAACTATTGGAAGCTTTTGCATGTCCTGGAACTGAGCTTTTGCATGCCCTATGTTTTCTGAAGCTGAGTCTTTTGTTATTGGGTAGTACTTGAAACAGAGTCGCAGGCCTCCTGCCATATAACCATTTATGAAGTGCATATGTGATGCCTTATCTTGTATTCCTACACATAGTCCAGTATTTTTTTCATGTGTACACTGATAAGTATTTTGTACACATCAGGAATCTTTTTTGTAGATACACACTCAACTGAAAATGATGCTAGCAGAAATAGTTTTCTGTTAGCTACGCATCTGGTTTAAAACATTATATGACTACTTGCTTTGGAATAGTAAGGCCTTGATATTATCTAATCCTATCTCATGTATATTTTTGTTATTTGTAGACAAAGCTTTAGGAATCGAGTTCACTACAACTCAAAGTCTTATGCATGGAGGAAAATTTGTGATGAATTCTTAAATTGATTAGGAAGACTGGATTTGTAAAACTTTGTTTATGTTGCTGGATGCAGATCTTTTATATCCTTCCAATACCTTGAACTAATTATTTTCTCTGCAGTCACATATATGCATATCTTATGCTCATTTGCCGGGCTTCACCAAAGTTTGGCCGACCTTTTGGTGTCTATTATTTGTGTAAGTTTCATCGCTTTAGAAGTAATATTCAATCCAAAGCTTTTCTTTAATAGAGCAATTCAGCTAGTATGTTTGCAAGCAAATTTATGCCAGGACAAGTACTAGTAGTGGAGCCAAGAACATATTAGGGCATGATATTTAATGGATTATTCACGCAGGTTCCTGGCAAACTTTGTTATCAATTTTGTTCCCATATCCTCCGGCATGCAAAATCCCCCCCCCCCCCCTCAAGAGGCAAGCCATTAGTGTTTGATGTCTGAGCCTATCTCCATTTTTTGTGCTACAATATATATAGTTTACCTAGGTTATTACCTTATAGCAGATCTACCATATTCTCCTTTCAGGTTGGCATCATCGTTGGAAGATCTTCTGTGTACATGATAGCACTAGACGTCTACATGATAGCACTTGAAGTCTACATGATGTTTCTTGTATTCATACCTCAAACATTTGTTTAGCTTAGTTTGAACAAAAAATATTATTGTCTTACATGTAAATAATGTTTACTAATGTAGCTGGATGCTACTGAATGCATGTACGGAAGTCAAAATACTAAAGTGTTAGTCATTACGTGTTTGAGATCTGCTGTTGAATCTTGAGTGAATTCATGTATGAATAGAAATCAAAATAAATGTAAATGCTACCAAATTCATGTATGAATAGAAATCGAAAGTAACATATACACTACCAGGATCAGGAAACGTGTGGGGGTAAGTAAAAAACAAGGGCAGACTATCTGCCAGCAATTGCATTACTGGCATATACTTCTATCTTCCGGGAAATTGAGGCTTCCTGGCAGTGTAACTGCCGGGAGATCTATTTCCCGGCAGCCGTTCTCGTGGCAGTTCTATCTGCCGGGAGAATGGCTGTCCCGGCAGTTTATCTGCCCTCTTAGGGGACTTCTCCCGGCAGATTATATGTCGTTGCATCTGTGTTGTGGTGTAGTGATTTACCTACTCGAGGACGAGCAAGAATTAAGCTTGGGGATGCTTGATACGTCTCCAACGTATCTATAATTTTTTATTGTTCCATGCTATATTATATTATGTTTTTGGACATTAATGGGCTTTATTACACACTTTTATATTATTTTTGGGACTAACCTATTAACCGGAGGCCCAGCCCAGAATTGCTGTTTTTTGCCTATTTCAGAGTTTCGCAGAAAAAGAATATCAAACGGAGTCCAAACGGAATGAAACCTTCGGGAACGTGATTTTTGGAACGAACGTGATCCAGAGGACTTGGACCCTACGTCAAGACATCAACCAGGAAGGAACGAGGTGGGGGGGCGCCTACCCCCCTGTGCGTGCCCTGCACCCTCGTGGGCGCCATGTTGCTCCACCGACGTACGTCTTCCTCCTATATATACCTATGTATCCCCAAACTACCAGATACGGAGCCAAAAACCCAATTCCACCGCCGCAACCTTCTGTACCCATGAGATCCCATCTTGGGGCCTTTTCCGGAGCTCTGCCGGAGGGGGCATCGATCATGGAGGGCTTCTACATCAACACCATAGCCTCTCCGATGATGTGTGAGTAGTTTACCTCAGACCTTCGGGTCTATAGTTATTAGCTAGATGGCTTCTTCTCTCTTTTTGGATCTCAATACAATGTTCTCCCCCTCTCTTGTGGAGATCTATTCGATGTAATCTTCTTTTGCGGTGTGTTTGTTGAGACCGATGAATTGTGGGTTTATGATCAAGTTTATCTATGAACAATATTTGATTCTTCTCTGAATTCTTTTATGTATGATTGGTTATCTTTGCAAGTCTCTTCGAATTATAAGTTTGGTTTGGCCTACTAGATTGATCTTTCTTGCAATGGGGGAAGTGCTTAGCTTTCGGTTCAATCTTGCGGTGTCCTTTCCCAGTGATAGTAGGGGCAGCAAGGCATGTATTGTATTGTTTCCATCGAGGATAACAAGATGGGGTTTATATCATATTGTATGAATTTATCCCTCTACATCATGTCATCTTACTTAAAGCGTTACTCTGTTCTTTTGAACTTAATACTCTAGATGCATGCTCGATAGCGGTCGATGAGTGGAGTAATAGTAGTAGATGCAGGCAGGAGTCGGTCTACTTGTCTCGAACGTGATGCCTATATACATGATGATACCTAGATATTCTCATAACTATGCTCAATTCTGTCAATTGCTCAACAGTAATTTGTTTACCCACATAATACTTATGCTCTAGAGAAGCCACTAGTGAAACCTATGGCCCCCGGGTCTATTTTCCATCATATTTAATCTCCCAACAAGAAGCTATTTCTGGCGCCGTTTTTATTTTGCTTTCTTTACTTTGCATCTTTGTCTTAAAAATACCAAAAATATTATTTTATCATATCTATCAGATCTCACTCTCGTAAGTGACCGTGAAGGGATTGACAACCCCTTTATTGCGTTGGTTGCGAGGATTTATTTGTTTGTGTAGGTGCGAGGGACTCGTGCGTGGCCTCCTACTAGATTGATACCTTGATTCTCAAAAACTGAGGGAAATACTTGCGCTACTTTACTGCATCACCCTTTCTTCTTCAAGGGAAAACCAACGCAGTGCTCAAGAGGCAGCACTAGGCGACCTGTTATGAAGATTTCCTCCTATGTAACCGACCTCATGTAACCCTAGATCTCTCCGGTGTCTATATAAACCGGAGAGTATAGTCCGGATAGGGACAAATTCATTACCATATTCACATAGGCTAGACTTCTAGGGTTTAGCCATTACGATCTCGTGGTAGATCAACCCTTGTAACACTCATATTCATCAAGATCAGTCAAGCAGGAAGTAGGGTATTACCTTCATAGAGAGGGCCCGAACCTGGGTAAACATCGTGTCCCCCGTCTCCTGTTACCATCGATCCTAGACGCACAGTTTGGGACCCCCTACCCGAGATCCGCCAGTTTTGACACCGACACTCACCACTCGTCTCCCGATCAGTTGGATTGGGCCAAGGACCCCCATGGCCATTTACTCATGGGCCAGTTCGAACAGCCGATGTATACACATGGAAGATTCCACAAGACTTGGTGATCAAGACAAGGACTCCTCTCCACCTTCGTATTCAACTAGGACTCTTGTTATCCTAGGCCTCTGGTACATTATATAAGCCGAGGCCAGGCTAGTCGATAGAGGATCATGATATTATTCGTCATACCCTTCGGTCTTAGACCACAACATATGATCTCGAGGTAGATCAACTCTTGTAATCTCTATATTCATCAATTTCAATCAAGCAGGATGTATGGTATTACCTCCATTAAGAGGGCCCGAACCTGGGTAAACATCATGTCCCCTGTCTCCTGTTACCCATTGATCCATGACACATGGATTGGGACCCCCTACCTGAGATCTGCCGGTTTCGACACCGACAATGGTGCTTTCATTGAGAGTTCCGATGTGTGGCGGCAAAAGGATCAATGGCTCGCCTGCAGATCAACTGCGATGTCGGCGTCTTCGTCGCCGCCTCGACTAGTCACCTTGGTTTGACCGAGGACTGTGCCCTACCTCGAATCATCATGTTCGGACGAGGGCCTTCATCAACATCAACTCTGATCTCTATCATGATCATGAAGGAATCATCCACGGAGCTCGGGGCACAACGTCAACATTGCCCTCGGACGACCGTGCTGTTTTTCCGAACAACGAACTTGTATCCGCTACCACCACCTCCTCGAGCATCGCTTTGACGATTCCTTCAGTGGAATTGTGCGGAATTAAGTATATAACAACCCTGCAAAATTTTGTCGCATTCCGATGGAGGAATCTCCGAGGATCCACAATATACTGGAGCCCTGTCAAATCTGGACGAGTTTAGGGTGTGGTCTATAGAGCCCAGCTTGGAGGTCCTTTGGAAGATCCAACCGTTTATCTGTTGCGGAATTCCCATATCTACCACCCCTCAAAATTTCAGCTCGATCCGACGGTTCAAACTCCGGGAACCTTCCGATGAGTGGATCAATTTTCTGATCCGTTTTTTGCGCGAATACAGATCCGACCGAATTCATCTTTCTTCATGAATGGTGTATTGGACAACCTTTTTAAAGGAATTCTCTTCTAGGGTATTGCGCATTGTTCTTAAACTTGTGCCCATAAAATTTTAAGCCTTCTCTGAGGTACTCTTCACCATCAAGCTGGTGTCAAACCAGTCCAGTAATATGGCTGTATGGCTGTAGACCTGCGCTAGACGGGTCATCACTTCATCGAGCCGAGTTCAACTTCTTCGGATAATCATTTTGGAACACCTAACAAGATTTCGAAATCGCCAAGGATAAATCATCACCAACATCGCCGCCCCACAGATTACACGGAGCGGGCACACCGGCATCACCGCATGGTCATTTCATCAAGCCGGCATTGACCGCGTCACGAGTTACGACCTACGTTGGCATGGATGCACTGTTGCTTCTTCAAGCCGATGTCCATCATGCCGAACTGCTTCAACACCTCGAGCTCGGACCTCAGACAGGGTGAAGCCGAAAGCTAGCGCTCTTATTGTTTTCAATCATGGTCGTCACACAACGAAACTCATGAGTACAAAAAATCTATTGCACAAGTCTCATAGTAACAGTGAGCAACCGAAGAAAGGTATCAGTGGGGTACTATTTTCTTCGAAGATGCTTCTTACACTTCATCAGTAATATAGCATAAGTTCCCTGAGCACGCTTTGTCTGTTACAGCCTTATGGCCTGATTGCCTGGTTATCGGAAACACCGTCGATATTGTCGACAGGTGGAGTACATAACACTTTTCGGCCCTTGACCGAAGAGGGAGAAGCCGAAGGTCGGTTAAGACACATTTAAAGTTCAGGTGAACAGAAATATGATATAAGTATTTCGGTACATACAATCATTATACATAAAATTCTTTTACCCAAGTCACTTGGGGGCTCTTAAATTAGTATGAGCCATTTTATAATAATTGTTTTCTTCTTAGTCGTTGCGGAGTTTTTCTCTATCACTCCCTTTTTCGACGCGAGTGTGCGGTCAATAGCCAGATGGCCTGGTCTCTCTCTAAAGCCGCTCGAGTTTAGTTCGCTAAGATGGCTTAAACGAGCAGTACTCCGCCTTCGGGATAGGAGGTTGCAGCCGTAGGCTGACCAGCTTGAACTCTTGAGATCGGATGTGTCATATTAATGCACGGCAGAAGCACAAAAGTAAGATCAATTTTCGGATTCGCACCAAATGACTTGATTTAGTTCGGGCGTAAAGTTTTTACTAAAGTTTTTTGGTTTTCCAAGCCTATGGCACTTTTAAACTATTTGTGTGTTTCCAGCATAAGTCTCACAGTGCAACGTCGAACACATTTAGAGATTCTACAAAAACATTCTCGGATATTGCTATGTATGCATCGGTTTCGAATTGTGTCTTTGGTCAATAGTTGGGTTGCCCGGCTCCGGTGCTTACCTCCTACGTTCCGCTTTGTTCGGCTAGGTGCACAAAGGGAGAACCGCTGCGATCGTGCTTCCAGCTTGCATGGTTAAGAACCTTAGTGGAGAAAGCCGAAAACTGACTGTCACAATAAGCGTAAACTGGTCAGCGCTCCGATGATTGTATTAAATGACGGGCCGTTCATAACATTGGCTGAAGTGTTTACAACTTGACCTCGGCTGTCACCAAACTCTAACCAGGGGCTAGTAGCTGGACTCCGAACTTTAAGCTCCTATGACTAAGTGAAAGTTATAAAGCCCGCATATCTGATTGCCTCGTTTCCGCTAACACAACCGCCTTAGGGCACCGAGACGTTGGCTAAGGGTTGTCTTTTTATTGCGGAAACACCCTGCATAGTATCTACAAAGGGGTAGAAGCCGAAGATGGGCCCCTTTCAACTGATAAACGATCGCAACAGAGTCAAAATAAGCACATCATCAGCATTTGTATTCAGTATACAAGCGCTGCCTTCTTTAATCATCGTTATAAAGCCATAAATATGCATCAATTTGACTTAAGATTTCGGCCAAGCTGGGTTGCCTGGCTCCTGTGATTACCCCTACGTTCCCGATTGTTCGGCTAGGAGGTAAAGGGAGCACCTCTGTGATTGTTACTTCCGGGTCATCCATGTTAGTACCTCAGACTGGGAGAAGCCGAAAGCTAGCCATCTTAAAGAATATAATTGGTTGGCAACGACAGAAGTGAAAATTTTGGTCCATTTAATAGCCATAGAGATCGCGAACTTACCCCGAAGTAAATCCTCAATATTTTTCTCCTGCATCGATCGGAGTTGAGGTTTCATTATCATGATCGGCATGACAACCCAAAGAAAGGAACCTATAGCGGGATTATTTTCTTTGGGAGATGTTTCTTACATCAAATAGTAATATAAAATTCTCTCCACGTACCTTTGTTTATAGAACCATATGGCCGGATTGCCTTGTTTGTCGTAAATCTTTGCCCTTATAAAGGCTTAATAAAGTAGGACAAACACTCCCCAGCTACTGGCCGAGGATGTTGAAGCCGATGGCCGGTCAACAAAGTTTTGTACAATGTGGATCCGAGCATTAATGATGTCAAGTACTTGGATACATAGAAACATTACACATAATTTGTGATTTTACTCCGATATCGATCCTTAATTCGGCCACCCGTGCCCACATTAAGGCTCGGGGGCTACTGGGCTTCGCGCTCATTATTTATAAATATTAAAGGGGCACATCGATCCCCTGATCTGGTGTTGCCACCCGACCAGTGGCTCGGGGGCTACTGCATTGCCTATTCAATGCAGAAAATTCAAAGTGCTCAGTGTTCGGCATGACCGAACTATGGACAAGCGTGTCTTCGGACAACAATAAGTACCATCTGGGACTTATCAGGCATCAAGCTAATATATCACGACGACTTCTCACAACCCTCTCTCAAGGGCCTGTCCGCCGATCATTATTTCTAATATATTATACTGCGTTTCTATTCCTACGTATGCTGCCGAGCTAGGAGTTGATCCTCAGGCCGGTTTTACAAGTCGACATGAGTCTCAGGGGCTACTAGGATCAGCAGTTTTATGTTTTCCTTCTGGTGCATCTTGGGTTTTAGACCGACACACACCTTGAGGGCTACTGGATATACATATATTGGTTATATATCTCGGCAGAGAATAAATTGCATCAATCAAAAATATTCACAAAAAATCAGCCGGCGATCGGGGTGGTGCACCACCTCGGAAGCAGTCCGGCATAAAGCTCGGGCGCTAGTGGCTGGCTCCATAAACGGCATTTCCGGCATTAAGCTCGGCTGAATTTGTTCAATCTTTTAAAAGACCAAGGTAGTTTACGACACCTCGGACGCTGACCATCGTTGGAGCTCGGAAGTGGTCTGGCATAAAGCTCGGATTCGAATGGCTCGTTCCATAGAGAACTTTTCAGGGTTAAACTCGGATAACCTCCTTCAAACTTTTTCAAGCCAAGGTGATTTATGACACCTCGGATATAGTCTGGCGTTGGAGCTCGGATATAGTCTGGCATTGGCGCTCGGCTGCAAAAGATATCTCGAATGCAGTCCAGCGTTGGAGCTCAGATGCAAGAGGACACCGCCGCACGGGAACAACTTCAAACCCGAGGTGTGGCGTAACAAATAATAAGGCATTGATCAAGGCTGAGAACTTAAAGGGGCTCCTCAGATACCCGACGTGTAAACTCTTCGGATTCACTTTGGCGATCCTCAAGATCAAAGATGAGATGATTTGTTGAACCCGTTTTCAAGACCGGCTACCGAAGATGAAGAACAGTTCGGAAGAATCGAGGAGCGTCCCCAACTTGAAAACCGGTTCAGAGGGGCTACTGACGATGTCCTGGACTAGGGGGTACTCACCACGTCGTCTCCCAATCATTTGGATTGGGCCAAGGACCCCCATGGCCATTTACTCATGGGCCAGTTCGGACAGCCGATGTATACACACGGAAGATTCCACAAGACTTGGTGATCAAGACAAGGACTCCTCTCCACCGGTGTATTCGACTAGGACTCTTGTTATCCTAGGCCTCTGGTACATTATATAAGCCGAGGCCAGGCTAGTCGATAGAGGATCATGATATTATTCATCATACCCTTAGGTCTTAGACCACAACATATGATCTCGAGGTAGATCAACTCTTGTAATCTCTATATTCATCAAGATCAATCAAGCAGGAAGTAGGGTATTACCTCCATTAAGAGGGCCCGAACCTGGGTAAACATCATGTCCCCTGTCTCCTGTTACCATCGATCCATGACACACGGCTTGGGACCCCCTACCCGAGATCTGCCGGTTTTGACACCGACAGCGTTCCTAGAGAAAGCTAAGTTGAAAGATGATGGTAGCAACTACACGAACTGGGTCCGTAACTTGAGGATTGTCCTCGTTGCTGCACAGAAGAATTACATCCTAGAAGCACCGCTAGGTACAAGACCCGCTGCAGGAGCAACGCCAGACGTTGTGAACGCCTGGCAGAGCAAAGCTGATGACTACTCGATAGTTTAGTGTGCCATGCTTTACGGCTTAGAACCGGGACTTCAACGACGTTTTGAACGTCATGGAGCATATAAGATGTTCTAGGAGTTGAAGTTAATATTTGAAGCAAATGCCCGGATTGAGAGACATGAAGTCTCCAATAAGTTCTACAGCTGCAAAGTGGAGGAGAATAGTTCTGTCAGTGAACATATACTCAAAATGGCTGGGTATCATAATCACTTGACTCAACTGGGAGTTAATCTTCCGGTTGATAGTTGTTGGGGAAAGTAGTAATTTCAAAAAAAATCCTACGCACACGCAAGATCATGGTGATGCATAGCAACGAGAGGGGAGAGTGTTGTCTACGTACCCTCGTAGACCGAAAGCGGAAGCGTTAGCACAACACGGTTGATGTAGTCGTACTTCTTCACGATCCGACCGATCAAGTACCGAACGCACAGCACCTCCGAGTTCAGCACACGTTCAGCCCGATGACGTCCCTCGAACTTCGATCTAGCCGAGTGTTGAGGGAGAGTTTCGTCAGCACGACAATGTGGTGACGATGATGATGTTCTACCGACGCAAGGCTTCACCTAAGCACCGCTACAGTATTATCGAGGTGGACTATGGTGGAGGGGGGCACCGCACACGGCTAAAAGATCAAATGATCAATTGTTGTGTCTATGGGCTGCCTCCTTGCCCCCGTATATAAAGGAGCAAGGGAGGAGGAGGCCGGCCCTAGGAGGGGCGCGCCAAGGGAGTAGGATTCCTACTCCTAGTTGGAGTAGGTTTCCTCCTTTCCTAGTCCAACTAGGAGAAGGGGGGAAAGGGGGGAAGAGGAGAAGGAAGGGAGAGGGGGGCCGTGCCCCAAACCCTTTGTCCAATTCGGACTGCGCTTGGGAGGGGCGCGCGCCACCTCCTGGCTGCTCCTCTCCTTCCCAATAAGGCGCATTAAGGCGCAATACTTCTTTCCCGTATTCCCGTAACTCCCCGGTACTCCGAAAAATACCCGAATCACTCGGAACCTTTCCGATGTCCGAATATAGTCGTCCAATATATCGATCTTTACGTCTCGACCATTTCGAGACTCCTCGTCATGTACCCGATCTCATCCGGTACTCCGAACTACCTTCGGTACATCAAAACTCATAAACTCATAATATAACCGTCATCGAAACTTTAAGCGTGCGGACCCTACGGGTTCGAGAACACTGTAGACATGACCGAGACACGTCTCCGGTCAATAAACAATAGCGGAACCTGGATGCTCATATTATCTCCCACATATTCTATGAAAATCTTTATCAGTCAAACCGCATAACAAAATACGTTGTTCCCTTTGTCATCGGTATGTTACTTGCCCGAGATTCGATCGTCGGTATCTCAATACCTAGCTCAATCCCGTTACCGGCAAGTCTCTTTACTCGTTCCGTAATACATAATTCCACAACTAACTCATTAGTTACAATGCTTGCTAGGCTTATAGTGATGTGCATTACCGAGTGGGCCCAGAGATACCTCTCCGACAATCGGAGTGACAAATCCTAATCTCGAAATACGCCAACCCAACAAGTACCTTCGAAGACACCTGTAGAGCACCTTTAGAATCACCCATTTACATTGTGACATTTGGTAGCACACAAAGTGTTCCTCCGTTAAACGGGAGTTGCATAATCTCATAGTAATAGGAACATGTATAAGTCATGAAGAAAGCAATAGTAACATACTTAATGATCGAGTGCTAAGCTAACGGAATGGGTCAAGTCAATCACATCATTCTCCTAATGATGTGATCCTGTTAATCAAATGACAACTCTTTGTCCATGGCTAAGAAACATAACCATCTTTGATCAATGAGCTAGTCAAGTAGAGGCATACTAGTGACACTATGTTTGTCTATGTATTCACACATGTATTACGTTTCCGGTTAATACAATTCTAGCATGAATAATAAACATTTATCATGAAATAAGGAAATAAATAATAACTTTATTATTGCCTCTAGGGCATATTTCCTTCAGTCTCCCACTTGCACTAGAGTCAATAATCTAGTTCACATCGTCATGTGATTTAACATCAATAGTTCACATCTTTATGTGGTTAACACCCATAGTTCACATCGTCATGTGATTTAACATCAATAGTTCACATCTTTATGTGGTTAACACCCATAGTTCACATCGACATGTGAACAACACCCAAAGGGTTTACTAGAGTCAGTAATCTAGTTCACATCACTATGTGATTAACACCCAAAGAGTACTAAGGTGTGATCATGTTTTGCTTGTGAGATAATTTTAGTCAACGGGTTTGTCACATTCAGATCCGTAAGTATTTTGCAAATTCTATGTCTACAAAGCTCTGCACGGAGCTACTCTAGCTAAAAGCTCCCACTTTCAATATGTATCTAGATTGAGACATAGAGTCATCTGGATCAGTGTAAAAAACTTGCATCAACGTAACCCTTTATGACGAACCTTTTTTCACCTCCATAATCGAGAAACATATCCTTATTCCACTAAGGATAATTTTGACCGTTGTCCAGTGATCT
This sequence comes from Aegilops bicornis, assembly GCA_021605145.1. Classification (NCBI taxonomy): domain Eukaryota; kingdom Viridiplantae; phylum Streptophyta; class Magnoliopsida; order Poales; family Poaceae; genus Aegilops; species Aegilops bicornis. The sequence goes on from CM038675.1 coordinate 732,932,041, forward strand.
ACTCCTAGATCAATATTGTACTCCCTTGCCAAACTCAGTGGTAGGGTGTACAACAGATCTAGTACACAACATGGCATACTTTGTAGAACCTATGGCTGAGGCATAGGGAATGACTTTTATTCTCTTTCTATCTTCTGCCGTGGTCGGGCTTTGAGTCTTACTCAATTTCACACCTTGTAACACAGGCAAGAACTCTTTCTTTGACTGTTCCATTTTGAACTACTTCAAAATCTTGTCAAGGTATGTACTCATTGAAAAAACTTATCAAGCGTCTTGATCTATCTCTATAGATCTTGATGCTCAATATGTAAGTAGCCTCACCGAGGTCTTTCTTTGAAAAAACTCCTTTCAAATACTCCTTTATGCTTTCCAGAAAATTCTACATTATTTCCGATCAACAATATGTCATTCACATATACTTATCAAAAATGTTGTAGTGCTCCCACTCACTTTCTTGTAAATACAGGCTTCACCGCAAGTCTGTATAAAACTATATGCTTTGATCAAATCATCAAAGCGTATATTCCAACTCCGAGATGCTTGCACCAGTCCATAGATGGATTGCTGGAGCTTGCACACTTTGTTAGCACCTTTAGGATTGACAAAACCTTCTGGTTGCATCATATACAACTCTTCTTTAATAAATCCATTAAGGAATGTAGTTTTGTTTATCCATTTGCCAGATTTCATAAAATGCGGCAATTTCCAACACGATTCGGACATACTTAAGAATAGATACGAGTGAGAAACTCTAATCATAGTCAACACCTTGAACTTGTCGAAAACCTTTTGCAACAATTCTAGCTTTGTAGATAGTAACACTACTATCAGCGTCCGTCTTCCTCTTCAAGATCCATTTAATCTCAATGGCTCACCAATCATCGGGCAAGTCAATCAAAGTCCATACTTTGTTCTTATACATGGATCCCATCTCAGATTTTATGGCCTTAAACCATTTTGCGGAATCTGGGCTCATCATCGCTTCCTCATAGTTCGTAGGTTCGTCATGGTCAAGTAACGTGACCTCCAGAACAGGATTACCGTACCACTCTGGTGCGGATCTTACTCTAGTTTACCTACGAGGTTCGGTAGTAACTTGATCTGAAGTTACATGATCATCATCGTTAGCTTCCTCACTAATTGGTGTAGGAGTCACAGAACAGATTTCTGTGATAAACTACTTTCCAATAAGGGAGCAGTACTGATTACCTCATCAAGTTCTACTTTCCTCCCACTCACTTCTTTCGAGAGAAACTCCTTCTCTAGAAATGATCCATTCTTAGCAACGAATGTCTTGCCTTCGGATCTGTGATAGAAGGTGTACCCAACTGTCTCCTTTGGGTATCCTATGAAGACTTACTTCTTCGATTTGGGTTCAGCTTATCATGTTAAAACTTTTTCACATAAGCATCGCAGTCCCAAACTTTAAGAAATGACAGCTTAGGTTTCTCGCCAAACCACAGTTCATACGGTGTCATCTCCACGGATTTAGATGGTGCCCTATTTAACGTGAATGCAGCTGTCTCTAATGCATAACCCCAAAACGATAGTGGTAGATCGGTACGAGACATCATAGATCGCACCATATCTAATAAAGTACTGATTCTGACGTTCGGACACACCATTACACTTGTGGTGTTCCGGTGGCGTGAGTAGTGAAACTATTTCACATTGTTTTAATCAAGGCCAAACTCGTTAACTCAAATATTTTACTACTGCGATCATATCGTAGAAACTTTTATTTTCTTGTTACGATGATTCTCCACTTCACTCTGAAATTCTTTGAACTTTTCAAATGTTTCAGACTTGTGTTTCATCAAGTAGATATACCCATATCTGCTCAAATCATCTGTGAAGGTCAGAAAATAATGATACCCGCCGTGAGCCTCAACACTCATCGGATCGCATAAATCAGTATGTATTATTTCCAATAAGTCAGTTGCTCGCTCCATTGTTCCAGAGAACGGAGTCTTAGTCATCTTGCCCATAAGGCATGGTTACGCAAGCATCAAGTGATTCATAATCAAGTGATTCCAAAATCCCATCAGCATGGAGTTTCTTCATGCGCTTTACACCAATATGACCTAAATGGCAGTGCCACAAATAAGTTGCACTATCATTATTAACTTTGCATCTTTTGGCTTCAATATTTGAATATGTGTATCACTACGATCTAGATCCAACAAACCATTTTTATTGGGTGTATGACCATAGAAGGTTTTATTCATGTAAACAGAACAACAATTATTCTCTAATATAAATGAATAACTGTATTGCAATAAACATGATCAAATCATATTCATGCTCAACGCAAACACCAAATAACACTTATTTAGGTTCAGCACTAATCCCGAAAGTATAGGGAGTGTGCGATGATGATCATATCAATCTTGGAACTACTTCCAACACACATCGTCACTTCACCCTTAACTAGTCTCTGTTTATTCTGCAACTCCCGTTTCGAGTTACTACTCATAGCAATTGAATCAGTATCAAACGCCGAGGGGTTGCAATAAACACTAGTAAAGTACACATCAATAACATGTATATCCAATATACCTTTGTTCACTTTGCCATCCTTCTTATCCGCCAAATACTTGGGGCAGTTCCGCTTCCAGTGACCAGTTCCTTTGTAGTAGAAGCACTTAGTCTCAGGCTTAGGTCCATACTTGGGTTTCTTCACTTGAGCAGCAACTTGCTTGCCGTTCTTTTTGAAGTTCCCCTTCTTCCCTTTGCCCTTTTTCTTGAAACTAGTGATCTTGTCAACCATCAACACTTGATGTTTTTCTTTGATTTCTACGTCACGATTTTAGCATCGCGAAGAGCTTGGGAATTGTTTTCATCATCCCTTGCATATTATAGTTCATCACAAAGTTCTAGTAACTTGGTGATAGTGACTAGAGAACTTTGTCAATTACTATCTTATCTGGAAGATTAACTCCCACTTGATTCAAGCAATTGTAGTACTCAGACAATCTGAGCACATGCTCACTGGTTGAGCTATTCTCCTCCATCTTGTAGGCAAAGTACTGTCAGAGTTCTCATACCTCTCGACACGGGCATGAGTATGAAATACCAATTTCAACTCTTGGAACATCTTATATGCTCCGTGGCGTTCAAAACATTTTTGAAGTCCCGGTTCTAAGCCATAAAGCATGGTGCACTAAACTATGAACTAGTCATCATACCGAGCTTTGTCAAACGTTCATAACGTCTGCATCTGCTCCTGCAATAGGTCTGTCACCTAGCGGTGCATCACGGACATAATTCTTCTGTGCAGCAATGAGGATAAACCTCAGATCACAGATCCAATCCGCATCATTGCTACTAACATCTTTCAACTTAATTTTCTCTAGGAACATATAAAAATAAACGGGGAGCAACATCGCGAGCTATTGATCTACAACATAGATATGCAAATACTATCAGGACTAAGTTCATGATAAATTAAAGTTCAATTAATCATATTAGTTAAGAACTCCCACTTAGATAGACATCCCTCTAATCCTCTAAGTGATCACGTGATCCATATCAACTAAACCATGTCTGATCATCACGTGAGATGGAGTAGTTTCAATGGTGAACATCACTTATGTTGATCATATCTACTATATGATTCACGCTCAACCTTTCGGTCTCAGTGTTTCGAGGCCATATCTGTTATATGCTAGGCTCGTCAAGTTTAACCTGAGTATTCCGCGTGTGCAACTGTTTTGCACCCGTTGTATTTGAACGTAGAGCCTATGACACCCGATCATCACGTGGTGTCTCAAAGACGAAGAACTTTCGCAACGGTGCATACTCAGGGAGAACACTTATACCTTGATAATTTAGTGAGAGATCATCTTATAATGCTACCGTCAATCAAAGCAAGATAAGATTTATGAAAGATAAACATCACATGTAATCAAAATATGTGACATGATATGGCCATCATCATCTTGTGCCTTTGATCTCCATCTCCAAAGTATCGTCATGATTTCCATCGTCATCGGCATGACACCATGATCTACATCATCTTGATCTATATCAATGTGTCGTCACATGGTCGTCTCGCCAACTATTGCTATGGCATAGCGATAAAGTAAAGCAATTATTTGGTGCTTGCATCTTATGCAATAAAGAGACAATCATAAGGCTTACGCGATTGCGATAACTTCAACAAAACATGATCATCTTATACAACAACTTATATCTCATCACATCTTGACCATATCACATCACAATATGCCCTGCAAAAACAAGTTAGACGTCCTCTACTTTGTTGTTGCAAGTTTTACGTGGCTGCTACGGGTGAGCAAGAACCGTTCTTACCTACGCATCAAAACCACAATGATAGTTTGTCAAGTTAGTGATGTTTTAACCTTCTCAAGGACCGGGCGTAGCCACACTCGGTTCAACTAAAGTTGGAGAAACTGACACCCGCTAGTCACCTGTGTGCAAAGCACAGCGGTAAAACCAGTCTCGCGTAAGCGTACACGTAATGTCAGTCCGGGCCGCTTCATCCAACAATACTGCCGAACCAAAGTGTGACATGCTGGTAAGCAGTATGACTTATATCGCCCACAACTCACTTGTGTTCTACTCGTGCATATAACATCTACGCATAAAACCTGGCTCGGATGCCACTGTTGGGGAACGTAGAAATTCAAAAAAAAAAATCCTACTCACACGCAAGATCATGGTGATGCATAGCAATGAGAGGGGAGAGTGTTGTCTACGTACCCTCATAGACCGAAAGCGGAAGTGTTAGCACAACGCGGTTGATGTAGTCGTACGTCTTCACGATCCGACCGATCAAGTACCGAACGCACGGCACCTCCGAGTTCAGCACACGTTCAGCCCGATGACGTCCCTCGAACTCCGATCCAGTCGTGTGTTGAGGGAGAGTTTCGTCAGCACGACGGTGTGGTGACGATGATGATATTCTACCGACGCAAGGCTTCACCTAAGCACCACTATAGTATTATCGAGGTGGACTATGGTGGAGGGGGGCACCGCACACGGCTAAAAGATCAAATGATCAATTGTTGTGTCTATGGGGTGCCCCCTTGCCCCCGTATATAAAGGAGCAAGGGAGGAGGAGGCCGGCCCTAGGAGGGGCGCGCCAAGGGAGTAGGATTCCTACTCCTAATTGGAGTAGGTTTCCTCCTTTCCTAGTCCAACTAGGAGAAGGGGGAAAAGGGGGGAAGAGGAGAAGGAAGGGAGAGGGGCCCGCGAGTCCTCCTCGTTGCCGCCTTATGCGCCGATTTTTCATGCTGGCGCTCACGTCCCAGCTCACTTGGGCCGGCCCATTTAGCTGGATCGATCGCTTCCTTCAGTCGTTCGACAAACAGAAAATTTACTTGTTCGAGTCAATTGACACGTCGATCGTTCAATTCAGTTGACCGTTAAACTTTGACCAATTCTTCGCAGTTGACCGTGTTGACTTTAAAAAAAAGAATACTTAGTTTTGAAATAGAATTCCTTGATTTGAAAAAGTTCATCGACTTTAAAAAAATTCCCCAAATTATGGAAAAGGTTCATGAAATTTGGAAAAAATTCATCGGTTTTGAATAAAAAGTTCATCACTTCTCAAAAAAGTTCATCGATTTTGAAAAAAGTTCACCAATCTTGAAAAAAGTTCATCAGATTTTAAGAAAAAATCATCGAATTTAAAAAAAGGTTCAACAAATTTGGAAAAAAGTTCATCAAAATTGAAAATATTTCATCAAATTTGAAAAAGGTTCATGATTTTTATAAAAGTTCATCGATTTTAAAGAAGAAGTTCGCCAATTTGAAAAAAGTTCATCGAACCTAGGAAGAAGAAGAAAAATAAAAATAGAAAAACAACAACAGAAAAACGCAAAGAGAAGAAAAAAAGAAAGAAGAAAAGAAATAAATATATGAAAATTAGCACGTACAGCTGGGGATGGCGGGGTGGTTACTGCAGCTTACTATTACGAAGGGCGTCCCGGTTTCGATTCCGTGTACTAGCAGCCTTTTTTTGGGGTGTGATTAACACAGAGAAAAAAAGCTAGATGGGCCGGCCCAGCCGAGGAGGGGGTATGCGCCCCTTTGCGGATTGTGTTGTATCGGGCGCAGAGGGCGCCGAATAGGATTTAACGGGGGCCGTACCCCAAACCCTTTGTCCAATTCGGTCTAGGCTTGGGAGGGGCGTGCGCCACCTCCTCGCTGCTGCCTCTCCTTCCCACTAAGGCCCATTAAGGCCCAATACTTCTTTCCCGTATTCCCGTAACTCCCCGGTACTCCGAAAAATATCCGAATCACTCGGAACCTTTTCGATGTCCAAATATAGTCGTCCAATATATCGATCTTTACGTCTCGACCATTTCGAGACTCCTCGTCATGTCCCCGATCTCATCCGGGACTCCAAACTACCTTCGGTACATCAAAACTCATAAACTCATAATATAACCGTCATCGAAACTTTAAGCGTGCGGACCCTACAGGTTCGAGAACAATGTAGACATGACCGAGACACGTCTTAGGTCAATAACCAATAGCGGAACCTGGATGCTCATATTGGCTCCCACATATTCTACGAAGATCTTTATCGGTCAAACCGCATAACAACATACGTTGTTCCCTTTGTCATCGGTATGTTACTTGCCCGAGATTCGATCGTTGGTATCTCAATATCTAGCTCAATCCCGTTACCGGAACGTCTCTTTACTCGTTCCGTAATACATCATCCCGCAACTAACTCATTAGTTACAATGCTTGCAAGGCTTATAGTGATGTGCATTACCGAGTGGGCCCAGAGATACCTCTCCGACAATCGGAGTGACAAATCCTAATCTCGAAATATGCCAACCCAACAAGTACCTTCGAAGACACCTGTAGAGCACCTTTAGAATCACCCATTTACGTTGTGACGTTTGGTAGCACACAAAGTGTTCCTCCGATAAACGGGAGTTGCATAATCTCATAGTCATAGGAACATGTATAAGTCATGAAGAAAGCAATAGCAACATAATTAACGATCGAGTCCTAAGCGAACGGAATGGGTCAAGTCAATCACATCATTCTCCTAATGATGTGATCCCGTTAATCAAATGACAACTCTTTGTCCATGGCTAGGAAACATAACCATCTTTGATCAACAAGCTAGTCAAGTAGAGGCATACTAGTGACACTATGTTTGTCTATGTATTCACACATGTATTATGTTTCCGATTAATACAATTCTAGCATGAATAATAAACATTTATCATGAAATAAGGAAATAAATAATAACTTTATTATTGCCTCTAGGGCATATTTCCTTCAATAGTGTCATTGACAGAGTTCTTCAATCACTGCCACCAAGCTACAAAAGCTTCGTGATGAACTATAATATGAAAGGGATGGATAAGACAATTCCCGAGCTCTTCGCAATGCTAAAGGCTGCGTAGGTAGAAATCAAGAAGGAGCATCAAGTGTTGACGGTCAACAAGACCACTAGTTTCAAGAAAAAGGGCAAAGGGAAGAAGGGGAACTTCAAGAAGAATGGCAAGCAAGTTGCTGCTCAAGTGCAGAAACCCAAGTCTGGACCTAAGCCTGAGACTAAGTGCTTCTACTGCAAAGGAACTGGTCACTGGAAGCGGAACTGCCCCAAGTATTTGGCGGATAAGAAGGATGACAAAGTGAAAGGTATATTTGATATACATGTTATTGATGTGTACCTTACTAATGCTCGTAGTAGCGCCTGTGTATTTGATACTGGTTCTATGGCTCATATTTGCAACTCGAAATAGGGTCTATGGATTAAGCGAAGATTGGCTAAGGACAAGGTGACGATGCGCGTGGGAAATGGTTCCAAAGTCGATGTGATCGTCGTCGGCATGCTACCTCTACATCTACCTTCGGTATTAGTTTTAGACCTGAATAATTGTTATTTGGTGCCATCATTAAGCATGAACATTATATCTGAATCTTGTTTGATGTGAGATGGTTATTCATTTAAATCAGAGAATAATGATTGTTCTATTTATATGAGTAATATCTTTTATGGTCATGCACCCTTGATGAGTGGTCCATTTTTATGGAATCTTGATAGTAGTGATACACATATTCATAGTGTTGAAGCCAAAAGATATTAGTTTAATAATGATAGTGCAACTCATTTGTGGCACTACCGTTTAGGTCATATTGGTGTAAAGCACATGAAGAAACTCCATGTTGATGGGCTTTTGGAATCACTTGATTATGAATCACTTGATGCTTGTGAACCATGCATCATGGGAAAGATGACTAAAACTCCGTTCTTCGGAACAATGGAGCGAGCAACAGACTTGTTAGAAATAATACATACTGATGTATGCGGTCCGATGAGTGTTGAGGCTCGCAGCGGGTATTGTTATTTTCTGACCTTCACAGATGATTTGAGCAGATATGGGTATATCTACTTGATGAAACATAAGTCTGAAACATTTGAAAAGTTCAAAGAATTTAAGAGTGAAGTGGAAAATCATCGTAACAAGAAAATTAAGTTTCTACGATCTAATTGTGGAGGTGAAAATTTGAGTTACGAATTTGGTCTTCATTTGAAACAATGCGGAATAGTTTTGCAACTCACGCCACCCAGAACACCACAGCGTAATGGTGTGTCCGAACATCGTAACCGCACTTTATTCGATATGGTGCGATCTATGATGTCTCTTACTGATTTACCGCTATCGTTTTGGGGTTATGCTTTAGAGACGGCTGCATTCACGTTAAATAGGGCACCATCTAAATCCGTTGAGACGACACCATATGAACTGTGGTTTGGCAAGAAATCCAAGTTGTCGTTTCTTAAAGTTTGGGGCTGTGATGCTTATGTGAAAAAGCTTCGACCTGATAAGCTCGAACCCAAATCGGAGAAATGTGTCTTCATAGGATACCCGAAGGAGGCTATTGGGTACACCTTCTATCACACATCTGAAGGCAAAATATTCATTGCTACGAATGGATCCTTTTTAGAGAAGGAGTTTCTCTCGAAAGAAGTGAATGGGAGGAAAGTAGAACTTGATGAGGTAATTGTACCTACTTCCTCATTGGAAAGTAGTTCATCACAGAAATCAGTTCCAGTGATTCCTACACCAATTAGTGAGGAAGCTAATGATGATGATCATGAAGCTTCTGATCAAGTTACTACCGAACCTCGTAGGTCAACCAGAGTAAGATCCGCACCAGAGTGGTACGGTAATCCTGTTCTGGACGTCATGTTACTTGACCATGACAAACCTACGAACTATGAGGAAGCGATGATGAGCCCAGATTCCGCGAAATGGCTTGAGGCCATGAAATCTGAGATGGGATCCATGTATGAGAACAAAGTGTGGACTTTTGGTTGACTTGCCCGATGATCGGCAAGCCATAGAGAATAAATGGATCTTCAAGAAGAAGACCAACGCTGACGGTAATGTTACTGTCTACAAAGATCGACTTGTTGCAAAAGGTTTTCGAAAAGTTCAAGGAGTTGACTACGATGAGACTTTCTCACCCGTAGCGATGCTTAAGTCTGTCCGAATCATGTTAGCAATTGCCGCATTTTATGATTATGAAATTTGGCAGATGGATGTCAAAACTGCATTCCTGAATGGATTTCTGGAAGAAGAGTTGTATATGATGCAACCAGAAGGTTTTATCGATCCAAAGGGTGCTAACAAAGTGTGCAAGCTCCAGCGATCCATTTATGGACTGGTGCAAGCCTCTCGGAGTTGGAATAAACGTTTTGATAGTGTGATCAAAGCATATGGTTTTATACAAACTTTTGGAGAAGCCTGTATTTGCCAGAAAGTGAGTGGGAGCTCTGTAGCATTTCTAATATTATATGTGGATGACATATATTGTTGATTGGAAATGATATATAATTTCTGGATAGCATAAAAGGATACTTGAATACGAGTTTTTCTATGAAAGACCTCGGTGAAGCTGCTTACATATTGGGCATCAAGATCTATAGAGATAGATCAAGACACCTAATTGGACTTTCAAAAAGCACATACCTTGATAAGATTTTGAAGAAGTTCAACATGGATCAGTCAAAGAAAGGGTTCTTGCCTGTGTTACAAGGTGCGAAGTTGAGTGAGACTCAATGCCCGACCACTGCAGAAGATAGAGAAAAAATGAAAGTCATTCCCTATGCCTTAGCCATAGGTTCTATCATGTATGCAATGTTGTGTACCAGACCTGATGTGTGCCTTGTTATAAGTATAGTAGGGAGGTACCAAAGTAATCCAGGAGTGGATCACTGGACAGCGGTCAAGAACATCCTTAAATACCTGAAAAGGACTAAGGATATGTTTCTCGTTTATGGAGGTGACAAAGAGCTTGTTGTAAATGGTTACATTGATGCAAGCTTTGACACTGATCCAGATGACTCTAAGTCACAAACCAGATACGTATTTATATTGAATGGTGGAGCTGTTAGTTGGTGCAGTTCCAAATAGAGCGTCGTGGCGGGATCTTCGTGTGAAGCGAAGTACATAGCTGCTTCGGAAGCAGAAAATGAAGGAGTCTGGATGAAGGAGTTCATATCCGATCTAGGTGTCATACCTAGTGCATCGGGTCCAATGAAAATCTTTTTTGAAAATAATGGTGCAATTTCCTTGGCAAAGGAATCCGTATTTCACAAGAAGACCAAGCACATTAAGAGACGCTTCAATTCCCCATCATCAAGTGTCGGAAGGGGACATAGAGATTTGCAAGATACATATGGATCTGAATGTTGCAGACCCGCTGACTAAGCCTCTCTCACGCGAAAAACATGATTAGCACCAAGACTCCATGGGTGTTAGAATCATTACTGTGTAATCTAGATTATTGACTCTGGTGCAAGTGGGAGACTGAAGGAAATGTGCCCTAGAGGCAATAATAAAGGGGTTTTTATCATTTGTTCCATTAGTTTTGTCTCACTACTCAGTTTTGCCACTAGAAGTTACAACTACTCAAAAATGCCATCGTTCCAGGAGATGCTTGCTCAAAAATGCCATTCGATATCTAAAAAATGCCATCGTTCCGTTAGATGTTTGCTTAAAAATGCCATTAGACATCGTTATTGTCAAGTCAAACCCGTTGACCATGTTATATGACAAAAATACCCCTAGACCCGCATGTTAGTTCTCTCTATTTCACAATGATAAGTGTGGGCCCCACTTGTTAGGAGTAAGTAAGCAAATACATTTTACAGGAAAATAAGAATGTTGTTGGGATCAAGTGGGACCCACACTTTATTGTAGTGAGATAGAGGGAGAGATGACATGTTGTTCCATAGGTATTTGTGTCATTATAACATGAGAAACGAGATTTGAGCTGACAATAATGGTGTCTAGTGGCATTTTTAAGCATGTGTCTGACAAAGCGATGGCATTTTTGAGCAGTTGAAATTTCTAGTGGCAAAATTGAGTAGTGAGACACAACTAGTGGCATAAACGATAAAAACCCATAATAAAGTTGTTATTTACATTTCCTTATATCATGATAAATGTTTATTATTCATGCTAGAATTGTATTAACCGGAAACTTAGTACATGTATGCATACATAGACAAATAGAGTGTCCCTAGTATGCCTCTACTTGACTAGCTTGTTTATCAAAGATGGTTATGTTTCCTAGCCATAGACATGTGTTGTCATTTGATGAATGGGATCAAGTCATTAGAGAATGATGTGATGGACAAGACCCATCCGTTAGCTTAGCACTATGATCATTTAGTTTGTTGCTATAGCTTTCATCATGACTTATACATGTTCCTATGACTATGAGATTATGCAACTCCCGAATACCGGAGGAACACTTAGTGTGCTATCAAACGTCACAACGAATCGGGTGATTATAAAGATGCTCTCTGGTGTCTCAGATGGTGTTTGTTGAGTTGGCATAGATCGAGATTAGGATTTGTCACTCCGATTGTCGGAGAGGTATGTCTGGGCCCCCTCGGTAATGCACATCACTATAAGCCTTGCAAGCAATGTGACTAATGAGTTAGTTGCGGGATGATGCATTACGGAACGAGTAAAGAGATTTTCCAGTAACGATATTGAACTAGGTAAATTGATACCGACTATCGAATCTCGGGCAAGTAACGTACCGATGACAAAGGGAACAATGTATGTTGTTATGCAGTTTGACCGATAAAGATCTTCGTAGAATATGTAGGAGACAATATGAGAATCTAGTTTCCGCCATTGGTTATTGACCAGAGATGTGTCTCGGTCATGTCTACATAGTTCTCGAACCCGTAGGGTCCGCACGCTTAACGTTCGATGACGATTCGTATTATGAGTTTATGTGATTTGATGTACCGAAGGTTGTTCGGAGTCCCAGATGTGCTCACGGACATGACGAGGAGTCTCGAAATGGTCGAGACATAAATATTGATATATTGGACCATGTTATTCGGACACCGGAAGTGTTCCAGATAATTTCAGATAAAACCGGAGTGCCGGAGGGTTACCGGAACCACCCCGGGAAGTTATGGGCCTTAGTGGGCTTTAGGGGAGAGAGAAGGCCGCAGCCAAGAGGTGGCGCCCCCCCCCCCCCCCCCAAGGGGAGTCCAAATAGGACTAGGGGAGGGGGAGCGACCCCTCTTTCGACCCCTCTTTCCCTCTCCCTCTCCCTCTCCTTCCTTCTTCTCCTAGTTGGACTGGGAAAGGGGGGAACCTATTCCTACTTGGAGTAGGATTGCCCCCTTGGGGCGCGCCCCTTGTGGTCGGCCGGCCTCCTCCTCCCCTCCTTTATATACGGGGGAGGGGGGAACCCCATAGACAAACAAGTTGATCTTTAGCCGTGTGCGGTGCCCCCCTCCACAGTTTTACACCTTGGTCATATCGTCATTGTGCTTAGGTGAAGCCCTGCGCCGGTAACTTCATCATCACAGTCACCACACCGTCGTGCTAACGGAACTCTCCCTCGGCCTCAACTGGATCTAGAGTTCGAGGGACGTCACCGAGCTGAACGTGTGCAGATCACGGAGGTGCCGTACATTCGGTACTTGGATCGGTTTAATCGCGAAGGCGTTAGACTACATCAACCGCGTTACTAAACGCTTCTGCTTTCGGTCTACAAGGGTACGTGGACACACTCTCCCCGCTCGTTGCTATGCTTCTCCTAGATAGATCTTGTGTGATAGTAGGATTTTTTTTGAAATACTACGTTCCCCAACACAACTACCCAAAAGGGACAGAGAGAACCCAACAGACAGTCACATGTCATCATCATCATCATCGTTAGGAGCTCCACTACCACCAGCATCATCGAGGAAATCTGCCCACTCAGGCCCTGAAGGAAAACCAAAGTCTGAAGGAGGAGACGCCGAAAGACGCTCATCATCACTCACATCTGTAGCCCCAGAGTCACGTAGACGAGACTTTGATACGTCTCCAACGTATCTAGAATTTTTTATTGTTCCATGCTATTATATTATCTGTTTTGGATGTTTAATGGGCTTTATTATACGCTTTATATTATTTTTGAGACTAACCTACTAACCCAAGGCCCAGTGCAAATTGATGTTTTTTTTGCCTATTTCAGTGTTTTGCAGAAAAGGAATATCAAACGGAATGAAACCTTCGGGAGAGTGATTTTTGGAACAAACATGATCCAGAGGACTTGGAGTGGACGTCAAGAAAAAAACTAGGAGGTCACAAGGCAGGGAGGCGCGCCTGCCCCCACTGGGCGCACCCCCACCCTCGTGGGCCCCTTGTGGCTCCCCTGACCGACTTCCTTCGCCTATATATACTCATATACCCCGAAAACATCCAAGAGCACCACGAAACACTATTTCCACCGCCGCAACCTTCTGTACCTGTGAGATCCCATCTTGGGGCCTTTTCCGATGCTCCGCAGGAGGGGGAATCGATCACGAAGGGCTTCTACATCAACACCATAGCCTCTCCGATGATGTGTGAGTAGTTTACCTCAGACCTTCGGGCCCATAGTTATTAGCTAGATGGATTCTTCTCTCTCTTTGGATCTCAATACAAAGTTCTCCCCGATCTTCTTGGAGATCTATTCGATGTAACTCTTTTTGCGGTGTGTTTGTCAAGATCCGATGAATTGTGGTTTTATGATCAAGATTATCTATGAACAATATTTGAATCTCCTCTGAATTCTTTTATGTATGATTTGATATCTTTGCAAGTCTCTTCGAATTATCAGTTTGGTTTGGCCTACTAGATTGATCTTTCTTGCAATGGGAGAAGTGCTTAGCTTTGGGTTCAATCTTGCGTTGCTCAATCCCAGTGACAGAAAGGGAAACGACACATATTGTATTGTTGCCATCGAGGATAAAAAGATGGGTTTTATATCATATTGCTTGAGTTTATCCCTCTACATCATGTCATCTTGCCTAATGTGTTACTCTGTTCTTATGAACTTAATACTCTAGATGCATGCTGGATAGCGGTCGATGTGTGGAGTAATAGTAGTAGAAGCAGAATCGTTTCGGTCTACTTGTCATGGACGTACATGATCATGCCTAGATATCCTCATAACTATGCACTGTTGTATCAATTGCTCGACAGTAATTTGTTCACCCACCGTAATATTTATGTTATCTTGAGAGAAGCCACTAGTAAAACCTATGGCCCCCGGGTCTATCTTCCATCATATTAATCTCCCGTCAACTAGCTATTTATGTCGCCGTTTATTTTGCAATCTTTACTTTTCAATCTATATCATAAAAATACCAAAAATATTTATCTTATTATCTCTATCAGATCTCACTTTTGCAAGTGCCCGTGAAGGGATTGACAACCCCTTTATCGCATTGGTTGCAAGGTTCTTATTTGTTTGTGTAGGTACGAGGGACTTGCGTGTGGTCTCCTACTGGATTGATACCTTGGTTCTCAAAAACTGAGGGAAATACTTACGCTACTTTGCTGCATCACCCTTTCCTCTTCAAGGGAAAACCAACGCAGTGCTCAAGAGGTAGCAGACTTCAAGGCATTCTTGGAAGTGATCAAGCAAGTGACAGCATCATGGTTGTGTGTGCAGTTGAAGGAGAACGCCTTCATCATGGCAGAGTGAGCCTTGCCGATAAAACAAGCAAAACACCCAAAGGACATAGAGCTGGCAGTAGTAGGATGAGACCTAGCAGCAGACCTACGAGCAGGGGTAGACTTGGAGGCACCCTTTGGAGCAAAATCGTTGGCCATGTGAGGAGGAATAATCCACTTCTCATGCACATGAGTGCGGACAAGAGAGAATGGAGCCACACTCTCAATAAGAGCCTGAATGAATGGAGAATGAGGGAAGGCACGCTTATACTAAAAGCTAGCCAGGCGGATTTCATGCCATAGGAAATGAGGAACATTGATCTTTCCTTTGGGAGACTCATGGAGGCGAGACATAAGATCAATGCAATAACTGTTGCAAGATCCCTTGTCACCCATCTTAGGATAGATGGTACGGATAATACATTGGTAGATGATGTAGTAAGGAGATCTCCAAATAGAAACTTGATTCAGATCCTTCATATTTTCCTCCTCAGTAAGATCATCAAGCTCCTTAAGAAGATAGCCACAAGCCTCAACGGCTTTTGGTTTGTGATTTGGGTCATCTTTATGGATCTTGAATACAATGTCCGGAAACCCAAGAGCAGCGACAAACTGAGCATAAGTGGCAGTGAGCTCGGTGTCAGAGGTCATCCAGGTGACTAGTCTTGTTAGGAGCAAAGAAGCAAGTGGCATAAAACTGATGGATAGCAGCCTGGTTAAAATCATGCTAAAATGCACATGGAGCAGCAAGACCGGATGACTCAATGAGCTCAATGTCACCAGGGTACTTCACGGGATGTTTCTGAATATGTGCTAAGTCAATGAAGTGGTGCAGAGAGAGACCCTTTGGGAGGACAACAGAGGAGTAGATATCTGCCTGAACATTTGTGCGAAAACGTTGATCCAGAGAGTCTTGAACCACCTCAAATTGATCAACATCATGCCGGAACTTAAGATATGCAGGCTTGGGCACTTTGGTGAAATCCTTGAGGACACGCCCATGAAGTTGAGGAGCCTCAAGAGGTATGTGACGACCATATGCATGCGGCTGATCGGGAGGAGGAGCAGGCATGTGGGTGGCCCTTCGAGAACCGCGGGGGCGGGACGAAAACACCACTTGTGCACCACGCTCCTCTTCTTCCATCTCTTCTTCTTAGTCAGATCCCTTGGCAGAGGAGGACTCCTCGATCACAGGATGTTTCCCAGCATGCTTGTGCGGACGCAGCTCCTCTTGAGAGTCATCAGAACCACCACGACGGGAGGTTGAAACCAAGGGGAGAAGAACATGGACAAATCATAGTGAGCCCTTGGCACGAACGGAGACGGAGACGATGAAAATTGGAACCGAAAGGACATAAATTACCGCGGGCAGAGGTACCCCCGGCATCCTTGCGAGTGGTGTGCTTGATTTTCACCATCGAGGGACGAACCTCACCTAAGAGATTATCCAAGAGAGGAAAAAAGGGGATCACTACCGTGTACACGAATGAGTGACAGAGACAAGAGAAAAATGAGGAACCGGGCAGGAGGGGTACCAGATCAGGACGAGGGGCGACGGAGAGGAGGCAGGGGGCGTGTGGCCAAAATACAAGAATAGGTAAATGACAAAATTATATGGGCAATCAGTCATGAAAGATACCACATTATGAGCAACTAGACACACATGTTATGAACCCCAAGCATGATTGGACATCCCCTCCTTTGAGGAGAGTCGGTGACCAAAGGCCACCATTTGTGAGTATAAGTGTCGTGATGCCGTGAAGATATTGTCCTTGGGCTCAATGACACTACTCCATCATTTAAAGTATCGTAGTTCGAAGAACATGATAACTTTGAGAGTGTTTGTTCTTTTTATGCATTATATAGGGTGAGAGTACTCATGAGTTCAGTGCCCCCCCCCCCTAAACATATGCCTACATCTAAACAAGAAATGAAGTAAATGCATGGATGGGTACTAGATTTCACATAATGTTGTCAAGCTCCAAGATACCAAGTTCACGCCTAAGTTGACAAAACCTTGCTTCATCCAATGGCTTGGTGAAAATGTCTGCAAGTTGCATATCTGTACCAACATGAGCAATATCAATGTCACCCTTCTCCACATGATCTCTCAAGAAATGATACCTAACATCAATGTGCTTGGTGCGAGTATGATCTTGGGATTCTCAGCAATATTAATGGCACTTTCATTATCACATAGAAGAGGCGCATTTCTATAGGTGATATCGTAATCCTTCAAAGTTTGCCTCATCCATAGTAATTGAGTTGTATAACTGGCGGTTGCAATGTATTCGGCTTTGGCGGTGGAGAGGGCAAAACAATTTTGTTTCTTCGAGGACCAACTTACCAAGGAGCGTCCAAGAAATTGACATGCACCGAAGGTGGACTTCCGTCCCTCTTTGTCTCCCGCCCAATCCGCATCCGTGTACACAATGAGATCAAAATTAGCATCCTTGGGGTACCATAGACCCAACTTTGGGGTGTGAACAAGGTATCCAAGAATATGCTTAACCGCCTTATGATGACTTTCCCTAGGGGAAGCTTGAAATCTAGCACACATGCATACACTAAACATGATGTCTGGTCTAGATGCACAAATATAGAGTAATGAACCAATCATAGAGCGGTAAATAGATGGGTCAAAAGGGATATCGTTTGTGTCTTCAGTGAGTACATTTTTTGTTGGCATGGGTGTCTTATATGGACTAGCATTAGACATGCCAAACTTCTCTAGAATATCCTTGAGGTATTTTGCTTGAGACAAGGAAATTCCTTCTTGAAATTGTTGAATTTGGAATCCGAGAAAGAACTTCAAGTCAGCATTGGGTGACATTTCAAAATTCTTGGTCATGGAGGTCGCAAATTTCTTGCACAAATGAATGTTAAGAGAACCAAAAATGATGTCGTCCACATAGATTTGGCATAGGATCAAATCACCCTTGTCCCTCTTAGTAAAAAGAGTGGGATCGATCACCCCTCTCACAAAACCATCATCGAGTAGAAACTTCTTAAGATGATCATACCAAGCACGAGGTGCTTGTTTGAGGCCATACAAAGCCTTATGAAGTTTTTACACATAGTCTTTGTGATCGGGATCAACGAACCCAGGTGGTTATGATACATATACTTCCTCTTGTAGAGGACCGTTAAGGAAAGCACTCTTCACATCCATTTGATGTAATGTAAAACCATTGAAAGCATCATAGGCAAGTAAGATGCAAATATATTCAAGACGGGCAACGGGAGCAAAGGTCTCACCAAAGTCCAAACCTTCAACTTGTGAGTACCCTTGTGCCACTAACCTTGCCTTGTTGCGGATGATTATACCATTCTCATCTTGCTTGTTCTTGAAAATACATTTTGTTCCAATGGCATTGTCTTCCGTAGTTGGTTTGTTGACTAATGACCACACTTGGTTGCACTTAAAACTATTCAACTCTTTTTGCATAGCGACGAGCCAATCGTTGTCCATCAATGCATCTTGTACCTTGAGTGGCTCAACACTAGAGACAAACGAGAAATGAGCACAAAAGTTTGTCAATTGTTTACGAGTGACTCTACCTTCCAATATGTCGGTAAGAATTTTATCAACATCAACACAGCCGGCCACTCGGGGCATGATGGAGGTTAGGGTTTCACGAGGTTCAACTTCATGTCCATCATCCACATCCTCAACATATGGATCATTTATGTGTGGTGGAAGATCTTCTTCTTCATATTGCATTTGTTGAGGTTCATCATCAATGAATGCACTTTCTTGTTCTTTCTCTTGGTGATGGACTTGTTCTTGAATATGATCATGATGAGGGACTTGATCATCTTCTTGTACTTGAATTATGGGCATCAGTTGAGCATAGGAGCTTGTGGTGGTATGGGTGTTGAAGTGGTTTGATGATGTGTGAAGCTTCCATCTTCTTCTTCATCATCATGAGGTTCTTGTTCCATTGGAGGAAGTGCACCAACACCCATGGTCAAAATATCTTGAGAAGAATTTTCTTCACCTACATCACTTAGATAAACTTGCTCCCCGTGGGAGCCATTAAATTCATCAAACACCACGTCACAAGTTTCTACAACACATTCATTGGATTTGTTGTAGACTCTGTAGGCGTGAGAGTTTGATCCATATCCAACAAATATGCCCTCAGTTGTTTTGGATTGAAATTTTCCTAACCGTTCTCTTTTGTTGAGGATGAAACATTTGCACCCCAATACACGAAAGTACTTGACATTTGGCTTGTTCCTGGTTAGGAGCTCATATGGAGCCTTTTCCAAAATTGTGCGGAGGAAGAGCCGGTTTGATGCATGGCATGCGGTGTTGACAACCTCGGCCCAAAAACTATGTGGCGACTTGTATTCATCTAACATGGACCTTTCCATCTCCACAAGTGTACGGTTCTTCCTTTCGGCAACACCATTTTGTTGAGGCGTGTATGGTGCGGAATATTGATGCTCAATCCCTTCATCACTAAGAAATCCTTCCAAGGTGTAGTTCTTAAACTCGGAGCCATTATCACTTCTTATTGCCAAGATTTCTTTGTCAAACTTGCATTGTGCTTGCTTGGCAAAATCAATGAAGGTAATCTTCTCTCGTCCTTGGACTTGAGGAATAACACCCATGTATATCTTGAGTAATCATCAACAATGACAAGTCCATACTTTTTCCCACCAATCCCATGAAGGAGGCCCAAAAAGATCCACATGAAGGAGCTCCAAAGGCCTTGAAGTAGACACGATATTCTTGGGTGGGTGCTTTGATTGATGTTGCTTCCCGGCTATGCATGCACTACACACGCGGTCTTTCTCAAAAGAGACGTTGGTTAGTCCAAGGATGTGATTACCCTTTAAGAGATCTTGAAGATTTCTCATGCCGACATGGTCTAGCCGGTGATGCCATAGCCACCCCTTGTCGGCCTTGGCCATTAGAAAAGTTACATGAAATGTGCTCTCTTTCGAGAAATCAACCGTGTAAAGGTTGCCATCCAACTCTCCAACAAAGGCCACTTTGAGAGTATCTCTCTCAAATACTTTCACATCCGTTAGTCCAAAGAGTGTATCATAACCAACAGAAGCCAGTTGGCGAATGGAAAGCAAATGGTATTTAAGGGATTGAACAAGCATGACATTTGCAAGAGACATGTCATTTGTGATAGCCACCTTGCCCAACCCGAGTACCTGTCCTTTTGATCCTCCACCAAACTTAATGCTCATAAATGGTTGAATAGCTTCCATGAAATCGTAGAACAATTTGCTATCTCCGGTCATATGATTGGTACATCCACTATCGATCACCCATTTTACTCCACCAGAGAAAGCAACCTACACACAATTATGACTTGCTTAGAGGCGCCCTTTTTGCAATGGGACCTCTCAAGTTAGTCACAAGTGTCTTAGGGACCCAAATAGCATAACACGGAATGCATTTCGAGGACCAACAAATTTTGCATAAACTTCTCCATCCTTAGTTTTACGACGTACATAGGATGGAGGCATGAACTCTTTTGGCTTGTTGAGAGTGGGCATGACCCTAGTGGCCTTCCCACTCACAAGCTTACCTTTCTCCTTGTGGCCTTCTCGTACAAACGTTTCTTTCAGAGGAGTGGTGCACTTTTGAGAAGACGTCTTCTTCTTGCTTGTGCTTGGATCAAACCCGAGCCCCTCTTTGGCAAAAACCTCATTGTGTTGGCTCAACGACACTGCAATCATGTGCATAAGAAAGGAATGTATGATAAGCAAAGGAGACCTTACATACACATCACAAGTGACAAGGAATTGTGGGATAGCATTGTGAGGACCAAGACCGGTAGCTCCACTCTCCGGCTTGCTCAATATGAAATTGCCAAGGGTCAATTGTGTTGCCTTGTTTGTCTTGTGCCTTCGGCTTCTCTCCGGCTCCCCTCCCTTGCCCTGCTATGTGCGGCCGTGGCGCGTGGCTCTGACTGCCCGTGCACAAGTAAAGGGGTCAAAAGGAGAGCCCTACTTTTGTACACCGACACGTAGCCCTTGAGGATGGGATCATACATTGTCCTAGAAGTCTCTCGGAGATCAAGAAGCGACAGACGAAGTCTCTTCCCGAGATGGGGCCTCGACCACGGCTAGTGGATCTCGCTATCGGGCTAGGGCCCAGGAGCTTGAGGTGGAGGCAACCAGGCAGGCGGACGAGAAGGTGAGGCACATGGAGGAGAGGATGGCTAATATGTTGGAGGCGGAGAGGAACCGGAACGACGTGATTCAGCGGGCCCTATACGAGATGCTTGTGGTAAGTTTCTCCCGCATACTAGTCAAATCATGCATGCAATGTTCGTTTCTTCTTCTTCATGAGCAAGATGTTTTGTAGCATTTGCCTTTGACTCTTCAAATAGTTGGAAAGTGGATAGAATGTCATCTGGAGTCATTTCCTTCAATCCATTGTGTTGTCTTATGTCCCACACCATTTGATGATGATATGGAGCAAGAGCATGAAGCAACTTATCCACGAGAAATCGCTTAGTCAAGTTGAATCCATCTTGTATCTTATCACAATCACAAGACTCGATGTCGGCGGTGAGAGTCATGAGACGCTCGAGGAGCTGCTTGGGGGATTCACCTTTCTCCATACAAAAGTTTTGCAATTGACCCTTGGCAATTTCATATTGAGCAAGCCGGAGAGTGGAGGTACCGGTCTTGGTCCTCACAATGCTATCCCAAAATTCCTTCTCACTTGTGATGTGTATGTAAGGTCTCCTTTGCTTATCATTCATTCCTTTTCTTATGCACATGATTGCGGTGTCGTTGAGATGCTCGTCATAAGTTTCTCTTGGAGTGAGATTCTTTGGGTCAACAGGGTTGTAGCCATGCTCCATAATGTCCAACATTTCATCATTGGCGTACCTAAGATGGTTCTGCATACCAACTCTCCACAAAGCAAAATCAGAACTGTCATCAAGCAAAGGAGGTTTTCCTCCAGGATTATACTTAGGTTTCTGAATCTGAGGTCTAGCATATAGCCATGGAACACTAGTTTGATCATTACTAGGAGGTTGTTGGCCAAGTGAAGGAGTAGGCACGGCTGGCCTCGAGGCCGCACCACCCGAAAGTGGCGCGAGCATCGTGGTTAATGTGGCTAGCCTCATTTGGACCAAGGTCTCAAGAGAAGCATCATGCTCCTCTGTTTGCTTAGCAAGGGCCTGTTCGAGATCCTCATGAGTGAAAGACTTGTCTTTCGAAGAAGCATTGCCCTTCTCCTTCGGATCTGCAACAAGGGGTGTCCCATCGGGGTTCGTCTTGCTCTAGGGCGGTTAAGCCACAAGAATAGAGCACGAGGCTCTCATACCAATTGAAAGGATCGAGATGGACCTAGAGGGGGGTGAATAGGTACAATTACAAATTTTAATTATTTACTTAGCAATTTTAGGCAATAATGCGGAATATGAAATTGAGCCTAACAATTGCAAGCATGACGCTAAGAGCTAAGCAAGGTGAACGAGTAACACAAGTATGAGAGTAAGCAAGAACAATATGATATAAGTAAAGCCTAAGAGACAAGTAACCACAAGTAGGAAGTTAGGGTTAGGGATAACCGCAACTCCGAGAGGCGAGGATGTATGCTGATGTTCACTTCCTTGGAGGGAAGCTACGTCACCGTTAGAGAGGTGGACGTTACCACGAAGGCACACCAACGCCACGAAGGCTCACCATATTCTCCCTTTGAGACAACACTACGAAGGCATTTCTCAACCACTAGTGGTAGACCTTGGGGTGGTCTCCAAACCCTCACAAACTTTCCGGGGGTAATCACAATGGTCGATTCCTCCATGAATGACTCCTACCACCTAGGAGTCTCCAACCTCCAAGAGTAACAAGAACGATGGGGAAAAGCTCAAGACTTTCTCAAATCACGAATTCCTTTGGTGCCAAGAAGGGGAAAGAGTGGATCTATCACTTGGGTGGACAACTTCTCTCAAATGCTCTCAAATCCCTTAGGGATCTAAGATTTGGTGTAGGTGAGTGAGAGAGAGAGAGTGAAAAGTGTTCTTGAGTATGTTTGAAGTGAATGGTCAACGCTCACATGGGATGGGAGAGAGATATTTATAGTATGCCTCAATAAGTGGCCGTTGGGACCAAAACAGCACCGCAATATCAGACGTCCGATACACAACGGACGACCGATGGCTTGGCAGTTACCAGACGTCCGACAGGGACCGAACGTCCGATGTTTTGGCACGGTATAGAAGGTACCGGACGACCGGAGGATCCCGGACGTCTGATGTTTTGGTTCGGTAAAGAAAGTACCGGACGTCCGATGGACGCCGGACAACCGATGTTTTGGCTCTGTAGAGAAGGTACCGGACGTCCGACAGAGATGAAGATCAGACAAAGAGTTTTTAGAAGAAGATTTTGAGCAAGACTCTCACAAGAGCCCATGTTCCCCACTTAATAGTGCGGGATCCCTATACTCAAGAACAAGCATAAAAAAGGTGGCTATGCCATTAGACTTGTTTCTTTGTTCTTGAGGAAGATAAATATTTCCGAAGTCATAATCCACACACACATGATCCCGAGGGGACTAAAACCTGAGATATACTTGACAAACTTTGTTAGTCCCCTATGAGTACATTGTCATCAACATCAAAATAAGATTAAGGGCATGATTGCACTTTCAACCCTAGTGCTACAAAAATCATCCACAAATCCTAACGCTTCCCCTCCAACTTCTCGTCTGACCCTACCAGTAATGAACCCTAAACGCGATGCTCTGCTTTCTCTAAGCCGTCCACACGACCCCATTGATCCCACTCCTCTTAGCACCACACCCACATTGACAATCACGCGGTGACATGAATAAGGCTGCCCCATTTCCACTATCCACACCAATAGGATTTTCTTCGTTTTTTTTTCTGTTTTTCGTTTTCATTTTTTTATTTGGTTTTCATATTTCTTCGCTAGTTTTCTTTGTTTTTTGGCTTTATACTTTGATTTTTTTTTCTATTTTTCATGGGTTTCAACGATTTTATTTTATTTCTCATTTTTCCTTTCGTTTTTCTTCGGTTTTTTGTTTCTTTCTTGGTTTTCAGTTTTTCTTGTTTTCTCCATTTCTTCATCGTTTTCACAGTTTTTCATTCTTTTTGCACTTGTTTCTTCAGTTTAATTTTTTGTTTTATTTTTTCTCTAGTCTCTTTTACATTTTTTTATTATTTTATTGCTTTTCTTTATTTCTTTTGTTTTTCATTCTACATTTTTCGTATATGTCAAGAACAATTTTCCATTACATGCTTAACATTTTTTGAATACATGGTTAACATTTTTTCCATACACATTTATGAAAATTGATTTTTTTATTAACATTACCATAATAAAATATTAACATTTTTTAATACATGTTGAAAAAAATTCTATACACATTTTAAACATTTTAGAATGCTTGATTAACATTTTTAAAATACAAAATTAACATTTTTATTACATGGTCACCATTTTTTCTATACGAATTCAACACTTTCCAACTGCTTGATTAAACTTTTTAAAATGTAATAGTTTCATACATGGTCAACTATTTCTCTGTATACATTTAATAGTTTTCAAATGCTTGATTAACATGTTTTGAATACAACTTTAACATTTTTTGAATAGAATAAAAGTTTAACTTATTTAATACATGGTCAACATTTCTTATATACACATTTCATATATTTAGAATGCTTGATTATATTTTTTTGAAATACTTTTTAAATATCTTTTCCAATGCTTGATCTACATTTTTTAAATACATGATCAACTTTTTTCACAAACATTATCTATTTTTTATGCATTTTTCGCATATATGAGAAACATTTTCTCTATACATATTTAGCATTTTCGCAATGCTTGGTGATAATTTTTCTAATGTTTTATGTAAAGTGATTTTTGTTAAACGGAAGTAAAAACTGACAAAAAATAGGAAGAAAAAACGTAAAAAAAGAGGAACGGGGCCGTGGCCCCCTGCATGCCTGGGCCGGTAGATCTGGAGCTCCCCTGACGCGTGGCTTTCCTACATCTCGCCATAAGCGAGACATTGTGGCGCCCCACCTTTTTTTTTCTATAACTACAGGGAGCATCTTCTGGCTAAGGTGTGTAATTGGGTCAGCCTACCGATTTTGGAAGCTTATACAAAATTTTGAACGGTTTTTCCATTATGTGTTTATAATATTTAGTTTTATTGAGTTTCCTATGCTTTTCTGTTTTTTCATTTTTCTACTAAAAGAATGCACGTTACATTTGAAGAACATGTTTGTGAAGTTAAAAAAATTTGTTTCATACCATCCAGAAAAATGTATCTTACATTTTATAAATTGTTCTCACTTTTTGAATTATATTTATAACATTTTAGAAAAGGTTTACACAATTTATAAAATATATTCGCATAATTTTTAGAAACTATTTCGTATATTAAAATAATGTTTAAACGTGTATTTAGAAAACAAATTAACACGTATTTTCAAAATTATTAGTCACGTATTTGAAAAACGTTAAACTCATATAAATATTATATTAAACTTTTTAGGATCAGAAAAATTATGTTAGATGTTTATAGAAAATGTACAATGTGTATGAAAAAATAGACATCAAAACATATATCTGAAAAAAATTGATAGTCATGTATTTGAAAAATGTTAAAGGTGTATAAAAAATGTGTCCAGTGTATACGAAAAAAGTGCAATGTGTATGAGACAAATTAGATATGAGTTAAAAAAACCCGAAGAAAACTGGTGAAAACCAAAGAAAGAAACACAACAAACCGAAGACAAAAGAAAAAAAGGAAAAGGAAAACAAAAAAACCCAAACAAAACCGGTGCAAAACAGTGAAAAAAAACAACTACAAACCATAGAAAATAATTCTCCCACAACTACAGTATTGGGTCGGCCTAGTAGCGCCGCGTTATGGTTTTTTTTTTGGAAATGGAGGTATACCCCCGGCCTCTGCATCATGATGATGCATGCGGCTCTTTTATTAAATATCCAGAAAGTAATAACACAAAGGTCTTACAGCTCGCAAACGGAGCAGAAACAAAACACAAAGGACTGAAAAATAGAAGCGGACAAAGACAACTGGTACGTTGATAATAAAGACAAGCTCTCTAGACTCCTATCCTGTTATGCGTAAGCCATCCGAACCGGTTGAATATAACCCGAGCCACCATCTCCCATTGGTTGCACCCAGTAACCAAAGGCTCCCTGGAGTGCGTAGGAGTGAGTAAGGACCACGTACTGATCCAAGCTGTAGCTCTAAAGATAACCTGCAAAAAAGTTATGTTGTGTTGTCTGTTAAAAATCATATAATTTTTGCAGTTCCATATAGCCCATAATAGCGCACATATTCCAATCCGAATACGAGCTGCCGTGATCTGTTCAACCCCAGCTAACCACGTCCCAAACAAAGACGCAATATCTACTGGAGGAGTGATATTAAAAGCTATATGAATCGTTCTCCAAAGTAACTTGGCAAGTGGGCATTCGATAAATAAATGTTGTATTGTCTCATCCTTAGTGCAAAAACAACACCATGAGTTACCTACCCATCGCCTCTTAAGTAAGTTGTCCTTTGTGAGTATTACTTGCTTGTGGACAAACCACATGAAAATTTTAATCCGCAAACGAACCTTAACCTTCCATATATGAATTGACCTTGGGATGGGGCCAGAATTAATCAGATCCGCATAAAAAGATTTCACCGTAAATATCCCATTTTAGTTAACTTCCAATGTGTGGAGTCCGCACGCCGGAGAGTTGAACTTCAATCAATCTCCGAACCAGGTGCATCCAGGTTGTCCATCTCTCACCCACTAACGTACGTCTGAACTGGATGTTCAAGGGAATAGTTTGAAGGACGATACCTACGTAATCTTCCTTACGTTGCACAATATTGTAAAGGGTAGGATATTGTAAGGCCATAGGTGTCTTTCCTAGCCATGTATCCTCCCAAAATCTTGTTGACATCCCGTTGCCAATCAAGAATTTGACCCTACGAAAGAACATATCCTTTGTTCTCATAAGTCCCTTCCAGAACGGTGAATCAGTTGGTCCGATGGTTACACAGGCTAGCGTTTTGGAGTGCAAATATTTATTGCGGGATTTGAGCCCACATGCCCTCCGGCTCATCTCTAACCTGTACAACCATTTGCTCATAAGGCATTTATTCTTAATTTCCAAGTTCTCAATACCGAGGCCCCCTTGGTCTTTAGGTCGACAAAGGACATCCCATCTGGCAAGACGGTATTTCCTCTTGGCCTCATCAGACTGCCAAAAGAAACGAGATCGAAAGAAATCAAGTCGCTTTCGGACTCCTTTCCGAATTTCGAAGAACGAAAGTAAAAACATTGGCATGCTAGTCAATACTGAGTTAATCAAAACTAGACGACCTCCATATGACATCAACTTGCCCTTCCAGCAGCTGAGTTTTTTTTCAATTCGTTCTTCAATACACTTCCATTCCTTATTGGATAGTTTACGGTGATGAATCGGAATACCCAAGTAACTGAATGGTAAAGCACCTAATTCGCATCCAAACAATTGTCTGTAAGTATGTTCCTCGTCTTCGGCTTTCCCAAAACAGAACACCTCGCTCTTATGAAAATTGATTTTTAATCCAAACAATTGTTCGAATAAACATAAGATAAGTTTCATGTTACGTGCTTTAGCCATGTCATGTTCCATGAAAATAATAGTGTCATCAGCATATTGTAGAATGGACACCCCCCCCCCCCCCCATCAACCAGATGATGAACTAGACCCTCTACATGGCCATGGTGCTTGGCCCTGCCAATAATGACGGCCAGCATATCTGCCATAATATTGAACAGAAGAGGTGACATGGAATCCCCTTGTCGCAACCCCTTGTGCGTCTGGAAGTAGTGACCGATATCATCATTCACCTTAATTCCGACACTACCTTTCTGGACTTGAGTATCTACCTGGTTCCTCCAGGTTTCACTAAAACCCTTCATACGCATTGCCTGCTGAAGAAAAGGCCATTTGACTTTATCATAAGCCTTCTCAAAATCCACTTTTAAGATAACCCCATCTAGTTTCTTCGAGTGAATCTCATGAAGCGTTTCATGTAGGACAACCACTCCTTCGAGTATGTGTCGTCCAGGCATGAAAGCTGTCTGACTAGGCTGAACCACTGAGTGAGCAATTTGTGTCAATCCATTGGTTCCTACCTTTGTGAAGATTTTAAAACTCACATTCAGCAGGCAAATGGGCCGGAATTGTTCTATCCGGACCGCCTCATTCTTCTTCGGTAATAACGTTATCGTACCAAAGTTGAGGTGAAACAACTCCAAATGGCCATCGAAAAAATCGTGAAACATAGGCATAAGATCATCTTTAATGATATGCCAACATTTCTTATAGAATTCAGCTGGAAACCCATCTGGTCCCGGTGCTTTATTTGGCTTCATCTAAGTTATGGCCAGATGAACTTCTTTTTCAGTAAACGGTGCAGAGAGAACATCGTTCTCCGCTGCCTGTAATTGAGGTATATCATCAATCACAGACTCATCAAGAGACACCGTCGAAGAATTCGGAGGACCAAAAAGGCCTTTATAATATTTGGAAATATATGCTTTCAGATTATCATGCCCCACTATTGTTCCCTCGTCCTGTTCAAGCTGTAGGATCTTCTTCTTCCTATGTTTACCATTTGCAACCATATGGAAGAACTGTGTGTTGTCGTCCCCTTGGACAACCTTAAGCGTTTTCGCACGCAACGCCCACTTGAGTTCCTCCTCTCTCAAGAGAGCACGAAGGCCTTGCTCAGCCTCGGACTTGGTTCGATGCTCATTAACAGAAAGAAGCGTGGTTTCAGCCTTTACATCTAGTGTCTCAATGAGTTGAGTTAGATGTTCTTTTTTCTGTTTATAAATCCCACTCTCATTCCTGGCCCATCCTCTCAGAAATTGTCGGAGATGTCTAATCTTATTCTTCCATCTCTCGACATGCGTCCTTCCTATAACTGGCTTAGCCCATTCGCGTGCAATCATCTCCATAAATCCTTCTCGCTCAAACCAGCTTTGCTCGAAGGAGAAGATGTTTTTGTTTGCGTCATGAGTAGCCTCACCCGAATCTAAAAAGAGTGGTGTATGATCTGAGATCCCTCTATGCATCGCATGGACCGACACCAACGGATATTTCTGTTCCCACTCCACACTAGCAAGTACCCTATCCAGCTTTTCATAAGTCGGAATAGGTAACGAGTTGGACCATGTAAACTGTCTACCGGTGAGCTCAATTTCTCTCAAATTGAGGCTCTCGATAATCATGTTAAACATCATAGACCAACGCCCATCGAAATTTTCATTATTCTTTTCTTCTCTTCTCCGAATGATATTAAAATCACCCCCGACTAGCAGTGGCAGATTTTCATCTCCACAAATCCGCACTAGATCGGCAAGAAAATCGGGTTTAAATTCAAGTTGCGCTGCCCCCATATACCGCAACTAGCGACCATCGGAACCCATCCAATTTTGATCTCACCCTGAATTTAACCGAAAAGTCCCACTGCACCACATTAAGCACCTCTAACGTCTCACAGCATACTCCTAGTAAAATCTCACGGATCTTCCTCTAGGCGGTAAAATGTGCCAATCAAACTCTATACCACTGGAAAGGGTTTGAAGGAATTGGGAGGTGAAATTATCTCGTCCAGTTTCCAAAAGTGCAACAAAATCTAAGTGGTGCTCTAATGTTGTCTCTGCTAAGAATCTTTGTTTAGCCAAGTCTGCTAGACCTCTGCTATTCCAAAAGAGTCCTTTCATAAGTCATCATGAAATTTTTTCTTAAGTTTAACTCTAGCTCTTCTGCGTACTGCCGAAGTAGTATAGATTTTCCGCTTCCAGGGTCGTTTGGGCTTCTCCTCAACACCCTGCGGGACGATAGAATTATGTATGACAGACACTACCTCCTCCATCAAGAGAGGCTCTACCGTATTTGTGTTCTCAACATCCTCCTCGTCTTCAGCCTCGACACTAGGCAAGAGATTATTACAGATATTTGCAAGATCATTAATTCCTAAATTATTCATGTCATTTTCATTCATAGGTTGGATAGAGGCAAGATTACGAATGATCTCAGAAGCCCTCTCCGCTTCCATATCTAAAAGATCATTAATGGATTTGACGACCTCGGTTTCATTTGATCCCAAAGAAATGCCTAAGTCGTTTGCCTTATCAACGATATCATTCTCAGAGAAGTGTAAAATTGAACAACTAATATCAAAGGACGTACCTGCAGTAGTCTCGACATGACGAAGCATGGCGGCCCTCTTGGCACGTGATAGCTGCAAGTCATCCGCATCCGGTTGTCCCTGGATCCGGTTGCTGACACGCCTGCCAGCCGACACCGGATCCGCAATCCCGCCAAAAGCGATGAGCTCCTCCGTGGTCCTCTCGCACAAGGTGCGGGCAGGACTCCCACGCCCCTCCCTCATCGTCGGTGAAGTAGGGTAGGGCGCGGTGGAGTGACTCTCCGCTGCGAGTGTCAGGGGGGAGGAGGACCGTGGAGGCGCCTGCTCGCTAATCCCGCCCCCCTTATCACCCACGGGGACCGTCATCCCACGGCCACCCAGCTCGGCGCGATACTGCGTAGGGGTTATGACAGGGGACTCCTTCTCGTATCTCATCCCGGCTCGCCACTGTGGATGGTGTGGTCCTGTGTGTGTGTGTGGGGGGGGGGGGTTATAGCACGGGACTCCTTTCCGCACCTCACCCCAACTCGATCGGAGACGTCGTAGTAGAATGTCGCCATAGACCTCCTGTCCAAGCGCACCTCCCGCCGCGCACCTCCCGCCGACGACAAAACTGGCTCAGGTAGCTGGGTGTGATGGGCGTCGTGCCCATGGCCCCCACAATCCGCGGCCACCCCAATAGAAGCCACCCTCGCACCGGGAGTAGGCTCCGCGATCGTCACATCACCGACTAGACTCAGCACTGGTGGCAACTCGAGCTCTGTCCGGGTTAAATGCTCGCCTCGACCCTGGTGCTCCACAACCGGCTAGGAGCGGACCCCGGTGCAAATGAACCAAAGCGAAGCGTCTTCATCGGAGTAGTGGACGGGGGCCCCTGTTTGGTAGAACTGTCTACCTTATCTGGCTGTGTAGCAGGCCCTGTGCCCGACTCCGGAAGTGTATCATCGGGCCCCTTCTCCTGGTTCCCGGGTGCGCCACCACCCTCGGTCGTATCCATGTCTTGTGTCCCATCCCCCTCCTCGGAAACTGCAGTATCCTCGATCTCAAGCTCTAAGACATAAGTGACTCCAGCATGTGTCCATCTGACTACATCTGGTATATGCTCAACACTCGCAACACTGACCAATAACCTCGCAGCGTTATGTGCGCGAGTGAATGGCATGTCATCCTTTTCTGTCTTACCTATCAAAACACCCAAGCTCCACGCAATCAGAAAATGTTTTACATATTTAGGTGGCACACCATAGAAATGAACCCACACCTTCTCCAAAGGTGTACCCTCAGGTTCCTCCTGCTTCCACTCGTCGAAAGCGGTAACAATGTTTGTGCTCGTAACTCTGCATAGACCCCACTTAAGAAAATGCATCTGATCCTCTTTAGTGGGAAAATCAACCTTATAGGATTGTCCTTCTAACTGCTCCAAGTGCCATTGATAATTACCCGGCACCAACTCACGTAGCTGTCTGACTATCTGAGCCTCGGTCAACTGTCCATTAGTAACTTTGATAACTGCGGGAAAGGAACTCTCAACCATCTGTGGTAGAGACTCCACCTCCGGTGTCTCAAAAAACATCAACTCCTTACAGCAGACCCCAAAAATGTTAATGCCAGGCTTAGGACCGGAAAGAAGCGGGCATTCCCCGGTCACATGTTGGGAGCGAAGACAATAATCACACAGCTCATTCGTACACTCTGCCACGAAATGACCCGGTTCACCACATCTATAGAAAGGCAACTTTTTCTTATTAATTGCCCACTTAGAGAGCTTTTCGCCCTCCGCTTGCTCCGGACCTTTATCAGACGTATCATCCCTAGACTTAGCACCTCCAGTAGTCACCGGAACATGCACTGCTGCTAGAGCCCGAACCACGTCCACTGCCGCCGCGGGCAACAAGGGTGTGCCTCCCACCCCAACATCTAAATGCTCGAGCCCCTCC
The DNA here is from genome assembly GCA_021605145.1 of Aegilops bicornis. NCBI lineage: Eukaryota > Viridiplantae > Streptophyta > Magnoliopsida > Poales > Poaceae > Aegilops > Aegilops bicornis. Next base: position 732,964,143 of record CM038675.1, read on the forward strand.
TCCGAGGTCATATCCGCAGCAGGTGGTGGTGGCGGTGGATAGTGTCGTGGCGGTGGTGGTCGTCTCCCTCTCCCACCGCGACGATAGCCACCACGGAATCGATCCCTGGGTCCAGCGACACCTTCAACAAAATTACCGGGTGGACCTTGAAAATGCCCAGCGTCCTCAGCATTGTATCGGTTATAACCACGGCCACCACCGGACGAAGATCCACGGTGCAGCCCCTCACAGTAAGCATCGTATCCGTCATCTCCCCACTGACCGTATCGGTTGTAGTTCTGGCCATCTCTGCTATAACCAGTGTAACCATGACGTCCTTGCACGCCGCGACCCCTTCCTAGGGCCAGCGCCTTGGCTGCTGGTGGCTGCGCCGCGTCCTCCGGCTGATGTGCGTTGGTTTTGGACGCTTGGTCGCTTGCAACAAGACTTGAGCTTGGGCGCCCGACTGGACCGGCTCGGGGTTGCACCACCGTTGTTCAGTCCAAAGCAGCCACCGCCTTGGAGGAGTCGAGCCGCCCGTCACTTCAGCCGACCGGTATGGCTCGCTGCCAACACCAAGAAGATAGCGTCGGGGCGGCACAGACGACCAGCCGCCCGTCGCGGCAAAGCACTAGCCGACAACGCACCAGCCCGGCTGTGGCCGATCCCGCAGCGGAAGGGGGGCCTCGCTTGGAGGGCGGCAGACCACGACCCGCCATGCCGCCGGCGGTGGAGATCCTCCTCGCTCGTCCTGTTCCCAGCGAAGGAAAGCCTGGACTGGGAACCCTAGACTCAATCGAAAGACCGATATCCTGCGGTGCTTCATGCACGTACGTCCGCTCAGGGCTGTGCGCGGCTTGGGCCTCTGGTTGGGCGGGCCTCGCCCGCACCAGGAGAACCCACGACCGTCGCAACAATCAAACCCGCTTCCGGCTCGGGTCCACGGCTTAATAACGCGTTCAAACGAGCCCGTCTGGCTGTTCGAACAGCGTTCGCCGATCTCGCCACCGGCGATCTTGGCTGCGGCGGTGGCCGGCGAAAATTACCTTTCTTCTTCTTTCTCGTGACACGAGTCCAATTTTCCGGCAATCCGACAAAGTTACAGGGTCTCTCTTTACCTTGGGAATCGGGCCGATCCACGGCTTCAAGACCGCCTTTGCAGTCGAAATTTTAGAACGACGCCGATCGCTTTTACTCTTGGACACCGGCAATGGATCGGCAGCCGGTAAGTTCAAACGCATTCCGGTGACCGCGTTGGCGGTGGGGACGTGGCATTCCTCCTGATCTTCGTCTCGCTCTCCAAAAGCGCCCAAAAACGTCACCCGACCGTTCATGTACCATCGGTTCCGTCAGATCGATCAACACCGGTGCCTTCGACCGTAAATCCAACTGAACACAATCGCCAACAACGACATCATAAACATCAAGTTTGAATTTAGAACCTACCTTAATCATGTCGCCGTCCGGAAGATAATCGCCGGCGAGGATGTCATTCTCCAGATGGAGAAGAACCAGCCATCGCGAATGTGTTGTGAATCGAAGCCTCCCTTCGATCCAGATGTCCGGATCCGTCTCGTCGGAGAAGATGGCCTGCCATTGCGCCCACGTTCTCCCCTCCTGTCCGATCTCGCCGAGTGGCAGATCTCTACGGTCACCGCCCGATCTCAGCGTCCCAACCTTTCCACCAGATGGCACCGCCACGAGGGAATTGGGAGATCGCGATCGGATCTGAAGTGACTCCTTTGTGCATCCAGACTGGGAGGATCGAGCTGCCGGCAGTGGAAATCCGGCCGCCTCGGGCGGCCTTGTCTCCGCCTCGGTCTCGGGCACCGCGTTATGGGTGATACGTATTACGACTCACAATGGGTGAGAACATTATTTGCTTACGGGAGTAGGGTCGCTGCCGAGAGAAGAGGAGGGGATTCGTTGTTGTAGCATGCCACTTGTTTGTTGATTGTCACATGCTAAGATTCTTTTAAACTTATAATCTGAAACACTTGGTGATTACAAGAATATATATGTCGACTTTAATTTCTTTCTGTTTTTAATTGTGCAAGAATATGTCCTATTTTCAGGATTTTCTCCGCCAAAGCGGCTCGAGGCCAAGGACCAAAAGCGACTTGAAGCCAATGATCAGACTTGAAGCCAATGACTGGAAAATCCAGAGGACTACCTTTGGACCGCAACATCAGACTCCGGCCACACTACGTGAACACCTCATTAGTGCATTTGGTACATTGGTTCCGTAGCTTATTTGATTCAGCTAGTTGGGCTAGAGATCTTTAGAAAATAGGAGACTTGCACTAGTAGATGTTTTCATCACATCTTGAAGGATTTTAATTTTTAAAGTTATTTTTTTTTTGTTTTTTCAAAACTGAAATGGCCCTATAGTATCGGTTTGTGTCTCCAACCGCACTATAGGTTAAGATCCCTTTAGTGCTGGTTTGTGACACAAACCGGTACTATAGGTTAGACCTTTAGAATCGGTTTGTGTCACAAACCATCACTAAAGGGGCTCGTGGGGCCCCGTCCTGACGCCTGCCTGCCACCACCCCTTTAGTACCGGTTCGTGGCACAAACCGGTACTAAAGGTTGAACACGAACCGACACTAATGCATAGCCGTTCGAACCGGCACTAATGGTCACATTAGTGCCGGTTCAGTTATAAATCGAGACTAATGTGCTTCACATTAGGCCCTTTTTCTACTAGTGTTGCCTTATCTAGTCAAAAACGTGCATTAATTTCTATGTCTGTGCTTAATGTTTTCCTGTGTCTCTGTCATTTTTAGATTCGTTTCCAGAATGATGTTGTGTATGTACATATGTATATTACATGGACTCTTGTGTACATCACAGTACACTACGTGCATTTTTTTAAATCCTAAAACTACTAGCAGTGGCGGTCAGAGCACAGTGCTCGCCACTGGCCATCCTTGCTATGGGGCAAACTAGGTCTGGTGCACCCTATTAGTAGTGGCGGGTGCGACTTCATGCCTGCCACTGGCGGCCTTTTAACAGTGGCGGGCTTGGCTGGGGCCCTAGCCCGCCACTGATGGCCATTTTGTGCCCGTCACTGTTAGGCATTCCTATAGTAGTACCTGCTTTGTCTTAAACCCTCTGTGTCAACCGTCATTGTACCCAGAAACTTGTTTGTTGCAAGCTTTCTATGAAATGTAAATCCCTAGAACTCTCCCTTCGAACACCGCATACCATTTGCCTAACAATGCAAATGAGCAATAAGTTGAAGCAACAAGCATTGGAACACACAAACAACAAGCAATGAAGCACTCTAGGAGCAAGCAATGAAGCACAGAAGCAATGGAGCAGAAGAGCACTAGTAAGCATGCATGGTCATATCACGTAGCAAGTTCAACCTATCACTACTTTAGTGTCATCCTACCACTACATCCAAAAGAGGGTGTAATACTACCACCGCAAGTTCCTGATCACCGCGAGGGGTTAGTATATACCACCTCACCAAAATATACAGACCATAAGATTGTTTTCAAGCCCTAACTACCCAAAATATATGTCATCATCGTCATCGCCGTCCTTGTCGCCATCACCATCGAGGATCATGCATGCCGTCACCACCAGCTGAAGCAACACTAGTAGTAGTACTTGCCCAGTCAGATCCTTAGCCAGAGCACCCTGTGGGGATCTCCCATGGGAACAAACCCAACACCATCGGCTTTCTTGTCCAACAGGAAGCTGAGAGCCACCATGAGAGCCTCTGGGTTGAGGCCACCTTGCTCCATGACGGCATCGTAGAGCTCGGGGTGGATGTCGACCGTTTTGCTCTCCCTGATGGCGGTGGCCACCTCCTACACTGCCTGAGTCATGCTGTTGAAGACACTCAGCTCCTCCTCCATGAAGCCTTCCCGCTTCCTCTTCCTATCCACCACATGAACGTGCTCACCATCCTTCTCAGGAGCATCAACTTTGATGGTGTCCGACTCCTAGCTATCTGGATACTCAGGCATCGGCGAGCCCAGCGGCTGACCAGAGCCCATGGCATGCTTGCCGGTTGCCAGCCCGAAGGAGAAAATCAACTGCATTTGGTGGTAGTTCTGGATAGGTGTGTTGAGGAACTCTGCGTCCTTGGGGTGAGCCTAAGCAAGAAATAGAGAAGAGTGGTTAGTATGGCAATGGTTCATAGGCTTAAACTGCTGGTTAGATAGATGGGCATGGTTTGTGAGCTAACCGCGATGTGGCCTTGGTAGTGCTCTACCTCCAAAGGATAGAGCGGGTATCCTCATCCCATGAAGCACCGCTGAGGTCTCTGAACTTGGACACGGTGATCCACCTCGCTCCCCCCTCTCCACTTCCTCACATGGTTGTACACCTAGGTCGAGGTGGCCTCCTGTCCACAGAACTCGATCACTCGCTTTGCAACAAGGTTCAAGTGAACCTCCTTGAAGCCCTTGTCAGTCCTCACCCCAGTAGTTATGATCTCACACATATTGTTAAGCACGAAACTGGAGAGGAACGGCTGCCATTTCATGGACAGATCAAACTAGCAGTAACACAGGCACACATGGATGATCTAGTTGAAGAAAAAAACAAGTAAATCCATCAAAACATACCACAGCTGAACACAACAGAACACATCACTAATCATGGACACATGGATAATCTTTTTCAACACTTGCACACTAGCATAGCACACATCTAAGCATACTACCAATCCATCCATGACCAGTAGCTACCGATGCTTGACGCCATGGAAAACCCCCCTAGCATGCTTCAAATCCATCACAACTAGCTACTACAACACACTATCAAACATATCGGAAGATCTAACCCTACCACATCGACAGATCTAGCTAGAACTAGTAAAGAAAAGGGTGTGAATGAACTTATAGACGCCATCGGAGGAGCCGCGGAGGAGGTGCTTGGCCCGTCGGAGAAAAGAGTAGTCGATCCGCTGCCGCAGTCAACCAGTCGTCGGAGTAGTTGCGCCGCTTACCTCGTCGTGGAAATCGATCTGTGCCGGAGGGAAAGCTCGAGAGGAGGGAAATGGTGACGGGAGTTTTGCCGCGACGGTCATCCTGGTTATATAGGGCGACCGAATCGGCGGGCGGTGACTCGAATTCGTCCCGTCGCTTTTTCGGAGACGCGCCATCACTTCCGCCATCTCCTTACCCGCAACTGCGCAGCGCGACATCCCCTCCCCTGCATCACTCGAGCCTGGTTTGCTGGAAACTGCCGATTCGACCGTTTCTAGCGGGTCTGGCTGAGCATTGGTTTAAGGTTCGTGCGGGCCAAGATTTAAATGCGGGTTAGGCAACCAAACAGGAAGAAAACTGTCTGCCCAGGTCTGGCTGGGCCTGATGCGAGCAACCAAACGCATCCATAGTGTGATGCATTGTGGGACAGGCCCATTTGCCGTCTGCGAGTGCATCCGGTTTTATTAGGTTGTATGTTTTATATTCCCTCCATCCTTGATAGAGAAGTCAAACTTTTTAATGTTTGACCGTATTTATATAGTAATACACCAATATTATGCCATCAAATTAGTAGCATTATATTCATGATAAAATATATTTTCATCATATACCTATTTGGTTTCACAAACATTGATATATTTTTGCACAAACTCGGTAAAAGTTTAAGATAGTTTGATCCTTCAACAGAGTTGGAAGTACACTCTTTCAAGGATGAAGGCATTAGTTCTCTTGGTCTTCTCTTTTTGTGGGTTTATTTTTTGGTTTTCCTTTTCTGCCGCTTACTTTTAGTTATTTTGAATATTTCCCTTTTAGATTTCTTTTGGTTCCCTTTTGTGCGGTGGGCGGACGCCGGGGGGAGGAGGTCACTTTTTCATTCCGATTACATCCTCCGTTCCTAAATATTATAAGTCTTTTTAGAGATTCCAATATAGATACGAAGCAAAAAGAAAGAATCTACACTCTAAAAATATGTCTATATACATCCATATGTAGTCCTTGTTGAAATCTCCAAATAGACTTATAATTAGAAACAGAGTGAATATTTTGAGTTTTTTCCTTCCTTTTTTGTTATTTGTTTTTCCTTTTTAATTTTGTACATGTAATTATTCAATATATGAAATTCTTTTAAAATAGACTATGAACACTTTTTGAATACACGATGGATATTTTTCAAATTCATGATGAACATTTCATTAAAAAGTGTTGTATGCAAATTTTAAAAATGTTCACGCTTTGTAATAAATGCCCATGTAACAGAAAACTACTCATATTTTGTAAAATAGTTGCTTGTTTGTTTATGTAAAATACCAAACAAAAGGAAAAGGAGCAAACTAAAAGAATACAACAAAAATTGCCAAAAGCCGTTCACTAAAACGTAAATTGGGCTCCTAGCCCACAAGATTGCCCTATTAGGTTGGCTCGACTATCTGTGCCGCAATGAGCACCCCTAAAAAGAATTTGCTTCAGTGAGCAGCAGCAAATAGGAGCTCTCGGTATTGTCAATCAAGACTCATATCCCAATTCTTTCACCCAATAATCTCATTCATACCCCTTTCATTTAGAAATATTTGTCGGAGAAATATTTTTTCGACAAGTATTTCTGGACGGAGGAAGTATAAACTATGAAGACATGGTACGTGTAGGACGCATACAAAAGCAAGGGTCCAATTTATTAGAGTTGCCCGATTTTTCCATGGAAATAGCATCCCGAAACATCCGGACAACTCAGCTGTTAATCAACAAAAAAATCCCTTTTTTCCAACAATAATTGTAAAAGCATCTTTTAGTATGACCACGCTTAAAGCCTGCTAGATGAAACACTTCAACTTTCCTCGACCCATTTCTTCACCCAAGCAAAAGTGGGAAATTGGAAGAAAGCAGGCGAGGCAGAAAAAAGCCGCCTGCCCCGAAAGAGAACACAAGTAAAGGTGGGCGGTGAGGAAAGGCAAAATAAAACACATGGCTTCTCCCAAGTTTCTTCCACTCCACCAAGCATAGCTCCTCCCAATTCAAAAAAGAAAAGGTGTAGCTCTTCTGGTGCCATGAGATTCCCTGTCTTCTCCAAAGGCTCACATGCTTTCTCCCCCTCTCTCTAAAGGTTGACCTGCGTAGTAGAGAATCGTGGAGCTTGTTCAGAAGCAAGAGGGAGGGAGAGAGAGAGAGACAGAGATTTGTGTTGCTTTGTGGGGGAAGAGAGAGCTAGCATATCGGAAGGAAGATATGGATAGGGGTAGGGGGCTCGTCCAGGGATCATCACCGCTAGTGGGGGAGATGGGGGAAGGCCATGGATGGCGGAGCGCGAATAATTTGAGACCCCCCTTTGAGCAGAACAATCCTTCTATTTCCTTGCCCTCCACCAGCACATCAACCTTCTCCTCCCCGGTCAATTCGTTCTCATCTCTGCTCCTCTCGAATCATTATCCACTCCCTACAACCAGCACTGCGCCTTGGAACGACAGCAGCAACAGCAACCATGCTCAGCAGCTCCAAGATCCATGGAACCATCTCTTCATGTATGTATCTCTCTCTACCCCTGCTTTGCTTCTCTCTCTCTCTCTCTCTCTCTCTCTCTCTCTGCGTGTGTGTGTGTGTGTGTGTGTGTTTGTGTGTGATCAACCTGCTTTCTTTTTGACAGGCCAACCAATGGTGAATTAGCTAATGATGAGGAGAGGCACAAGAATTTGGAAGGGCAGGCGCTGTTTCCAGCTACAATCACCGGAGAAGGGGAAGAAGGCGATGGGAGCAGCGCCGCCGGCCACATCTACAACAACACCGCTAGACATGGGAGCAGCCCGGCTGGCGATGAGTTCCAATTGGCAATGTCCTCTCCATCTCCATGGTCCAGGGGTGTTCAGCACTACCACAACACCCTGCAGCACCAAGCTTCCTCCATCACCGACACCAGCTCCCTCGGAGATAACATCTTGGACTTCTCAAACAATGGTTCGCCACGTGAGGTAGTATCATTTAGCAGCTCAAGTGTGAAATTATGTTGAATTAATACGCTAGACCGATCACCGAATCATGAATGCAAGTTTCACTGTATATAGTAGGAGAACTTTTGCGATAATCGTGCGATAATTAGTTAAGCTTGACCAAATGAAAGATTAGTAACTTTGTTCCATTCTTTTGTGTTTCCCTAGTGCACGAGCACAGCATCTGGAGCAGCTTTCAAGAAGGCTAGGACACAAGAACCCTCCCCGGCTCAATCTACTGTTAAGGTCTCTCTCTCTCTCTCTCTCTCTCTCTCTCTCTCTCTCTCTCTCTCTCTCTCTCTCTCTCTCAATGAGCATGGTCCAGTCGTTGAGAGCAAGCAAGCATCGAAGCAGATGCATGTGTATGCTGAAAAGGACAGGCATAGAATCATTGTGGAGTGAGAGAGAAGCTGAGACAGGCAAGGCTTGGGATGATGGCATTCTTAGTATCTTTTGCTTGGTCTTTTGCTCAGGTGAGAAAGGAGAAGCTAGGGGATAGAATAACTGCCCTTCACCAGCTCGTCTCCCCATTTGGGAAGGTATCTATCACAACGTGTCCTCTGCAGGCTGCAAGTTTCACCATATCAGTACATCCTAGCTACCCTCGATCTGTAACTATTGTTAGTGAATCCGTTAAAAATTACTCTCTCCATCCCATAATATAAGAGCGTGAAGTGTCAAAAACGTTCTTATATTATGGGATATCTTTTGGTGTGGGGAATAATTAGAACATGAGATGCAGTTATACTATATTGTTTCTTGTCCATGAATAGATGGTCAATCCAAGAGAAGAAACCAGTTAGAAAAACAAGGGATAGGACAATATTATGTATTTTTTTGGTTGAAAAGGAGGATGAAACCCCCGCAAACAATATTATATGATAAGATATATTAAAGTAGTGATCTAAAAGTCTTATATTTGTTTAAAGCAGGAGTAGTATATAACTAATTGTAATGTTTAATGTTCTTTCTTCCTCCTGATCATGATGTGTGGCATTCCATGCACCACAAACTGTTGTCACACATATTTATTATGAAGTATAGCTAGATTATGGGACTCGAATCAACCTAAAAATGTATGACCTTGAATTCATTGTTGCGCATAGTTATTGTTCATGGTGAAAATAAGTAGGTTGCTTATCACATCCCCAGAAGCTAATCTGGGCGGTTGGTTTATTTATTATGAAGTATAGTCTTGCGAACTTTGCTTCTGTAAACCCCCAATATGAAAATAATTATACAAACTTAGTTTCACAATATTCTTCGAATGGAAGTAAAATATGCATATGGTGTTGTCTTTTATCTGGCTGCGATGCTGGACTCGATTGGACTTAAAGAAAGAAGATCCATTGTCCCATAGAACAATAGTACAAAAAAGAGATCCTGACATGGGCTAACCTCTCTTTTTTTGCCAGACTGACACTGCGTCTGTACTCCTTGAAGCCATTGGGTACATCAGATTCCTACACGGTCAAATTGAGGTGCCTCTCTCTCTCTCAAGAAGTACATTCATGATACATCACATATAAAGCACACAGCGTATACACATGCATGCAGTTGTTCCGTTGTTATTCATGCTCTTTCGGAGACAGCTCCATTGCTATGGACACATGAGCTAACACAGACTATTGGGATCCGATTTGCACAAATTATACATGTTTGTTACAACTATATACAAATCTATCGTACGTCCAGCTTGGTCCACATGATTTTTGATAGGTGGACCCCGCTTGTAATTTTTTTTGCATTTTTCGAAAATTTTGAATTTTGAACTAAATATTGAATGTGCTAATTAAATAAAAGCCGCTGACTCCCAAATATAAAATATGGACTTGGCACCTGTATGATTTAATTTTTCTTTTTTCTTTTAAAGAAACCAACGGCTATCTGAAATTGATTAGAAATTTCTAACGTGGCCGGTCTTTTACCACATGCGTACCTCAGAGCTACTTGCAACTGATTACATCAATATGTGGTGTTTATCTGCAACAAACTTGTAGAGTAGATAGATCGCGAAAAAAATTACACCGATCAAGTAGAAAGGCGTGCAAGGACAAGGACTGTATAGATGTTTCACCTATTTGCCTGCCGCATATACATACATGTATAGTGAACCAGTGACCGATCGCTGATGGTTCCTGCACAAGGAGCCAGGCAAGTGAAACAAAAAGAGGCAGGTAACCTAATGTGTGTCCTCGTAAAAGCTGCGCGCATGCGTCCGTCCGCCCTGCGTGCGTGCATGCATGCATATGCAGTCTGGTCGCTGCGCGCGAAGATGCAAATCTCTTTACAAACAGTGTGCGTGGCTCGGGCATCACAAAGGTGGCACAATATGTGTTCCCTGTGCACGCACTGTTCCTCAGCCTGGCTGTGAATCAATCGATCGGTTACGTTACGATCGAGCTTGTTGGTTGACCCGCTGATTGATCGATCTCCTGTGCGAATGCATGCAGGGCCTGAGCTCGCCGTACCAGCTGGTCGGCGGCGGCGGCGACGGAGGTGGGGGCTCCGGCAGCTCCAAGCAGCGGCACCAGGCCAGCGTGAGTCCTACCGAGCGCTCCTCTCCTGCTCTTCAGTTTAAAGCGATTGTGAGCTTGATCGTAGTGCAGCATGCACGAAGGGTGCGGTGTGTTCGTGTAGGTGTGGCTGTGCAACACCACGGCCCTGCTGCGTGCGTGCACAATTCCCGAGGCTGGCTCGCTCGCTAGCTGCTGCGCGCTAGTATCTGGCAGCGCAGGTGCATGCCCGCCTCCAGGTGATCATTAACGCTCGTCTCGTAACTGCGCGCCTTCACGCGCGCATCGCATCGCATCTTTCCACATCTTTCTCTCCCTGTCCATATCTGGACAGCAAGGCCGCCTGCCTTGGTCAATAAGGGCGAAAGCCATCTCTGAATGCTGGCCTCGTTGGGACTGAACCATCATGAATGGGTTTTCCTTTACGTCCGTGAACCACGCAGGAAACGTACATATGTACGTACGCCCACAAGATCTCATGGGCGAACATTTATATTAGAGACAGTTTGAATGTCGAAAATCGCATGTTTACGACAAGATGAGTATTATGCTACCCCCTCCCATCCATATTAATTATCGCTGATTTAGTATAGGATAGCAGTTCCTTGTTCATGGCACTATGTTGGTTCTCTCATTCTCCTTGTTTAGCTTGTGAGTCGATCTCCCTGATTTTAACCAAACATAAGAACAAATGCAAGTGACAAGTGGTTGGTACGGTGTTGAAAGCACGCACGTTGTCAACTACCATTTGGCGTGCATATTTTGTCCGGATCTCAATTTGTACAGTGGTACAGACGTACAGTACACTTGTTGTATGTATGTTCTTGGCAGTGAGGCTTCATATTATTTTCGGTGTTTCGGTTGAAAATTCTACAGTGCGTCCTTGCATGCATGCATTTACTGGCCGGCTTAAGCTAACAACATACATGCGTAGTTCGCATCTTTACAAAAACCTAGCCATGCACCATTTGTGTCACTTAACCAATCTTTGGCTAATTACGCACGTCCAATCTTTGGCTATTTACCGGGTTCGATATTACACTTGTGATCCATGAACTGACGCGTGCACCGAGTATGCAATCTCTACTGCCAGTAGCCTGGTAGTAGATTATATTATCTGATAACGGCTATATTAGATTATCTGCTAATGGCAGAACGGCACTTATTAGAAAATCCTGTGCGAATGATATTTAGAAGGAAAAAAAACATGGATCTTATCTTGAAGTTTGTGAGCTCTTTCCATAAAAAGGTAGACAAAGCTTCATGCCTTACCAACCAATATTAGTACTCCCTCTGTTTTTTTTATTCCGTGTATTAATTTTGTCTGAAGTCAAACGTTATACTTTGATCAAATTTATAGAAAAAATATGAAAATATACAGTTCCGAATCTACCATTAGATTCTTCATTGAATATATTGTCACATCGTATAGATTTGTTATTTTAAATGTTCATATTGTTCTCTGTCAACTTTGCCAAAGTTTAAGAAGTTTAACTTTAGTCAAAACTAATATGCAGAGTTAATAAAAGCAGAGGAGGTATATTCTTGTAAATAAAAATGGTGGCTGATTCCCTTCATAAAACTATCATTTTTTATAGGTGCAACAAAAAGAAAGGAGCAGCATATTTCCAGAAGAGCCTGGCCAGGTATAATTAACTGCTCATTGATCCTCTGATTAGTAATTATCCTTTCTTTTTTATGGGATCCACACTTGGCTGATCAGTTAAGTAAAGCACGTACAAAAGATGATCCTTTTTCTTCCCAAAGTGAGCCTTTAGTCTGTGTACGTAAAAAGCATTCCTATAAAACAAATCTGGAAAAGTTAATCATGCAGCAGGGGCCAGTACTTGTCTCTAGCTTTACACCTTTAACTATTTCATTTCACTGCAAAGCTAGCTATTGCTTTTGGTCACTAAACTGTGCAGTAGCAGTACTGCCTTTTGACGCTGTTATTAATTAATCCCTTTACTTAATCACGAGCAGCTGCTACATGGCAATGCCACGAGGAAGAGAGGACGTCCCGACAAGGTTCTCATCACTCCATCATGTGCTTTACATAGTTTATTTATGCTTGCATTATGTAGATATGTTAGATATTTCATATGGATTCTTAATACATTGATCCGTGATGCTGATTAGTAATTTGCTTGCTTAGAGATTTCATAGGGATTTCATAGATATGGTTAGAGATTTCATTATGCAGATGTGCTTTATATAGTTTATTAATTTATATGCTTGCATTATATATATGAGAAAAGTATACTTTTCGTTCCTCAATTCTTGACGGAGTCTAGATTTGGTCCCTCAACTGTCAACTCTAAAACCGGACAACTTGCACCCTTACTGAAACCGAACAAGATTCATCCCTGGTCACAGTTTTGACCGGTTTTGGTGCTGTCTCACCCCGTTTTTTACCGTGCCGACTCAAATTTGCGTAGTTTTTCTTAATCCGCTTAATGTTTTCCAATGCGTGAACTTTTTAGAAAATTCATGTACATTTTTCAAATCCGTGTACTTTTTCCAAGTTCATGTATTTTTTTCAAATCCACATACTTTTTAACGTTCATGTAGTTTTTTAAAATTGACATATTTTTTCATATTCGAGTACATTTTTTGGAAAGAGTTCATGAATTTGAAAATTTGATGCGGACTTGAAAAGTACGAGGATTTGGATTTCTTATGCGGTAATTTGAAAAAAAATTGATTTGAAAAAATCCTATCAACTTGAAACAAGTACGTGAATTTCAAACAAATTTCATGGATTGGAAAAGGATAACGGATTTGAAACAAATATACGAACTTTAAAAAGTCTACGTATTTGAAACAAGTACGCGTATTTCAAACACTTCATGGATATGAAAAAAAATAGACGGATTTGAAAAAGTACGCAGTTTTTTTAAATCATGGATTTGAAAAAGTGTGCAAATTTCAAAATAGTTCACGCATTTGAAAAAAGTATGTTTATTTTTTAAACAATTACGCGACCTTGAAAAAACTATGTGGATTTGAAAAGAGTATGTGAATTTCAAAACCGGGGTGAGTCACCACCAAAACCGGTTAAAACCGAGACCAAGGACGAAGCTTGTCCGGTTTCGGCAGTTGAGGGTGCAAGTTGTTCGGTTTTGGAGTTGAGGGACCAAACTAGACTCCGCCAAGAGTCGAGGGACAAAAAGTATACTTCTCTATATATATATATATATAGTTTGAGATTTCATAGGGATACTTAATAGTACATGCATATGGATTCATGATGCTGATTTATAGTTTGCTGTGAGAAATTAAGGACGAAGACAGCTGCGACGAAGCAATGACGAAGGACCTGCGGAGCAGGGGGCTCTGCCTCGTCCCGGTGAGCTGCGCGCCGGACTTCGGCGCTGACGTCGGGCCGGCTGACTACTGGACGGTTGCGCCGCCTTTCGGGATGGGGTTCGGCCTGTAGATGCACGGGGTTAACGATGATGCAAGTGGTCGTCGAAGGCAGGGGGATACATACCTGTCCTGCATGCATGGGCTGCATCGCGTCGAGAGCAGCCATCCTGCTGAAAAATTCTTGATGTACATTCGTAATGATGGATCCAAGAGAGGATAGTATAACTGGTAGTTTGCGACCTGGTCGAAGTACAGACTGGTCAAAGTGCATCGATCAGGTAGATGCTAGAGACTACGTAGTTACATTGTATCATCATCAGATAGCTTGCTAGAACTACCTTCGGAATTCTTGTAAGCAAGCATGCAAGCATGCTTCTCACCTGCTTATTACATGTCTGGAGCTGTATAATGTGTATCTCTGCTTAACTAGTGTAATGTGCCACACTTAACAAAGAATTTCGTATGTATGCGCGGCTCATTTTATAACTCTGCTCATATGTGATCTTTGGTTCACTCACCCTTAAACTGGACGCGTTGCAAGTTGCAACCGCCACTACGTGACACACAAGTAATGTGGTACAAATAAGGATAGTAAAGAACACCACATCTCAACTTAAAAAAAAAAAAAGAACACCACATCTCTTAAAAGTCTCATTGCATACCGAATTTGGGCCCGTCGCTAACTGGAGGGCACATCACACACGGTCGACGGCCAATATGCAATGTGGCATCACGTCACACACGAAGGGCACTTCATAAAGGCGGCTGCTAGGCAGCAATCGGCTGATTTTGGGGGGAAATCAGTCGGCTTAACAACCGTATGATTACCCCGCTACAAGCCGTGTGATCAGACCCTCTTCCTTATCATCTCTCTCCTTGCGCAAATCCCCTCGCCAGCATCATCCCATTGCAGCAGCCGGCACAGCAACTAGTCCTCTCCCACGCAGCAACCGCGCGTCACACTGTAACTTCCGCTGTTCTATTTATAAGATTGCATGGGAAGCGTTGAATTCTTTGTTCGGGCCGCATCTTTATTTACTAGCATAAAGGCCCGTGCGTTGCAACGGGTACAAAAGAAAAAATGCTTAGAAACCTGAAAAACAATTCACCACTTAAACAACTTTGCAAGTAGCAAAACAACATTTAATATAATCAAAAGTACCAAGGACCATATTCTCGAAACAAAGAGAGAAAATCAGGTGATGTTTAAAGAAAGAAAGAAATTCCCTTAATTGCGTAAGGTTAGAAGCAAAATGATGTGCCTCCTGTTCTTGTTTCAGCTGACATCAGAACAGGAAGAAAAATTAATAGAAAATAAAAGACTTAGTAATCTAAAGAGATGTAAAATGTCCAGCAAAAAGATAAAATAGTGAGACCAAGAGTAATTGGTTACCAGTTACACCTTAAGCTGAATGTTTGGTAATCTGAATATTTCTATCTCTACAAAACAATGATACTCACATATACCTGTCACAAGGAGTTGACACCTAAACTGATAAAAAAACTGTCTTCTGGCTCCGTCTCAGTGATACGCAAAGATACAGGTGATAGACTATTTCTAGGGGCTTGATGCTGGTGTAAAGATTTTCGTTTTGTTTGACATGCTTCCTGGTCAAGGTTGGACTGGGAGAAGGTCGGGCACACCACGCTTTCTTGTTTTTGCTGAGAATTTACATGCGCTTTTACATGAAAATAAGCTCAATGAGCATCTATTAGAAAAGTTTGAAAATGGATTTCAATCACACGCTAGAGGTAAAGAATGATACAGAACAACACACATATGAACAACACCGACAGGAAAGTAGGTCTAGGCATGTGCTAAAGCTGCTCGAGTTGCTCCTCGAGTGCAAATCCACTCTCTAGTGAAGTCATAGATGTTTCATAGGCCTTTACTGAATTGTTGAAGCCTGTTCGAATTCCTCTGCAAATACTACGGCTCCAATGTTTCAGTATGGAGTTAAGTAGTTAACAGTATAGCAGTGATAAATCATAAAATTCACAGCAAGCTGGAGCCTAAGTCGCTTCTAAAACCACATACCAAGTAGGATATCCGGTCCCTTCTAGCCATTTCATAGATTGTTTAATTTGTGAGCGCTCTGCAAAAAATAGAAACAGGAATTTCAGTCAAACATGCATTATAGACAAAAATGCAGTTGCTCCTTTTGGGAAGGGGCTGCATGTGTAGGGCTTTGCTTTGGATTTTTCCCTCTGGTCCTCTAAGTATCAATCGACAAGGTAGTACTGAGACTGAGAGTTACAAAAGAATTTACTTCAAAAAGATTTATATGCCTGTTGCCATGAATTTTCTAGACAGTAATAATGTTCCGTGAAAGCTCCAATCTATCACTTTCTCCTCTCTTTTCCCAAATGGAAATGCAAGCATCCGTTCTCAACTTAACAATTCATCAAGAAAATTAAAATTAAAATGGTGCGTACCATTTGACATCGCTTCTGAATAATTAGAAGACCTTGTCAAAGGACCAGAAAACTTATATGTGAAGCATCATCAACAAGGCGACGATGGTTCATGAAGACTAATTCTGGTGTTCTTCAGCATATACTTATCTGAATTCAAACTTTATGGCGTCATAATACTCTTGGCTTTTTCCTTACGGTGACAAGGGTTAGATCTCTTAAGAGGGTGAGGCCAATCGGTAAACAGAGGGAATGACACTTCCCCACCACACAAATACTATTGCATCCTTTAGCAATCAGTATACACAGGAAGCCCAGTATTGCTTTTGCATCCTTTCAGAAAACTAAATACAGTACTATTTAGACCGCACAAATCCCATAGAACAAATATCTGTGAGGACAAAACAACAGCTTTTAGCATAGGAACACTCTCCTTAGGAAACGGTGGATACATGGTACGGACTGCAACAATTCTCAAGCAATAAGAATAGACGTGAAAAAGAATGAAGAGAGCTTTTCAGAAGAAAAAAAAGGACTGACATTTGTTTTCATGAACTCTGCCTTCCAAATATATTCTAGGACATATGTGCGTTGCAACGGGGTGACAAAATTCAGCTTTTAAATGAAAATAGCATTAGTATAAAATACTGAAGTTGTTCAACCAGTGCCCGTTTATTTATGCCAACTGGGAGGCCTTTTGCTTATTTTTCGCTTTCACAGACCACAGTCGCTTTTATTTTTCGTTTAGCATACAACAATCCTGCTCAATTGAGATATTCGTTTCAGAGCCCACAATCCCCTTTATTTATGTCAACTGGAATTTTTCACTTCAGAGCCCACAATTTCCTTTATTTATACTAACCGGGGTTTTTTTATTCGCAGCCCACGACCCCTTTTATTTAAGCCTGCCAAGATTTTTCGTTTCGCAGCCAACAATCCCCAGGCATATATAAATTGATAGAATTAGTTTTTTTTAACTTGATGGAATTAGGTGTAAGAAGCAAGGTGGGACTATTTAATCTGTTAACAAACTTGTTTTATAAGCATGAGTAGATTCTGCACAACTTGGCCCAAACAGCGTCGCAGCGAGGCCCAATAAGAGCACGAATCAAACTTGATTGTTCTTTGGTTGGGTTCCAGATCTAGGAAGCTTCATGTGTAATGGTATGATTGCAAGGACATAGCAGTTGTAATGGATTGTGAAATGAAAAATGGGCAGAACAATCTGATTATTTATCAACCATGTTTCTACTTTCTTTATAGCAGCAAGAGGTACTGCTGAATATAAAGAAAAAAAATGCCTTCATCATAAATAGATACGTCTCAGTTTTGATGTAAATAATTTATGTGCTAGTCTGCTAGTATATATACATATATATCTGCATGAGGGAGATGACACAAAAGTACAGCTGCAGAAATTTAATTCCAATGAATACCTTTCATCACTTTTGTACACCATACTACAGGTCACATCCATGTGATACAGAAAGGCTTATCTAACATGACAAAGAGGTCGCATTCACTCCAATTTGAACAAAACTCAACAGTGCAAAAGAACAACAAATGAGTAATTCTTTGTTAGAGAAGCACATGTGGTCCTCTTAGTTCAGATGAAACTAAATTCAGGTTAATAGCAGTTAGGTAGTTTGTCAAACCCAAGAAGCTCAGTGACCTGTGTGACAATTCACGGCTTCATCATGTCCATCTGCACCTTTGACATGTTTATCTAAACACAATAAAAGAAGCAAAATAGAGTTTACCTTGGACCTGCATCAATACCCCCTCGACACTCTTCACCTCCCATTGAACATGAACCAAAAAACTTGTTGGTCGAGCTTGGGGGTGAACTTCCATATCTAGAGCATCTCAGGATGCTTGTTTGAGAATTGGGTATCCTGATCAGCCAACGTCCCCTGCAAAAACCATGGCAAACCACACTACCTCTCAATGATCTGAAGAACAGGAAAAATTAATAGATACTCTGAAATCAAATGGCACATGTGGTTAGCGATCTAGAAATCCAAGATCAAATTACATATGGAGCCTTTGGCCAAACATTAGATGATACTTTGAATATGAGCATAGAATATGGCAATCCCACCTGAGAGGGTTGTGGTGTTCATATCCGTTCTCTCACTTGACCTGTTCGTGCTTTGTCCTTCCTCATCTCTGTTGCACCCCAATCCAAATCTGCAACATCCAAACCTATGGCAGAGAAGGGGATCTCAGAGGTTGGTACAAAAAATGAAATCCCCGAACAAATTGCTACCCATTCTTTCTCTTCCTCCTTCTATTCAACCTTAGAATCCTTTAATTCTAGATCTTAAATTTGTACACACCTGAGGGAGGACGTACATGGGGATGGAGGTGCCGGGGAGGCAGTACTTGAGCTCCAAATTGGAGACGTCCACCTCTGAGGCGGAGGAGGCTGGGGGTGAGGAGTTGGGGCGGGGGAGGAGGGGAAGAGCAGGGCAACGACGACACTGCTGGAGGGTAGCTGGAGAGGAAGACCGACTGCGCGTGGCGGCGTGAACACGCCATGGAATCCTATCCAAATCGGAGACGTCCGCCTTGAGGCGAAGGAGGCTAGGGGTGATGAGTTGGGGTGGGTGAGGAGGGGAAGAACAGGGCAACAGCGGCGCTGCTGGAGGGTAGGTGGAGAGGTAGACCGGCCGCGCGTGGCGGCGGGATTCATGGCGGCGGTGCCGTGCCGTCCCAGGAAGGACCTATATGCTGTTGTGCATACGCAGAGGAGAGGACAGGCTGCCATGCTATTTTTTTCCCTGAAGGCCAAGCGAGTCCCAAGCCCAAACACACGAAACGTTTTAACTCTGTTTACCACTTAAGTACTGTAGCGCGGGTTAATTATCAAAAGCGACAGGGACCTTTTTGAAAAAGCGTCGTGAAGGTGAACCGACAGACTCAATCCGTGCTTTATTATTATTATTACTAGCACAAATACCCGTGCGTTGCAACGGGAGAAAACTGAATGTTATATCTAAGCATAGTTGGCACCCCAAAATGAAGAATCATTTTGCATCCTGGAAAGGATAATATCAGCAAGTGTTGTGTAGGTCAAATTACCAACCAACAAAACAATGATATGCATCATGTGACAGTAGCATCATTTAAGGGAAAATGCTCTACCAGGAGATTGAGAGCATACATGCTGATGACCACATCGCTTCGACAGGTATCCATTGGAATCTCAGGTGCATTGTACAGTGTTGTATTATCGAGTAACACCATGTGGTCAGCTGTAAGCTTGCTGATGAAAACAACCTGGGAGTTTTGAAGTGCTGCTGTAGATTCCTCACAAAGGTCATACCCAGTTAGCAGTTACTTCTATGCAACCCAGTTTGATGTTACCAAAAGATTCAAAGTAATTCAAGACATGTGAACTAAACCAAGAGGCGGCAGGGAAGAACATGTATGTGTGTACCTGAGGATGATCGTCAAGATTAGGTCGGACGAAGGGTGTCCTCACACAATATATGTTTGGTGAGACACCGGCATCCTCATACATCTCTCTTGTTTAAGTTTTCTCTCCTTGTTTGTTGGTTTCTTTGCTAAAACAATATGACAGCAAGTCATCAGGTAGAAATAAAATCACCATTGGTATTAATAAAGAGATTTCGAGAAAGTAAAAATACGTCAAATAGGAGAAGCTTACATGCCATCTTGAAATTCCTAGAAACCGAGTGACATCCGATGCATGACCAACATACACCGGAAAGAATACAAACCTGCATGTTCTGTACACTCTCCTGAGTTGAATCCTGAATTAAGTATGACAATGGGACAACTCAAGATATATCAACCCTCAAATCCATTACCCTGATCTGACGGCAGCGACGGTCGTAGGCGGTGGGAGTCAACCTAGCAGAGGATGTGTGCAGCGTTGGAGCAGGCAGAGGATGCGCGGCTCCTCGAGGAGGACCCGTTCCGGACGTGGGGATGTGGATCCAGGCGGCGGAGATCCTCCAGCGGTGGAGCTTGGCAGGGGTGGGGTGGCGGCGCTGGGAGGTGCAGCCGACGAGGAAGGCGAGGGGCGGCCGGATCCGCAGGTGCTGGTGACGAACGACGGCCGGGTCGGGCGCTCGGGGACCAAGATGGGAGGCGGGTAGGCGGTGGCGGCGCGGGCCGGGCAGGAGGCGGGCGGCGGGGCGCGGTGAGGCGGGCAGGAGGCGGCCGCGGCGGCGGGCGGGTTGAGGTCGGCGGCGGAGGCAAGTGGTGTGGCGGCCGGGGGATTTGGCTCGGCCTGGGCACAGGCAGGGTCGAGCCGAGGAGGCAGATGCGTGCACGTATATTTTCCAGCGAATCGTTTTTCCGTGACTGATTAATGATGGAGTGCGGGTTGAATACCAAAAGGCACAGGGACCTTTGTGTAAAAACGCCGCGACGGTGAACCCGACAGATTCAATCCGTGCTTTATTATTAGGGATAGATTATTACTAGCACAAATGCCCGTGCGTTGCAACAGGAGAAAAATGACGGGCTGCTGATGACAAAAATAAAGGGCTGCTGATGACAAAAACGACATACCTATTGAGAGTATGGTTCTTCGGGACGCCGGTTCAGGATATGTGATATTTATTCTGGTCCTCCTAAGTCATAAACTAAATTTAATCATAAGCTCCTAGATTTTCAATAACATTGTGCATCATATGAGTTGTGATTCATTTAAATCTCGGTGCAAAAATTCAGACCATGCATCCTACCTGTTGTTGCTTCTCAGCTTCAACATCATTTGAGCTAGGCAATTGAGCATTTTTACAATGGTTAGAAAACTACACTAACTAAAGAAATAGCAACGCATTTACAACAGATTGGAAAAAATCTCAGCTTACACATATACTTGCCATGCATTGTGATATGTGCTGAAGTTGCCTGTACCAATTATGAATAAGTGGAGTAGACATTATCCAACATTGAAAGAAACAAGTAAAAAGAACTGTCATAATACCGCACGTCTTCCCCTGCACATGATATACCAATGCAATTGTTCCTCATATGAATGTTGATGCATTTGCGGGTAGATTGTCCTGTGAAAGAACAATCAATCTTTTTTTAGGACTAAATGAAATTTCACCTTGCTAATATTGCAGCTCAAAATCTTACTCTGGTTCTACCTTTTTCTCATTGAGCAATATATCTCAACATATGTTTGAAAAAAAAACGAAATATAAGAGGGAGTACTTGTTAAGCTATAATCCTACGCCTCTACTCTTTAACTGCACACATGCCCGTATAGCTTGTTGCCATTGTGATTCGGAGCACCCCTACTGCAGGATGGAGCCTTCAGATGACAAACACCACTTTGTCATGCGGCGAGAGCTGTCCGGCATTGCCGTCGGCCGAGCTTGTGCATGTCCTCTGCAAGGATGTCCGCGAACAGATCAGACATGCGGTCGTGTGTGAACCGATACAGCGAGTCACAACAGTACCTCCGAATCATTAGTGTCCACCCTCTTGCTCGGGCGTGACCTTTATTGCAGCAGCCAATAGCTCCTCGTGGCGCTGCAGATTGGCTGCAATGCGCTTCTCCGCCATGCGATGCACGCGGCGTGGACCCCCTTGCGGCATGGCATGCACCCACGGAAGATAGCGCCACTGGATGGGACAATGCTTCGGAGAGCTCGGCACCCGCAGGGCCGCGTTGCAGACTCCTCCGGTGTCGTTGACGATGCACGCGTCGAGCGCAAACAACACCATGTGAGTGCAGGAGGGCTGAATGCTTCCCATTAGCAGCAGCAAAGTGAACTTTGAACGGAGGCTGGGATGATTTATTATTATTATTATTATTATTATTATTATTATTATTATTATTATTATTATTATTATTATTATTATATTATATATTATACTAGCAAAAGAGCCCGTGCGTTGCTACGGGATGGAGGGGCAGTGGTTGGAGAGAGGGTGGTTCACGGAAGACTTCCGTCGAGTGCATTTTTTCAACTTTGAAGCATGTTCTTCAAGAGTTTAGTTACTAATTCAAAGGATTTTTTAAGTAAGAGTACACATCATGTTTTCGTCTAACTTCAATATGACGTTGTAGATTAAACCGTCAATATACAGTGACAACACATATCTCACCAGTAGATTAACCATCGTCCTGATGATAAAAAAATTATAAACTTAACACTTATGTTGAGTTACTGGTATCACCCAATAAAAATGTCCTATACAAGTTCATCTTAATTAACAGTACAAACCTGAAAGAAAGGAGGTCATCCCAATTATCAGATGCAAACAAAACATAATCTCAAAGAAGATGAAGAAACTAAGGCCTCCTTTGGTTCATAGGGTAGGAAAATCGTAGGAATAGGAAAGTTATAGGAAATGAGATGACATGTATCTCAAATCCTATGAGTAGGAATAGGAAAGGAGATGCCCTTTGATTCACATCATAGGATTTTTCCATTGAGTCTAGTCTAATGTTTATTTTCCTATGAAATGTGGAGGATAGGAAGAATTCCTCCATAGGAATAGGATTCCATTCCTACAAATCAAAGGGCTCTAAAGGATTTTTTCCTATAGAAATCCTATCCTATGAAATTCCTACAAGATTCCTCTAAACCAAAGGAGGCCTAAGATTTCAATAGACCGCAACCACCACGATGCTCCTGCTTGCTGGAGTGGTGGAGGTCGTATCCCGTCGAAGGCGTGGTGGTGGTGGCCCATGACGAGCAGTCGGTGGGCTCTGCCCTTGGGGCAGCGCACAGCCCAACCTCTCAATGCCCGAGATCCTCCTGAGGAGAGCCGCCGTCGCCGCCGTGCGCCACGTCTCTCGCCGAGCCATGGCGGCTGGAGCTCCGCCGTGAGATCCTTGCATCGCCAAAGCCGAATCCGACCCCCTCCCTAGATGGATCTACCGCCACGAGCCCCAAGCCGCCCTTCCTCTGCACTCCTTCTCCGCCTCGCCGCATCTCCACCTTAGTTCCTCATCTCCATGGATCCCCTTTTTCCGGTACACGGAGCCGGAGGTTAGCGATTGAAACGTCTGAGCACAGGAGAACCAAACGTTTCTGAGATGTCCGACGGAGCTCGACGCAGCGCGCGAACCTAGCCTTGGTGAGACGGCGGCGCGGCTGCTGCAACGAGAGGAGTCCGGTCGGCCGCGACGGTGAACCCGACAGATTCAATCCGTGCTTTATTATTAGGGAGAGACTAGCACAAATGCCTGTGCGTTGCACCAGGCGATAAATGTGGCAGAACTTGCTTCATGGGTCCTTTTTTGTCACTTTATATATCTAATTTAAATAAATTTTGAACGTGAAAATTCCTTGTTTTTATTAAGACCTAATATTTTCATTAAAAATGTAAAATCTTTTGAAGAGTAGTATAAAAAATTATGTAAATCGGCACATTTCTCTATGAAATATTTTTTATGTAAATTAATTATTTCTATTGTACATTTTGAAATGTTTTTTGTAGTTAGTAGTGCTTTTTGGGAGAATTTTGAAGTGTTTTTAAAAAGTACGAACATATTTAAAGAGTAGTTAATGTTTTTATAGAAATTTGAACATTTCAGTAAAAATATTTTTAATAATTTTTAAAAATAATTTTCGTTTGTTTTACATTTGTAAATGTTTAGTTGGGAATTTTAAGTGTACATTTCTAAATGTTACATTTAAAAAAAATTATATAGTGCGAACATTTTTTTGAAACAAAAATATTTTGAAACTGTGAACATTTCTAAGCTATATTTATTGTTTCGTGTGTTTCGTGTGTCATGATGAATAATAATAATGTACCAATTAAATTGGTTGTAAGAGTTGTAATAATCCACTTTTTGAAGATCCCATTGTATTCCAAAAGCTTGTAATTTTGTTCTCTGCTGACAAAACCTACTCCTTCAAATTGCTCTAAAGAAATTGGATTATGTGTAATAAAAAATTGCCGAAAAGTTAATAGTTGTCAATCTTTTGTTGACACACTACATCCAGTAGTAGGAGACCTCGATGGGGATCAAGATTAGGGTACACAGAGCTACAGATCCCCCAATCCAGTTTGTTGCGCAGGGCGTCGCGTTCGTCGGCCAACTACGGCTGCATATGGGACTCGTGGCGGCAGGCCTGTGGCCGAGGCACGGGAGGTGATCTGGCGCAGCTGAGGCCTGCTGTGTGTCGTATCTTCGGCAGCTACCTGGCGAGATGCGTTGTGGTGGTGAGCCCGCTCGGCTCCCCATGCCGCCAGGATACACCCCACTCCTGTATCTTCAGATGGGCTCTCTTATCTTTGATTTGTTCTTGTCCCTCATTTCCTTCTTGATTTGTTTCCTTCTTGATTTTGGAGACCGCTTGTTGATTTTCTAGGGCGTACGTATATGAACTGGTAAGATCAGATGTAAAGTAGCGAGGTGGGATTATTTGATGGAAGAAAGATTCTCAACACAGCTACGGAGTACATGTTATGGAAGAAATCGAGCTAGGTCTTTTTTTTTTGAGAAAAAGAGATGCAGGCCGGCAATGTACAAAACTTGAGCGCAAAGAACAAACAAACGATGGGCTGGAAGGCATGCAGCGGCAAAGAACATATGGGCTGCTTCGTTTGTAGGCTCAACAATTAGGACGTAAATTCACGGGAAACCGAAAATTACCTAAGCAAAAAATTAGTACCACCTCGAATATGGGTTTTTTCGAAACTGAAAGCGTAAACTTACGGGAAGAAGCGTATTGTGACGGTGAACCCGGAGACCCAATCCGTGCTTTATTATTAGGGAGAGACTAGTAAAAGAGCCCGCGCGTTGCAACGGGAGAAAAAAAATACCAAATGCCTTACCCAATAAATTAAATGTTGCAACTAAATTATATGCAATTGTGCCTCCGACACGGTTGTCAGTAGGTGTAAGTTGCAATCGAGTCCGAAGAAGTTTGTTGCAATAGTGGCATCCGACTTTACAACAACAGTGGTCAACAAATATGGTACAAGCGGCCTCGCCGATAGCGAGGTTGAGGAGGCGCTCAACTGAGGGTGCCTCGCCATCGAACATGATGTTCCGGTGCTTCCAAAGAAGCCGAGCGCCAAGAAGTAGCAAGCAGGAAAGGCCTTTGCGGGGCGGCGATGGCGCTGCAACGCAGGAGGTCATGCTGCAATCTCGGAACCACTGCCGAGTTGAGGAGGCCTGTGTGCATCGACACCAAGAGAGGAGCTCATGCGAGTTGGCTCGAGAAAGAGCAGCCAACGAGGAGGTGGTGTATGCTCTCGTGCTCCAACGGTGATCCGACCAGAAGCGACATCTCGAGCCATTGCCAGACACAATATGTGGAGGCGCACATGATCGCCGAGCATCGTGGTCGTAAGGGATCGGGAGATGGGACCAAGGGCTGCCATCGTCGATCCATTGAAGCCAGATCCATTTGGCACAAAGGCAACTTTTCCTACTAAAAAATGGTGGCCCAACTTTGCAGCATGCGGTTCGCCTTAGGGCGACAACAAAAAAGATGCGGTCAGCCTTCCAGCATTGTGTATTACTTGTAGCAGCATTAACCGGGCTTGTAGTATCGTGTGTCCCGTTTGTTGGAGCCACACTTAATTAAAACTACATGTGGGTTCCATGCAAAAAAAACTACATGTGGATCAACCAGATTTTTTTGGTGGATATACAAACAAAAGTATTGACAGTATGAAAAAGCAGCACCGAAAAGATTAGGACTCAGTACACGCTAATGGCGGCACACACTGCAGCTTGATTCTCCTTACGGGGCTACACACACAGGAAACTCAATTAGAGCGAATCAGCACCATGTATGTCCTTCTTCTATTGGGTTAATTAGTTACCTTGCGCGTGTAGTGCATGCCCTTCTTTTATTAGGGGCCTTAATCTTTCCTATTGGCAGGTGCGCCATCAAGCACAATTTATGAGTTTAAATTCTCCTTTATTGGGGGGCTAATCTTTCCTATGCACGGAATTAAATTCCTTCATTTCCATACGCGCATGTCCTTCCTTTATTGATGCACAATCTTTCCTGTTGTCACCACCGTGTAGATAAATCCCTTCCGTTTCCACACAATAACAGCGTCCACACCTCATCCTCAATCATAGGCACCAACCTTTGTAGGTTACTGTCAATTAGTAAAAGAATTCAGATTTTGCAGACAAGAATGACCTAGTTCAGGTGGTAGTGGCCTTTTGGTTTGGTGGCGAGGTTGGGAGTTCGATCCCTAACACAGCCAAAATTGAGATTTTGTTTTTGCCTCCCATTAGAGCCTGTTCCGCGGCGGGGTGGGCCTCCTTCCTGGGCCAGGTTCGCGGCGAGGTGGGCTGCTTTCTTTCGGCCGAAACAGTACAAAGAGGTCTCAGAATTAGTACCACCTCGGATAGCGAAAATAATATAGATGAAAAAACTGAAAGCGTAAAATCACGGAAAGAAAGCGTATTGTGACGGTAAACCCGGAGACCCAATCCGTGCTTTATTATTATGGAGAGACTAGAAAAATTGCCCGTGCGTTGCAACGGGAGAAAAAACCACATGCCCATTACCCGTGCTTCACAATACGATTAATTGAGTGTATATGGTTGATAGATCAATTAACAATACGATTCTTTGGGACGCTAGTTCGGAACTTGTGACGTGAATCCTAGTCAACTAATCGGATGAATAACCTTATCTTTAGATTACCACACTGATAATAAAAATATCATACACGTGGTTCTTTTTTTGAGTTATCAACAACAAACAATAAAAATATGGTAAACTTCATCGAACGTCCAGACATGCATACTTTTGTCCAGTGCTAACCGTGAAGTCCGTTGCAACGGGAGAAACAAATTATCACCCCTAGCGCCTCCATCCTTCCTCCATCCTTGTTGTCATTTCTTTTCTTTATCATCATTGTCGGTCATGATGTTCACTACACAGTGAACATTCCACGTAAGTTTGGAACCAATAAAGAATTGCATCGCCTGCATGGACAACCAACGAACGGTCGCGTTTGAGATCCCGGCCATGTCTGCACAATCTAATGCTTGTGCCTTGTGTTTGTGTCATCCGGATTTTACATCGTAATAGTTTAGTACCAGTCTGTGAAGGACACAAACAACCACCAATTTTAACTTTAGTTTAAAACAATCAATACCTTTTTTTGCGGGCTAACACGATCAACACAAAAAACAGTGGACGTTGCGAGTTTGATTCCGGTCATGGTCAACTCTTTTTTGCCTCATCTCCTAAATGGGATGGTGGATTTGATTTGTTGGGGCGGGTCACACGGATAGGTTGGGAGGGCACTGTTTTTTCTATTGGTGAAACGTTACGCGGACCAATGGGGCAGAAGCCAAGTGGCCCAAGACAGACGATCGGTAGAATAGCCTAGCTCAGTATGAAGAAATGCCATGGACATAAGAAATGGGAGGACCAATAAGATTATACCTCTCTATATATAAATATAAAAAACAGTATATATGCCCGTGGGTTACAACGGTAGAAACAATTGACATAAATTTAGCGAGGACTATATGCACAAACATAATGTCTAATGTGTTATGAATTTGGCGCAAATTTAGTAAGGATTATAAGTGCAAGGAAAACATGTCACGCTGTATGTTGCAACGAAAGAAAGAACGCGTGAATTCAGTGAGGATCATGCAGGAAAAAGATGCCACATTATTTTTATTCATAAGATATAAATGAGGGCACTACACGCCTGCCATTGATTCCCGCACCTCCTTCAAGAAATCTGTAATTACCGTCTAATTCCTAACTTCTTTATTTCTCATGCAATTAGTGCCTATTTTCTTTCTTGCCAGCTTAATTATGTATAATAGCTATTGCTCTTCCCCTCATTTGTTTCACTAAGCACAATTCTTATTCATGCCATATTCTTTGCATAATTTCCGAAGCAGCTCTTTGATATTTGACAACCTCAGAAAATATATAAACAGGTAAAAAATTATGTAAAATAGCAATGTGGGACTATTTAATAAGTAAACAAATATGAAAAAAAAGCCTCCAGCCTGCTCCCAATGGGCAGTCGGCCGGCCCAGCACGCCCGTGCCCATTGTCTCGGCCCAAGTACACACGCATCGCCTTCTATTCTAAATTGCAGGAATGACGCTTAGGTTATCACACTCTCGCGCCCAGCCTGAGTGGTTTGATGCGTTTGCAGTAGACCAGGGCTCAAATCCCAGCTGCTACCGATTACCTTTTTAAATTAAAAAAATTCAAACACACGGACACATTGGACCAGGTGGGCCAGATCTAAAACGGGTGCAGGCCCAAGTCGCTCGATGCTTTTGACCTACAGGCAGCCGGCATGAAAACATAGTACCACCTTGAATATGTTTTAAATTCAAACTGAAAGCATAAAATCACGGAAAGAAGCGTATTGTGACGGTGAACCCACGGAGTCAATCCGTGCTTTATTATTAGGAAGAGACTAGCACAAACGCCCGTGCGTTGCATCGGGTGAAAAAAATCCACACTTCCCTAACCCAATTGCTCAAGACCCCCTTTCATTCCACGACACAACGCCAGGCATGATGGGATGAATAAACTCTTTGAAATCGGTTGCCGTGAAAATATATACTGTAGCAAAAATGCTCGTGCGTTGCAACGAAAGATAAAAAAATAGCACATTTATGTCCACCGAGTCACAACATGTTTCCCTAGCATAAGCCAACATACAACATCAATTGGCATCTCGAAAAATCATGACAAAGCAAACCGAACAGACCACGCAACACAACAAACAGGGGATCCAATATGCTGTGCACTTGTGAAAGTAAAAGCGAAAGGGAAAACACATGAAACCAATGGCAAGCAACTAAAAGTACTTTCATGATTTAGAATAATTATATGAAAAAACATCATACATGAAAAAATTCAAACACACGGACACATTGGACCGGGTGGGCCAGATCTAAAACGGGTGCAGGCCCAAGTCGCTCGATGCTTTTGACCTATAGGCAGCCGGCATGAAAATATTAGTACCACCTTGAATATGTTTTAAATTCAAACTGAAAGCGTAAAATCACGGAAAGAAGCGTATTGTGACGGTGAACCCACGGAGTCAATCCGTACTTTATTATTAGGAAGAGACTAGCACAAACGCCCGTGCATTGCATCGGATGAAAAAAACCCACACTTTCCTAACCCAATTGCTCAAGACCCCCTTTCATTCCACGACACAACGCCAGTCATGATGGGATGAATAAACTCTTTGAAATCGGCTGCCGTGAAAATATATACTGTAGCAAAAATGCCCGTGCGTTGCAACAGGAGATAAAAAAATAGCATATTTGTGTCCACCGGGTCACAACATGTTTCCCTAGCATAAGCCAACATACAACATCAATTGGCATCTCGACAAATCATGACAAAGCAAACCGAACAGACCACGCAACACAACAAACAGGGGATCCAATATGCTGTGCACTTGTGAAAGTAAAACACTACCAGAAACTGAAGTTTTCCTCACGGTCACCAATTTTCCTGTGAGGCCCGAAGCACCTCACAGAAAAATGTATTTTTCTGGCGGGCTTTTCCTGGCAGCGAGGAAAATAGCTCATTTTCCTGTAGGGTAGGATGCTACTCACAGGAAAATACATTGGCCTGTGAGTCCGCCCACGAAAAGAGTCAGCCCAGCCCGTCCAAAACAAGCCCGTGTTCGCGCCAAAAGAATTGCTACGCGCGCGGAAAAATTGTATCTCTCGCGCGAATAGAGAAGAAGGTTCACGGGCCGAAGACAGGAAGCTTCGCGCGGGTTCCATTTTCCTGTGCGTAAAAGCCCATGGGAGATTAAAAAAAATGAGAAAGAAAACGAAAAGTTCCCCATTCATCCCCTCCCAGCTCACATCGAGCCTTCACAGTCCAGCCGCCGCCGCCGCCCCCGATCCCGATCCAGCCACACCTCGCCGCCCCCGACTGCCGCCGCCGTCGCCCTCCTAAAGGAAATATGCCCTAGAGGCAATAATAAAGTTATTATTTATTTCCTTATATCATGATAAACAAGGTTGTTAGAATCGCGATTCTGTTATACGATTCTACGACTTTACGATCCAAACTTACCCATCTGATTCTACGATTTTAGTTCATAAAATCTACGTTTCTACGATCCTGGTAGTGAAGATTCTACAATTTACGATTCTACCATCAGAGCTCCGATCCGATTCAAAATCGCGATTCTGACAACCTTGATGATAAATGTTTATTATTCATGCTAGAATTGTATTAACAGGAAACATAATACATGTGTGAATATATAGACAAACAGAGTGTCACTAGTATGCCTCTACTTGACTAGCTTGTTAATCAAAGATGGTTATATTTCCTAACCATAGACAAAAGAGTTGTTATTTGATTAACGGGATCACATCATTAGTTGAATGATCTGATTGACATGACCCATTCCGTTAGCTTAGCACTTGATCGTTTAGTATGTTGCTATTGCTTTCTTCATGACTTATACATGTTCCTGTAACTATGAGATTATGCAACTCCTGCTTACGGAGGAACACTTTGGGTACTACCAAACGTCACAACGTAATCGGGTGATTATAAAGGAGTACTACAGGTGTCTCCAAAGGCAGATGTTGGGTTGGCGTATTCGAGATTAGGATTTGTCACTCCGATTGTCGGAGAGGTATCTCTGGCCCTCTCGGTAATGCACATCACTAAGCCTTGCAAGCATTACAACTAATGAGTTAGCTGTGAGATGATGTATTACGGAACGAGTAAAGAGACTTGTCAAGAATTTAGATTGAACTAGGTATTGGATACCGACGATCGAATCTCGGGCAAGTAACATACCGATGACAAAGGGAACAACGTATGTTGTTATGCTGTCCGACCGATAAAGATCTTCAGAGAATATGTAGGAACCAATATGGGCATCCAGGTTCCGCTTATTGGTTATTGACCAAGAATAGTTCTCGGTCATGTCTACATAGTTCTCGAACCCGTAGGGTCCGCACGCTTAAGGTTTCGATGGCGATGCTTATATTATGAGTTTACATGTTTTGATGTACCGAAGGAGTTCGGAGTCCCGGATGAGATCGGAGACATGACGAGGAGTCTCGAAATGGTCGAGACGTAAAGATTCATATATTGGATGATATGTTTAGGCTAAGGGGTCAAGCCCATGAGGCTTTAGGTCGGTGCAAAAGAGTTTTATGGAGGCTGTGGGGCCAAACGCCGGAGACTCGGGCGTTCGCCTCGGGCCACACGCCGAGGCCCATGGCGTCCGGGCCAGACGCCAAGGATTGTGGCGTTTGGTCCTGGAGTCCGAGTGGGACTCTTACCTTTCGGGCAAAACCGACTTTGAGGAGGCTTTTGCTCCAAGTTTCGACCAGGGCTCAACATATAAATAGAGGGGCAGGGCTAGCACCAAAGACACAACAATTGATCCCTTGGATCTCTTAGCCGTGTGCGGTGCCCCTCCACCATATTCCACCTCGGTCATATCGTCACGGAGTTTAGGCGAAGCCTCGCTACCGGTAGAGCATCATCATCGTCACCACGCCGTCAGGCCGACGGAACTCATCCCGACACTTTGTTGGATCGGAGTCCGGGATCGCCATCGAGCTGAACGATGTGCTGAACTCGGAGGTGCCAGACGTTCGGTACTTGGATCGGTCGGATCGTGAAGACGTACGACTACATCAACCGCGTTGTCATAACGCTTCCGCTTACGGTCTACGAGGGTACGTGGACAATACTCTCCCCTCTCGTTGCTATGCCATCACCATGATCTTGCGTGTGCGTAGGAATTTTTTTGAAATTACTACGTTCCCCAACACCTCCCACTGCCACCGCCCCCATCCCATCCCACCTCCATTGCCGCTTCCTCTCACCACCACCACGACTCCACAGTGCTGCCGCCGCCGCCCTCGATCCAGTCACACCTCCACGGCCTGTCACCACCGCCGCCGCCCTCCTACTGCCGCCGCCCCTACCACACCTGCAGCGCCGCCCCACCCAACCTCCATAGCCGCCCCAACCCACCTCCATCGCCGCCCTCTCTCACCACCACCGCGACCCTTCCACCACCACCGCTGGTCTCCACCGCGGCCCTCCCCGCCACCACCGCCGGTCTCCGGTCTCCTCTCTCCCACCCCCATCACCGAATACACCCCACCACCACCGGTCTCCCTTCTCCCGTCCCCATCGCCTCCCATCTTTTCCCACCTCGTCAAGGTAACTTTGCTCCACCCCTCTGCCCTGCTCCTTCCCTTTATTTCTTCTTTTTGGTCATCTATTTTCGCAGGTAGTTGTAGAAATCTTGCTGACCTGCTGCTGCTCTGTTCACCTCGTTTCGCAGGATCCATTTCATCCGGGAACTGCATCATCTCTCCTTTTGTCCAGAACAACTACTCCATTTGTTGTGGTAAGTCTGGGCCTTGGTAGTCAAAATCAAAAAATACGTGATATATGTCTTGATTCATTTGCTTATATAATTTATTTAGAATCTAGGTCTGACAACAGCAAGGCTAACTCTTTTTTTTGTTGGCTCATTGGTGAAAAGATTAGTCTTATGCGTGAGAATAGCTTTCTTTGTTTTCCTTTGAACTGTATTGATTTTTCAGTTTTGATGTCGCAAAAAATGGCACTGCTCTTTGTATGCCAGCTCAAAGTTAGGGTGGTACTGTTATGTGTGATGTTACCAATCCCATTGTCAAGTCATTGAAAAACTGGAATGGTTAATGTCCATGTAATATTTACCCTTACTAGCTATGTGCCTTCTGGATATGTAGTGTATGCATGTGAAGATGATACATATTATTTTCTCAGTGGTAGTTATGCACATTTGATCATGACTTTTATGAGTGAATTGCAGTATAATGCCTTTAAACTTGATATCTCAAATGTTGACTTGTTTTCCATGCTTGATGTGTTGTAGCTTGAACCTGTCATATTATCCATCCGTGGTTGAAGTTGTAGGCCACTGGTACAAGCCTCTTTTGACAAATCATTTTTTGCGGTAAGCATTCAGTTTAAGAAGCAAGTTGCTCCTCTTCTATTTTGTGGAGATGAAAGTAATCATTTGCTTAATGGTGCCAGCCCATTGTAACTATTGCTTTCATATTGAGAAATCTTTGTGGCGGAAGGAAGGAAGGAAGCCATATAACATAGCTGCAGTGAAGTGCAAGGCAAACCCTAAGGTACCTCTTACACCTTAGCAATCTATTTGCTTTTCTTGACGTGGTAATTTGCGCATGAATAAGATGATGTGTTGGCTGTTACCTAAGTATTAGTCATTGTCGTTTCTCAGTTGATGAACTGCTTGTTATATGTTACATATGCAAGTTATATTGTGTGTTGTATCCCTTTGTTGTGAGATAATTTGTAACTCATGTGTTTATATCTACGAACACAGAGCTATTTATGGCAAACCGTACATGGATGTATAGTGGTTGGCAACGTGGTAAAGCCCCCTCTAATGAACGGATTGAAAATACTAAACATTTATTAGATCAAGCCTTCTCTATTGTCGGTGTAGCTGAAGGTAACAGCATCAAGTGTCCATGTCCATGCATGAAGTGTCGGAACCACTTTAGGCATGAAAGGGACACAATAGAGTTGCACTTGTGTTACAATGGGTTTAAGGAAAACTATGAAATATGGACTGCACATGGTGAGAGCCGTGGTGTTAGGGGTGAAGAGTCTGGGCCTTCGTTATATCATGAGGATATCTTAATTGACCGGATGGACAGAATGTTAATTGACCTGGCTGGTCCGCACCCCCCACCTATTGAGGAGGAGCCATCTGCGTCTGCCCAAGTCTTCTATAGGATGGTTGCTAGTGCCGATGAACCAGTCCATGAGAACACAACACACTCACATCTTTCTGCTATTGCTCGTTTGCTAGCTTTAAAGTCACAGTACAACATGTCCATTGCAAACTATGATGCTGTCTTGCAACTTATCCATGAACTTCTCCTCGGAGAGTCTAATATGGCGAAGGACTTCTACCATTCCAAGAAATTAATCGAGGGCCTAGGTATGCCATATGTGAAAATTGATGTGTGTAAGAACAATTGTATGCTGTTCTACAAAGATAACTTGCATAAAGAAAAGTGTGACTTTTGTGGTACATCCCGCTATGAAGAAGGCCAGAATAAAGTTCCACGTAAAATTCTGCGGTACCTCCCCCCTTACAGAAAGACTACAAAGGCTATATGCACATGAGGAGACAACAAAAGATATGCGATCACATAGGCCTTCTACTTCTGGTAACATGGTTCATCCATGTGATGGGGAAGCATGGCAACAGTTTGATAAGGACTATCCCTCGTTTTCGGGAGACCCAAGAAACGTGAGATTAGTTTTTGCAATGGATGGTTTCATACCGTCTCGTCTAAATGCTGCTCCGTACTGATGTTGGCCAGTGTTTGCTTCTCCATTAAATCTCCCTCCTGGCAAGCTCTTGAAAAAAGAGTACATATTCCTGTCCCTTGTTATTCCAGGTCCTGAACATCCTGGGAATAAACTTAGTGTCCTGATGCAGCCTTTAGTTGATGAACTTATGGAACTATGGGAGGGACGACAAACTTGGGATGCTTCTCTGAAGCAGAACTTCCCTATGAGGGCTGCGTATCTATGGTCGGTCCATGATTTCCCTGCTCTTGGTATGGTTGCTGCATGGAGCACCCATGGTAAGCTAGCTTGCCACATATGCTTGACTGATTCCAATGCATTTCAGCTCCAACATGGACATAAGCCTTGTTGGTTTGATTGCCATAGACGCTTTCTACCTATAGATCATGAATTCAGATACCAAGCCAATGCATTTAGAAAGAACACAGTAGTGCTTGAGGGGCCACCAAGGCGTCTAACGGGAGAGGAGTTGTGTGCTCACATGTACAACAATGTAGCTGATACAAAAAACTATGGCAAGTTGCACAATTGGACCCACATAAATTGCTTTTCCCAACTTGAGTACTTTCCGAAGCTAAAGCTCCCACACAACATTGATGTGATGCACAATGAAAAAAATGTGGCTGAAGCTATATGGAACACATGCTTGGATATACCTGGCAAAACCAAAGATAATGTGAAGGCAAGGCAAGATTTAGCTGACATTTGTGATCGTCCTAATATGCATTTGAAGCTTAAGAACAATGGAAAGTGGTTTAAGCCAATGGCACCATTTTGCATTGGTAAGGACGACACTATAACCATTCTCAAATGGTTGCAAGGTCCAACTCGAACCTAACGGTGAAACGTAAGTATTAATTAGTTATATCAATTCTTTCCTGAAGCGTTAAAATTTAGTGTAACGCCTACTTATCACATTGCTGCCATATATGCCATATGCCTATAAATTAGCTAGCTGGAAATCTGGTAACATATATTAATTTTATCTCTAGAAAAAAAGGTTAAGGCATCTTACTTGCATTATGTATAGGCAATTTAATATCTTGGTGGCATTCCCAATGGATACAAACATGGTTCACAGTTGGGAGTCATTCTCAAGCGGGAATATCCAGGTTTAGTTAAGTACATGGACGATAGTGGTGTAACTAGAAGCCGCCCAGCACTAGAATGGGAGGACTACTATCTTGTGCATGATGATGAAGGTGTTTCCAATGCTGACCGGGTGAAGCAAGAATTTTGGGTGAGTTAAATTTACTTCAACTTGGCATCAAGTAATAGTAGTCCATGTCTAATTCATAGTGTTTATCCTATCAGCGTTGCTTTGAAGTTGCTGAGGCAAATAGGGTGGAGGCTGATTGTATTTTAGAAAGCTATGCGAGGAGGAAAGTGAAAGACATCTTGTACCAAGCTCGTGTGGATGCAGTCAAGATATATTATGATGACCAAGGAGAGGAGCTTGATGACAAGCTGGCATGTGTAAGGGAACTAACGTTAGAACAATACTTAGCTAGCAGAGTTGATTGGTTTAGTCCTACTGTATGGCCTCACATTTGTAGCTATTGGTGCTCGAAAGAGTTCAAGGAAGCAAGGCGCAGAGCCCAAAAATCCCGCTTGCAATCTGAAGATGTTGCTCAAAATCGTGGAGGTTCACGATCATTCACGGAGTGTAGGCAATTTTTGGTAAGACATGAACTGAATATACATTTGACTGCAATTTATCTTTAGTGGCTGTAGCTTGCTTTCACTTAACTATCTGTTTGCACTTGTAGGAACATAAGTTTGGACCTGAGAAGGCCACCATAATGAACACATATGCTGTGATGAAATCTGGTATGAAAAACCTCGATGAAAATGGCAATAGTGGTGCAATCAGCAGCCAGAAAGCACAAAAACGCCTTGTATGTTCCTTCTCTTATCCCTTTTTTTGTGTTAGCTTGTCATTTATGTGCGACATGAGTTTATTGTTGTTGTTCTAGGATGATTATTCTACTGGTATGAAGGAAGCATATCCAGAGAATTGGCATGACATAGATTTGGATGAAAGGGTCTTGTACAACACATCAGGTGGCATGCCTCATGGCCGTGTAGCGATTGCATCCGGTGCTGTGAAGAAAGCTGCTGTTCTTTCCGCTGCTAGGGCAACAAATCTGAAGCCATCTATTTCCATTGCTTACCGGAATGCTATCCAAGAGAATGAGCAATTACATCGTGCAAATGAGAGTCTAAAAAGTAAAACAGAAATGCACGACCAATTGTTCAAGGTAATGTAAATATCCTGTACTAGAATCCTTGTTTAAGTTTGAATAAATATGTTTTACCATAATCCATGGTATACTTTATTCTTGGCAGATGGTTTTTGCAAAGATGGGAGAAGATCTACCGGAGTGGTTCCTTCTTGGTCGATCTAATGCTCATACACAGGTCAGTATATCCTACTTCTTGTTGGCTCTCTGTTTGCTAGTGAGACATACTACTTGTTGATTGCCTACTGCCAATGAAACCTATCATTTATGCTAGTAAAACCTCTTGCTTGTTGATTGCCTATAAAATTGGAACATTGCATTAGTCCACACAATCTTCTAAAATGGTTTGAGATTACTGAAATATCTTCAAATCATGTGTTCTTATATGCTTGTTCTCTTTAATGTTGTGTATGACTTCATAGGTAAATACCAATTCATCTCATGTTAGCTCAGAGGATGGCCCTATTGACCATGACGTCGTCCATGGCAATATTGAAGGCGACAATGATGAGGGGAACATTGGTGTCAACGATAACAATTGTGGCTTCAATCTTGATGGTGCCTCATGAGGAGGATCTCACTAGTCTACTTGCATGACAATTGATGACTAATCGTCCTTACGGTATTTTGGATATGTGTGTATAAGTACCATATGCTCCAGGCCAAACTTAGCTGCTTATCCTTGTGTTGCATTCACTTTTCTGAAGTGATATGTATGTAAGTGATGCCCCTTATCTTCAACCTAGGAGGCTTTCTATCTATGTATTTTGCTAGCACTGCATTGCCTTGTGCAGTGTGATGGATGATAATTAGAGTGGTGTTGGCCTGTAGAGTACTGTTGTATGCAACTCTTGGTCAAGTCTATGTATGGACTCAGCTTTTATGTGATGTATATATTCCTTTTGGATGCTTGGCTGTAATTGATATATGAAGTGGACAATTTGCTTACTATCTTTTTATCAGATGAATTTATATTGATATACGCATGGTTAATCACCTGCGGCTTGATTTCCTGTAGGCCAAGTTATTTTCCTGTGGGACGTCCACTATGTGATGCACTGCCATTTTCCTGTCGGGTGAACGACACGAAATTTGGTTTTCCTGGCGTCCTTTTCCTGGTGGGGGGGGGGGGGGGGCGTCACAAGAAGCTAAATTATAAACCTGACGGAACAACATTTTCCTGTGAGCCACCGACAGGAACAACCGCCAGGAAAATAATTCCTGTTGGTCCACCGTCAGGCATTTATGTATTTCCCTGTCGTTTTATTCCTGGCGGGATTTTCCTGTCGGTTGACCGACAGGAAATATTTTCCTGACGGTAATCGCCAATTTCCTGTGTTTCTGGCCGTGGGGAAAAGTGCAGTTTCTGGTAGTGAAAGCGAAAGGGAAAACACATGAAACCAATGGCAAGCAACTAAAAGTACTTTCATGATTTAGAATAATTATATGAAAAAACATCATACATGAAAAAATTCAAACACACGGACACATTGGACCCGGTGGGCCAGATCTAAAACGGGTGCAGGCCCAAGTCGCTCGATGCTTTTGACCTACAGGCAGCCGGCATGAAAATATTAGTACCACCTTGAATATGTTTTAAATTCAAACTGAAAGCGTAAAATCACGGAAAGAAGCGTATTGTAACGGTGAACCCACGGAGTCAATCCGTGCTTTATTATTAGGAAGAGACTAGCACAAACGCCCGTGCGTTGCATCGGGTGAAAAAAACCCACACTTCCCTAACCCAATTGCTCAAGACCCCCTTTCATTCCACGACACAACGCCAGGCATGATGGGATGAATAAACTCTTTGAAATCGGCTGCCGTGAAAATATATACTGTAGCAAAAATGCCCGTGCGTTGCAACGGGAGATAAAAAAATAGCACATTTGTGTCCACCGGGTCACAACATGTTTGCCTAGCATAAGCCAACATACAACATCAATTGGCATCTCGACAAATCATGACAAAGCAAACGGAACAGACCACGCAACACAACAAACAGGGTATCCAATATGCTGTGCACTTGTGAAAGTAAAAGCGAAAGGGAAAACACATGAAACCAATGGCAAGCAACTAAAAGTACTTTCATGATTTAGAATAATTATATGAAAAAACATCATACATGAAAAAATTCAAACACACGGACACATTGGACCAGGTGGGCCAGATCTAAAACGGGTGCAGGCCCAAGTCGCTCGATGCTTTTGACCTACAGGCAGCCGGCATGAAAATATTAGTACCACCTTGAATATGTTTTAAATTCAAACTGAAAGCGTAAAATCACGGAAAGAAGCGTATTGTGACGGTGAACCCACGGAGTCAATCAATGCTTTATTATTAGGAAGAGACTAGCACAAACGCCCGTGCGTTGCATCGGGTGAAAAAAACCCACACTTCCCTAACCCAATTGCTCAAGACCCCCTTTCATTCCACGACACACCGCCAGACATGATGGGATGAATAAACTCTTTGAAATCGGCTACCGTGAAAATATATACTGTAGCAAAAATGCCCGTGCGTTGCAACGGGAGATAAAAAAATAGCACATTTGTGTCCACCGGGTCACAACATGTTTCCCTAGCATAAGCCAACATACAACATCAATTGGCATCTCGACAAATCATGACAAAGCAAACCGAACAGACCACGCAACACAACAAACAGGGGATCCAATATGCTGTGCACTTGTGAAAGTAAAAGCGAAAGGGAAAACACATGAAACCAATGGCAAGCAACTAAAAGTACTTTCATGATTTAGAATAATTATATGAAAAAACATCACACATGAAATCAAAGAAAAATAATTATCTCTACCTCTACTGGAATTAGTAGAAAAAAGAATGTAGCACTGCAATAACACACTCCAAGGCAAGTAACAACATTTAACATACTTATTTCTCCTTAGTACTTGTACTTCTCAATAAAGAACTTTTTCAAAGACAAACCATACCACTTCAGTACCAAGATTTGTGCTCAAATACGCAAGCAGTCAATTGCAAAGACGCAGCATGGATAAATACCTTCACTCTTCCAAGTAGTTCATCATATTTCCAATGTCCTCGCAAAAATCTTTTTCTACTGTTGAAAGGACCCCTTATTTCAGTGTTCAATCTCATTAACTGCTGAATTATACATATAACATGTAAGATTTTATCTCTCCTGATTAAAGCATTGATAATAAAATCTAGAATATCTCCTTATTTGCAAGAATCTAACGCAACTTCAAGCATGTCCAATACACTCGTACTACTAAATCCATTTTTATCCTTCTGACACAAAGATTAAGAAGTATAAGATAGCATGAGGCTGAAGGAATCAAACACAACCTTGCACCGTTGCATGATAAAAAATATACACTGATTTGTGGAGGTGTCCAGCTTGTTAAGTACATCTGGATAATCAGACGAACAGTCAAATCACGGCCTTGTTATCATCCAGCAAGAGCAGCAACGATTCGCCTAATTCGCCTTGGCCGCGGTATGAGAATCTGCAAGTATGGGTTGAGAAGGAGCAACATCAATCAGCAAGAGCCAGCATGAACAAATTCGCTGCAATCTCACATGACTTGAACTTGAGGACAATTTTTTAAAACCACAAAATCTGGTGTTAGTATTTGCTGAACAACACATGCACGTACACCAAGGTTGCTTCTTGATTGATTCCTATGGCTGGATGCACATGGAAAAATGACAACGATACTTGCCGAGGAACAACACACGTACATAGAAAACCCAGATCCGACGAATGCGGCTGGACATGGGCGAAGACAATTTGGTTCTGTATCTTCAAGCCAAGCAACTCTGTGTTCTTATCTCTCTGCCTCTCTGCCCAAATCTCATAGCCTGGACTGTGGCGAAGCAGCAGCACCACATACGCATGCGCTGAGGCTGCTCGAACTTATCCTCTTCACCTCACCACCCCGTTCCAGCGCCTCTATACACACAACCCCCTCGCCCCTGGCCAGCGCTGTCTAGCTTTGCTCCACACGGCCGCCGCGCAGCCGTCGGCGGGAGCACGGGGCGGTCTAGTTGGGCACGACGAGCGGCACCGTGGGGGCTGAGCGAGAAGTGACGAGAAAGTTCCGCGGAGGGGATCAATGAAGGACGCCCATGCAACTGCCGCTCCATCCGCTAACGCAACTACTGATGCGGCCTCGCACAGCCGCGGCTACCATCCGGTCTCGCAAACGCTCGAACCATCGCAGCCGCCGCTTGGGTTGTCAGCCTCGTTAGCTTGAGCATTTAACCAAAAACTACCACAATTGATGGAAACATGACGAAAAACTACCACTCTACGTTTTTGTGTGAAAAACTACCAAATTTGATCTAAACCGTGGCAAAAAACTACCAAGTCGTGAAAGAGCTCGCTTTGCCCGCGCTAACCCCGAATCTGACCGGCCTGGCCCGCGAATCAGTTGCCACGGTGGCGAACTGACGGTCGCCGCGTGTTGACGACCGTTAACGGGCCGTCCGCTGTCGGAACGGCGTTGCGGTCCATGGCCTCCCTCGTCAGCCTCTCCGCCTCCCTCGCCAGCGCCGGATACTCTTTGCAGCGCTTCTTCTTAGCAGGAGCAGCGACAGCGGGCGGCACCGGCGTGACTGGCATCCTGCTCCCCACCGCCACCGTGGCCGCCGTGGACGCCGCGCCCACGTCGGGCGCCGGGCGGCGGCGACGGCGGCGTGGCGCCTGGACCTCGGCGAGAGCGCGTACATCCGGAGGCCGTCCTTTGGTGGAAAAGGCCTTTGGTCGTGGTTCGACCGCCATTAGTCGCGGTTGGGCAACCGCGACCAAATAAGCGCGACTAATGCCCCACCTTTAGTCGCGGCTGCTTAAGAACCGCGACTAACGGCCCGTCCACGTGGCGCCAGCGGTTGCCGGGCGGAGGACCTTTAGTCGCGGTTCTTCGCCAACCGCGACTAAAGGCCGCCACAGGTGTTTAGGGTTTTAGCCCCCTAAACCTGTTTTCTGTTTAATTTGTATTGTTTTAGCCCCACAGGTTTAGGGTTTAGGGTTGCGCCGAGGGCGGGCGAAGCGAGGCGGCGCGCTGCTGGTGGGCGAGGGAGGCCGGTCGGGCGGCGTTGAGGGCGGGCGCAGCGAGGCGGCAAGACCGAGGTCGGGCCGGGCGGCTGCTGTAGGCGAGGGCGACGGCGGGCGGCGGCCGAGGGCGAGGGCGACGACGGGCGGCGCCGAGGGCGGCCGAGGGCGAGGGCGAC
Source organism: Aegilops bicornis (assembly GCA_021605145.1). Taxonomy (NCBI): domain Eukaryota; kingdom Viridiplantae; phylum Streptophyta; class Magnoliopsida; order Poales; family Poaceae; genus Aegilops; species Aegilops bicornis. Next base: position 733,006,128 of record CM038675.1, read on the forward strand.
GGCGGGCGCCGAGGGCGAGGGGCGACAGCGGGCGGCGCCGAGGGCGAGGGCGACGGCGGCGGCGCCGAGGGCGCGGGCAGAGACGAACAGAGAATCGGAATCGGAGAAGACGAGAATCGAGCCTTGTATTTATAGCCTCTTTAGTCGCTGGTTGGCGACGAGACCATGATTAAAGGTACCTTTTAGTCATGGGTCGCCTGCCCAACCGCGACTAAAGGGTTTTTTATGGAGTTTTTTATGCTCTCTTTTCATTTTTAGTCGCGGTTGGTTCTGCCAACCGCGATTAAGAGCCATGCAGGTTTAGGGTTTTAGCCCCCTAAACCTGTTTTCTGTTTAATTAGTATTGTTTTCTTTTTAATTTGTATTGTTTTCTGTTTAATTTGTATTGATTTATTTCTTTTGTGCTTTATTTTAATTTTGAAGGAGTTTCACATATTCTACGGTACTACATACATGCATATGAATGTACAATTTCAAACAAATTTGAAATTAGAACAAAAAAGAATTCAAGAGGAATATACAATATATATTCAATATCATCGGATGACCATATACAATTTTGAACAAGTTTCCATACATAATTTAATGCATATAAAGTTCATGTCATGTTTGTTTCATGCTCTTGGGGCATTTCATTAAACACCTTATGTGCATAAGAGGAACCAAAAGCAAACCTACACCCACTTGTGAAGAGAATGGCTCCAAATGGCTAAGTGTTGGCTGCTGGATGGGTATATATAGGGAGGGGCTTTAGTTGCGGTTGGCACGGCAAACCGTGACTAAAGCAGTGCCGAAGCCTTTAGTCGCGGTTGTCCCGGCAAACCGCGACTAAAGACCTCACGCGCGCCACCGCCACCGAGCGCCACAGGCCCAGCCTTTGGTCGCGGTTCACCTCCGTAATCATGACTAAAGGTCCCATTAGTCGCGTTCCTACGGCCGCGACTTATGGGGCTGGGCGGAAGCCTGTTTTTCCACGATGCATGCCCGGGGCCGGCAGCGGTGCTCGCGCAGAAGCGCGGCGTCGGCCTCTCGAACCGGCGCCGCAGGCTCGGATCTTGGCCTCGACGCCCCCGAGGCTGTAGTCCGGCCCCGCTGAGCCGGCGAAGAAGGGCGACGAGGTCGGCGCCATGGGGAGGTCGCCGTGTCTCAGAGGTGGGCGCGAGGGATCGGAGGATCACCGCGTCGTCTGCTTTCGGACAGACGGGCTGCCATCCACCGCACGGGCGGTGGGCGCCGCTGGTGGGCGGACGTCGACCGCCGAACAGCCGCAGCGTTAGGTGCCGTTGTGGCGGAGCGGTGGCGAGCCGGGCGCGGCGGACGGAGGTGGAGGCGGAGGTCGGGGGCGCGCTGGCCATGGCGAGCGGGTGGAGGCAAGCGGGCAGGTTTCGCTGGCGCCGTTCCGACAGCGGACGGCCCGTTAACGGTCGTCAACGCGTGGCGGTTGCCGGGCCGCCACCGTGGGTAATCGATTCGCGGCCAGGCCGGTCAGATTCGGGGTTAGCGCGGGCGAAGTGAGCGCTTTCACGACTTGGTAGTTTTTTGCCACGGTTTAGATCAAATTTGGTAGTTTTTCGCACAAAAACGTAGAGTGGTAGTTTTTCGTCACGTTTCCGTCAATTGTGGTAGTTTTTGGTTAAATACTCCGTTAGCTTGGGAGGACCGCCGCGAAGACGGAGGCAGCGGCGAGCGGAAGGGTGGAGGGGTTACGGCGGGCTGTAGCGGGGGCAGCGGTGGATCCGCAGCGGTGAGCGGGGGCGGCGGCGCTGGCTGTAGCAGCGGCGCGGATCCGCTTCGTGAGGAGAGGATAGAGGAGACTGCGCCGCTTCGCCGAGACAAAGGCGCAGCGCCTGGGTGCGTCAAAACAATTTTTTCACTTATGCTCGGGCCATTGGGGATTGCGGGTTGATTTCTAAAAATCAGAGGATCTTTGTGTAAAAACGCCGCGACGGTGAACCCGGAGACTCAATCTGTGCTTTATTATTAGGGAGAGATAGGAAGTTTGCCTTGGCTTACAAGATTGGAATATCGCTACTTAGGATTCTTCCATATTACAATGAGAGAGAGATTACAACTTATAGGAGAAGAAAGAAAGTAGAGATAGAAACTTAAACAGACAACTTCTATCCTACATATTCTAACATCCTCCCTCAATCCAAACCTATGATGCCTTGTCTAGGTTTAGATTGTACTTGAACTCATTCAGTCTCCTCGTGGTAAGTGGTTTAGTGAAGCCATCAGCAGGTTGATCTTATGTGGGAATAAAGTTGATGTCAAGTAGCTTACATGCTACTCTTTCTCTCACAAAATGAAAATCAACCTCTATGTTTTGTACGTGCATGAAAAACAGGATTTGCTGATAAATATGTTGCACCAATGTTGTCACACCATAATCTTGCAACTTGTGGAGCTCTAATCCCTAATTCATATAAAAGAGTCTAGATCCACATAATTTCAGCAATTACGTTAGCAAGAGCCTTATATTCTGCTTCAGTACTAGACCGTGACACAGTAGCCTATTTTCTTGCACTCCATGACACAAGATTTGATCCCAGAAACACAGCAAATCCACCTGTGGACCTTCTATCATCAGCACACCGTCTTCAGTCTGCATCAGAATATGCACTAACAAGCATAGATGGTGACTTTTAATCTTGATTCCAAGTCCCGTTGTAAATTTTAGATACCTCAGAATTCTTTTTACTGTTGTCCAATGAACTGTACTTGGCGCATGCAAATACTGACATACCTTATTGACAGAGTGTGAAATATTCGGTCTAGTCAAAGTTAAATGTTGCAATGCACCGACAACACTTCTATAATTAGTTGCATCATCTGCCCCGAGTAACTCTCCCCCTTCAATCGTAAGTTTTTCAGAAGTGGAGAGTGGTGTAGTCACCGGTTTGCAGTGTTCCAGCCCTACCCCTCTTAAGACATCTGTATTATATTTCTCTTGTGTCAGAAGTATCCCATCCTTGATTTGTTTTACCTCTATACCAAGAAAATATTGAAGATCACCCAAGTCCTTGAGCGCAAACTCCATGTTAAGATCACGAAGTAAACATGTAGTGGCTTCTGAGCTGGAACTAGCAACAATTATATCATCAACATAGACCAGAACAATCATAGAAATGTTTCCTTTATTATAAAAGAATAATGAGATATTTGCCTTGCTTGAAGTAAAACCAAAGTTGTTGTAACTGAGTGCTCAACTTGGAGTATCAGGCTCTTGGGGCCTGTTTCAAGCCATACAAAGCTTTATCCAATTTACAGACATAATGTGGTGTGCTTTTGATCTCATACCCTGGTGGTTGCCGCATGAACACTTCTTCCTCAAGAACACCATGAAGAAACGCGCTCTGAACGTCTAGCTGACGTAGACTTCATCCTCTGGAAATGGCAATAGATAGTACAAGTTTAATGGTAGTTGCTTTAACAACAGAGTTAAAGGTAACCTCATAATCAATTCCAAACCTTTGCTTAAAACCTTTTGCAACTAATCTAGCCTTGTATCTATCTATACTTCCATCAGACTTTCTTTTAATCTTATAGACCCACTTGCATTCAATCACATTCTTTCCTTTTTCTGGTGGTACTAGGTGCCATGTTTTATTTTTCATGGGTGGTTCATATTCATTATCCATAGCCCCTTTCCATTCTTTGTGGGCAAGAGCTTCAGTTAAATGAGTGGGTTTCCCAGTACTAGCAAGAAAAGCACGTTTATGAAGATCATACCTTACTGTACCATCTTTGTACTCCTTAGGTTTAAATACCCCAGATTTTGATCTGGTACTGCGCTGAGGAACTTCAGATGTCATGTGTAAAGGAGCAGTCACAGTTTCTGTAGCACTAGAATCAGCCACAAAGGATCCCAGCAAATCTACCTGTATTTCCATGCTTGACGGCTCCTGATCCAAGGCATCCAGCGAGATCCGCCTCGCAACCGGCGCACCAGGCAGAGGGCTCCGTGTGGCACCTCCTGGAGACGCGCGACCATGCGTGTGGGCCGGCGCACTGTTGGCGGGCCCTTTGGCGGTCGGGCTGTCGGCTGCTGGCTTGGCCTGCTCCCATGTGGCGCATGGGGAGAGGCTGCGCTCCACGCCGTCTGATTATGTGGGCTCTGTGCTGGGGCCGCGGTCGGCCACGGGCTCCGTAGAACTGCTGGCCCTGCCACTTGGCGCTGCGCGCCCAGAATCAGCATTGGATCGCGCGCCCCTCCTGGACAGGGAATCGACCTGGGATCCAGCGCTGCTTCCTCTGTCCTTTTCTGCACACATGAAATCATAGCAAACCTTTGCATTTTTTTCATTAGTATCCATATTTTCTCCTGGACTAGTCACTATTAACTCTCCCCCGTGATCAGGACGTGTTAAAGGATCAGATAAGAGAGAGAATTCTGCATGAAGAAGTACGTTCCCCTGCATTGGGATGCAACTTGGCAAAAGGAAAAATATTTTCATCGAAGATGACATCCCGAGATATATAGATACGTCAAGTTGAGATTTCTAGATACTTGTAGCCTTTATGAAGACTACCGTAGCCGATAAACACACATTGAGTGGAACAGAACTCAAGTTTGTGATGATTATATGGACGAAGATTAGGATAACATGCACATCCGGAGACTTTGAGGGAATTATAATCAGGCTTTTGGTGGAACAGTCATTCTAGAGGAGTAGTGTACCCAATGACTTTTCTAGTTAAACGATTGATGAGATAGGTGGCATCAATGAATGCTTCATCCCAATATTTGAGAGGCATGGATGCGTGAGCAAGAAGAGAAAGCCCTGCTTCAACAATATGATAGTGTTTACGCTCGGCTGACCCGTTCTGTTGATGTGCATGTGGACAAGAAACATGATGTTCAATGCCTATGCTTCGGAAGAAGGAGTTAAGTTTTTCATACTCTCCTCCCTAGTCACTCTGGACTGTAAGAATTTTCCTGTCAAATTGACGCTCAACAAGTATTTTGAATTCTTGGAAGACAGTAAAAACTTCATATTTGAATTTGAGCAAGTATATCCAAGTAAATTTACTATAGTCATCAATGAAACTAACATAATATTTCTTTCGTCCAAAAGAATCTCGGGCATGGCCCCATACATCACTGAATATCAATTCTAAAGGATCATGTGACACACTATATGACATGGGATAGGGAACTTGGTGACTCTTGGCACATCGACAAGCATCACAAACTGACTCTTTATTCTCACTACGAGACAATTGAAGATTGCCTTTATTCACTACTTGATAAACTATCTTGGATGAAGGATGCCCTAATCTTTGATGCCACCTCTCTAAGGATGGTTTGACAACGGAGTAGACTTGACGACGATGCTTGTGATTAAAAACCCTTGATGTAATGGGATATAGACCGCCAACGCATCTACCGTGATGAAGGAGCTCCCTTGTTGCCCGATCCTTAATGAAAATATAGTTGGGGTGAGTTTTAAAGAAAACATTATTATCGGCTGTCAAACGAGACATGGAAGCAAGATTTTTGTTTGCTTGAGGGACATGAAGCACATCTTTTAGAAGAAGATCACATTTAGAAGTAGGGAAGTTAATGGAAGATTGACCAATGTGAAGTATGTCCATACGTCCTCCACTTGCAGCAGTGTTTATTTGATCATTGCCATAGTGTCTTTGGGTTGGTTGATGATCTAGATTGGTATGAGTTGTATGTTTTATTTTGGTGCTGTCCTATTGTGCCCTCCATGTCGCGCAAGCGTGAGGGATTCCCGTTGTAGGGTGTTGCAATACGTTCATGATTCGCTTATAGTGGGTTGCTTGAGTGATGAAGCATAAACCCGAGTAAGGGGGTTGTTGCGTATGGGATAAAGGGGACTTGATGCTTTAATGCTATGGTTGGGTTTTACCTTAATGATCTTTAGTAGTTGCGGATGCTTGCTAGAGTTCCAATCATAAGTGCATATGATCCAAGAAGAGAAAATATATTAGCTTATGCCTCTCCCTCATATGAAATTGCAATGACCACTACAACAAAACAAAGATTAAGTAACACAATCATGTAACATATAGAAAAATGTGTTACATAGCATAATTGCAGTAACACATCGTCTGTGTTGCAGCGCGAAGAGTAACACATAGTTGATAAGGTTCGAAAATGTGTTACCGGCACATTACCAGAGTAACATATAAGTTGGTGTTGCTCCAGGTGTGTTACAAACTATTGGTACAGTAACACATAATCATGTGTTGCCGCATAGTGTTACAAGGTATATAACTTAGATAAAAGACTATAAGTGTAAACCATATTTTAATAAACATGAATAGTGCCACAATGCTTACAAATATAGGCTCAAATTTTCACTCAATTGATTTTCCCAACAATCTTTGTCCATGCGAATCAACCTGTGGTTGAGTTGGTTAGGTGGACAGTGGTATCCCCAACCCACCAGAGTTCAAATCCTGGTGCTCGCATTATTCCTGGATTTATTTCAGGATTTCCGGCGATGCGCTTTCAGTGGGAGGAGACGTTCCCGTCGACGACGAGGCGCCTACAGTGACTTCGTAAATCTCAAGATGATATGCCGGCTCAGTCTCTCGGAGGTGCTCATAGGGGTAGGGTGTGCGTGTGTGCGTTCATAGGGATGAGTGTATGCGCGTGTATATGAGCGCTTATGTCTGTACTGATGCTCAAAAAAGAAAAAAACAATCTTTGTCCATGACATAAGGTTGTACATGTACATAGGTCTTGAATATTTTCCATGACATATATATAATCTTGCTATAAAAAAATTGAGAACATGTAGCCTGTAAACAAGTGAGACCGGCTAAACAACCCAACAGAACCCAGGGCCATTTGACATGCGTGAACAAAATAAAATGAATAAAGGGGGATATTTGATATGTGTGAACATAAATTGAGAACATGTAACCTGTAAACAAGTGAGACCGGCTAAACAACCCAACAGAACCCAGAACCATTTGACATGCGTGAACAAAATAAAATAAACAAAGGGGGATATTTGATATGGGTGAACAAAATAAAATGAACATGAGTTAATACAAGAAAAAAGGAAGTGAGGTTCTCCTATTGTAACGAGGAATAAAAATTATTCCCACAAGAATCGAACCTGCTACCACCTATACGGGGAAACAAGTGATTACCAACGTCCTCCATTCGCTATTATGCTTAATTTGAATAATTACGCTATTATTAAAGAATAGGAACGGCGCTCGGCCAAGGCCCATTAGATATTTTTGAGCAACGCCAAGGCCCATCAGAAAGACAGATGGTCTCATATTATTAAATTAGGCTGCGTTTCCGTGAATCCGGCCCGGTTTTCCTTCTGGAAGCTTCCACCCAGATTCCCGTCTTTTCCTACTGGGCTTTTTCATCAGTTTTTTGTTGGTTTTTCTTCCGGTTTTCGGTTTCTTCTTCCTATATCTTCTTTTCTTCTTATTTTTTATTCATTTAAATTTTCTTTAAAAAGATCTTCAAATTCATGAATTTTTCTCCTGAAATTCTTGGACTTTTTTTATAATTGCAAAAAATAAATTATGAATGCTTTTTCAAAAATTCTGAGAACTTCTTTTTTAAATTCGTGAAATTTTTTGTAGAGGCAATCTTCTTTTCAAATTCACAAAAAGATCGAGTCTGTGAACATTTTATTTTTCGCAAAAAAGGAAACTTCTTGACGCGATTTTTTTCAAATTCGTGGATTTTTTCTATACGTGTTTTTTGCACTGGAAATTTTATCAAGTTCGCAAACATTTTTAAGAATTGATGAATTGTTTTGGAATTTATTAGAGTTTTTAAAATTTACAAACTTTTTCAAATTTGAGAATTTTTCTAGTTCGTGAACATTTTTTCAAATTCCAGACCTATTTTTAGAATCGGCAAACGTTTCTTTGAAATTCATGAACTTTTTTCAAATTCGTGAACATTTTTCGAAGCCACAAACATATATTAACATGCGAACAATTTTCAAATTCTAAACCGGTCTACGGTGAACTGGTTGAAACAACCGAGCGAGCGAGCGAGTTGGAACGAGCGACCTCGCTTAACTTGGTCGGCCGACGGCGCGTCAGCGTTAGTTGGCGTTGCTTGCTTGAAGCAATGTATGGGCTCTCTCCATATTTTAATATGTTATAACCCTGGAAATTAAACACATCCAAATCAAACAACGCAAAAAATCAAATTCGTTGGAGCATGTTATTGAATCAATAATGTCACAGTTAATTTTGTATATGAATTCAAATTAAAATTGTCAAAAAATTATTTGTTTCTCACGATGAGATGTAATTTTGTTGTTGTTGTATGTGACGTTTCATTGATATCAGATGTGAAATTTGGGAGCTTATCGGCAAGAAGAGCCCTTTATATAGGTAACAATGAAAGTAACATTTATGCTCATCTTGGGGGCAACCTAGAAGTTACCTCTTGTATACCGGGCTAAGAGCAACTCTAACGGATCCAACATATTGGCCTGATCCACAAAAATCATACCGATATGCGGTTTATGGGCCAAAACTGACTAGCAGACCCCGCATCTTGACCCATCCCACATATTTTTTTATAGGAAACCTAAAATCGTCCCCCATGGAGTGGTATATGTACAGGATTCAGGGGAGCATTTCATGAATCCTAAAAACCCATTTTGGTAGAAGAATGGAAGGCACAAAAGAGTAGAGAGTGATCTTACCAGCGTTGGCTGGGCGCCCTGGTCCGGAGTGGAGGCATGTTCGTAGGTGACTGTCAGGCATCGTGGTTGTCCTACTTGGCTGCTCCTAGACTGGTGAACCAGAGGGAGTTCTGGTCAATATTGTACTGGAGCGAAGGGAGGTCAGAGTTGAACCAGGCGGGATAGCAGAGCAAAGATGCTAGCTCTCGTGTGGTAGAGAAGCATGATCTATTTAGCCGTCGGGATAGTAGACCAAGGGCACAAATGGCGAGTCGTCTTCAACCTTAATGTTTATTATATTAATTAGTAGATCGTAATCTCAGTTTATAGTAAATTCACATTGGTCGTACCACACCATAATTAAATTTATGGTTTGATCAATTGCATGCTAGGGCACACAATTATAGGGTGCTCCGGACAAGCCGCTTCCGTTAATCGACAATAGCCAGTAGCCTTGTCCCTGTCGTTTGACGTGTCTTATAAATAGTGATGCATTGATCTACTTTGAGCTAGAGTACATGCCAAGATCCTCTGCAATGTTCCTACTTTGATGAGCCTCGGCGCGGTCTCTTATATAGGTAGGCGGGCTGGTAGTTTCATAACTATTTATGGGGGATACGATAAGGTCAGATGATCCTGTGATTATGGGAAACCTATGTATTATAATCGATGAATCTCACATAGCACATCCATCATTATCCCCTCCGAGCCCCCCGCTTTGATGGCACCATTTTGAAGAAAAAAGAAAGAAGAAGAATACAGATTCAATCAATGCAATCCTTTCACATTGAGTCCTTTTACGTGTACAAGTCATGAGGAAAAATACAAAACTTGCATATGATAATTCTTGGAAAAATCCTTCACAAAATGAGGTGTCATGTATGAATATTCATGACTTTTCAAGTTGATGGTCATATTCATTGCATATTTTATGATAATGTGTCCAAATTGGGCACGTAGGTGCATCTTGTTGTTACAAACAATGTTGAAAAGTAGAGTTTCTAATTTTTTGTATGAAATAATCTTTTATATTTTTTCTGTGTAAAAATGGGTATTTTTTTTAAGAAAGTACAAAACGTGGGTGTAAAATAGCACCACTTCAATTTTCACAGAAAGTAGACCATATTTGAAGGACAGTTCCCACGTATCATAGATTTTAGAGATTTCTAACTACTTTTGTACATTTAGTGCATATAATTCAAATTTAAATTGTAGTGTATAAAATGTTAGGAAATTTTTGGGTTAACAAATAATATTTATATCTTTTAATCACTGCATAGGCCTTATTCAAAAACAGAACAGAAGAAAGAAAAAGAGAAGGAAAGAAAGTACTTAAAAGGAAAAGAAAAAGAAAAATAAATATAATTATAATTGTCGAGCCTGAAAATATTTATATTGCACTAAATAATACTATGCGTTCTTATTGGTCAGTGAATCACACGTTGTAACCATTGGATTCGTCGTTGATCCAACGGCTGCGGTCCTGCGGGTGCCCTATCCTTTATCTTCCCTCTCTCTCCTTATCCTTTCACACGCTCGCCTGGCCATCGAAGCCGCCGCATGCCACGCCGCAAGTCACCGTCGCTAGCCTGAGGGCTTCATGCCGCCGCCGCTCGCCCCTTTCTTTGTAGGTCGCTGACCTAACCGTGCCCCTCGGGGATGTTCGGTCCTCCCCACTAGGCCCGAGGAAGCGGCCATGAGGAGCGCGCAGCCGCCAGAACCATGGGCAGATCCAGCCGGCGCCGTCGGCAGCCATCCCTCCCTTCGGCGGCCATGAAGAATTGAAGAGTCTTGAGTAGCACGAGCGCATGGACGGTGCGCACCTCCCGTGATAGGAGCCACCGGTCCTCGTCATCTGCTAGCATCCACGAGGAATCGATCCATCGTCCATATGTAAGCTAGCTTCCACAATAATCCATCCAGCAGGCTGCTTGCTTGTATGTGTACTAGAGGAAACGGGAGCAAGATGCGTGGCCGGCGTCGAGGGTACATGCCCGCTGCTAATTTATTCTCTGGTAATAATAGTAGTACTTGTTGTTCCTCCCGTGGTGGAGATGTACATACCTGAGTACTCATCACATATCCGTACATACTTCAATACTCTCAAACTAGCACGTACACATACATACGCGAATACCTGTGCGATTTTTTTTAATTCAGCTAAATAGGTCTACCGAGTGTCAACTTCGGCAAAGGCTTGCCCCTTTGCCTAGTGTTGCACTCGGCAAACTACGTACAGTAGAGATTGTGAGGAGCAACACGGACATCTACTTTACTGACAGGGAATGTGTGTAATACATAGTGCTTTTCATGGTAAGGGTTCTAGTAGATGTATGATTATTTTAGTGTAGTATATCCCAATAATCACTATGAAAATACAGCAGAAGCTTTTCTATTCATTTCCACTTTTAATTTTTATATATCTCGCATCTCAATCTCATATGCTAGTTTGATATAATCGAATGGGTGATAGCATCACCTTGTACCAAGTACCCATCCTGGTTACTTTTTATTTAGGTAAATGTAAGATACCGCCACCTTTTTACCAAGTATCCATCCTGGTTACATTATGTGCAAAATAGGTTCTACCTGTAATTCCATATTTGTTGAATATGTGGTTTTACTGCGTGTTTATAGTCTAGCTTTTGGCTGTACATCTGTTTCCTTCTCAAGTTATTTATCATTCTACTCTTACAAAATGTTTGCGAGAAGCTCGGTTAGTGTCGATGCCTCAAGGGCTTATGCATATCAATTCCATGCTGCTTAAAGCCACGGTAATCATGGCTTCTAGTTTCCAGGTATATGTTTATGCAGTCATATGGACGCACTCCTTGACAATTCATAAGGAATGGTTATATTCTTTATAACTTTGCCATGGAATGTGTACTGTTATAAAACATCTTGCGGGTACATTGGTTAGGTACTAGAAGGCACACACACACACACACATGCCCAACACAACAACAAGCACACACATACAACACAACACAAGCAAAACATAGATGCTCTGCTCCTAATTTCTCAATAGTATGATGATGCCTTTGCACTGGGGGCCACTTTGCATGTGCTTGCTCATGTACTGACCTGATTGATAGGTGTTTGTGCTGCTGTGTTCAACTAATGTCCAGATACAACAAGGTAGTCTTCATTTGTACAAGAGCTAAGTAGAACTGTCTCAACTCTTTTTCGTGTGGTTGCTTACCACACATTGTCCACTTGGTGACTGTCGAAACTCTCAATACAATAGCGCAGTAGTTTATTACTATGTGGGATTAAATGAGATTATCTGGGCAAGCAGACACAACATGGTTGATTGTGGGCTGCCCACAAACACCCGCATAACACATGCGTGCTGGTTTGGGCATTCCTCTATTAGTCCCACTTGCAGCCTGAATGTGTATCCCTAAGTAAGTGAATGGTCGTGCATATCCATTGAAATATTGTTCATGCAAATGCTGTTATCATTGTCGTTGAATAACATTGATCATAATATTGGTTGCATCCAAAGTAGTTTTAAAGACTACATATCCAAACCAGCGGAATGTTGCATCTGCTACTATTCGAAGCACTGGTTTAGAAACTATGGTTGGTGATATTTAGTTAGGTGCTGAATTTTCACTTGTGTGCAGAGATGAACCAATTCTGGATAATGAGTTAGTAAGGTAAGTTTCTGATTGCAAGAGAATTGATGGCACTTTTACTTCAGGATACTTAATTGCCCGACCTTTAGCTTTTGTAAGTTGGAGTCTTTTCTTCCATATACAAAATTATATTTGTATACATTTAATCACATAATCATAAGGTCCATTTATTTCTTGCATATTCAAAAGAAGCATAATTGATTTGCAGCTGAATTCTTTGGTTGGATGAAAAAGCAAATAACTGTAGTATACATTGATAGATAGAAAAATATAATAGCATTTAGAAGATCTTTTTCTTTGGTTGAATTGATGTAAATGCTATGGTGTAGTATTCTCCATTGATGTGTTCTTTATTGTAAAATTGATATGAATGATATGTTTTTCAATCAGTAACAGTGGTATCCCACGCTCTTGTATATTCATAATAAATACCTTGATTTTTTCAGTTTGTGTATGTGTTGTGCTTCAATTTCTCTATCATTTTAATGTTGCCAAGCATCATAATAAAATAATTAACTATTTGAGCAGTTGCAGTGATTTTATTAAATAAATATATATTACATAACATGCCTATCTACTTTTGTGGTTAATAATTAATAAATGCATTAGTTATGTTGCCATACTAATGTAGTAGTGTTACTGATGGTGTTACTATAGTTACAAAATGTGATACAAGTGTTGTGTTATGATATTTGGATATTATGTTACAACTTGTGTTACTATAGTTACAAAAACATGTTACCACAATGTTCTACATCTACAAAATATGTTACTATGGGTGTTACTATACTAATCAAAATGTGTTACCAACACGTTTGATAACACATAATATGCATGTTACTATAACATAATTGTAACACAATTTTTAATATATGGTAACAATTACTATATGTGACAGCGGGCACGACTTAGTAACACGGTCTAATGGAACACATTTCAAAGTGTGTTACTATGTGGTCTAGTAACACTATTTTGGGCCTATAGTAACACAACACCGTGTTACCAAAACTTTGTCCTGTTGTAGTGGACGATTACTGGTCTTGTTAACGGTTGCCTAGGATAATTCTGCACACCGACCCATCATTATTCCATACTCGTTATTTATAATATTTAGGAATATATTCTAACTTTATGATAACAGCACATACTTTTATATTTTAGCTATTCGATACCATGCAAAGTTATCCTCTGCATACCCACAACATAGTTTTATTTCTCGTTTCTAGTTGGAAGCAAACGTTAAAGTGCGTGAGAGTCGTGTCGATGGCAGATAGGACTTGAGAGAATATTGATCTTACCTTTAGCTCCTTGTGGGTTCGACACTCCATATTTATCACTTTCACCATTGGGAATTGCTACGATGATTCCCTGCACTTGGGGATTATCATTGATGCTGACAAGGAAGTATTGTGGATGAAGAACTTCCTGCAGGAACTGGACATGAAGCAAGATAAGTATGTACTGTTTTACGACAGTCAAAGTGCTATTCACCTTGACAAATTCAAGCTATCACTCTCAAACCAAGCACATTGATGTGAGGTATCATTAGATTCGAGATGGTGTGAGTTCCAAGTTGTCACAACTTAAAAATGCCCATACCGATAACAATATTTTAGATATGATGACCAAGATACTGACAAATGAGAAGCTAAAAGCATGTTGCAAGGTAGTCGGCATGGCGGTGCTCCCCTTATGAGCTGGAGGGGGAGATTTGTTGGGATATCCTCCTCGTATGGGCTCTGGGGGGATGACACTTTGTGGCCTTTTATGCAACCAAAATGTGTGAAAGAGTCCACTACCCATTAGAGTTATGACCTAGGGAATTTTGGACTTTGCGAGTGAGGGAAGGGGGTGTATACCCTCCCATCGAGCATCCACCAAGCATAGTGAGAAATCTGATTGAGCGTCCATTGGCGAAGGGAGAGAAAGCCAAGAAAGAGAGGGAAAGAGAATACGATTGAAAGAAGAACCTTGCCATCAAGCATAGGGAGCTCCGCGCGAAGGGTGTGATGATCTGATTTACCACATTGCCTTCTTCAAGCTGCAATTCCATCATCTTTGGTGATGTTAGAATAAATCCGAGGTGCTCCGTCAATCTACCGAGGACCAAGCAATCCAACGAACACAACACCGAGATTTGTTAACGAGGTTCACTATCATGGCTACATCCCCGGGGCTTGATTACGAGCGCTCCTTCCTGTGACACCGTCACAACACCGCACACCGACCACCCGGGCGTCGGCACATGCCGCTCGTTTGCTTGCAAGACTTCCAGGAAACAGCACCACCTCCAAGAGTAAACATATACCCAGTTGTGGCCTTCATCTCACCAGCATCAGAGATCCAATTCGCATCACTATACCCTTCAAGTACCGACGGGTATCCGGTATAGTGAAGTCCATAGTTCATAGTACCTTTCAGATAGCACATAACTCTCTCAAGAGCACGCCAATGTACCTCACCCCGTTTGGAAACAAATCGGCTCAATTTGCTAATAGCAAATGCGATGTCAGGCCTCGTTGCGCTCGCTAGATACTGGAGTGAACCAACAATCTGAGAGTATCTCAATTGATCTATAGTTGTGCCTTTAGACTTTCGAATCAGCACACTAGAATCATATGGTGTTTGAGATGGTTTGCAGTCCGAATATCCAAAGCGACTCAACACCTTCTCAACATAATGGGATTGCAGAAGTGTAATCCCGCCCTCATCATCTCTCAATAGCTTGATGTTCAAGATAACATCAGCCACTCCAAGGTCCTTCATCTCAGAGTTCTAAGATAGGAAAGACTTAACCTCCTCGATCAACTTGAGATTAGTCCCAAATATCAGTATGTCATCAACATACAAACACAATATAACTCCTTCGCCCCCACCATAGCGATAGTATACACATTTGTCGGCCTCATTAACAACAAAGCCAACAGATGTCAACGTTTCATTAAACTTGTCATGCCATTGCTTAGGCGCTTGTCTCAGGCCATACAAAGATTTCACCAACTTACACACCTTTCCTTCCTGACCATCTATCACAAAGCCATCAGGCTGTTGCATATAGATTTCCTCCTTTAGCTCTCCGTTCAGGAAAGCCGTCTTAACATCCATCTGATGAATGAGAAGACCATGCGAGGCCGCCAACGAGAGTAATACTCGAATGGTGGTCAGTCTGGCCATAGGTGAATAAGTGTCGAAGAAATCTTCTTCTTCTTTCTAGGCGTGGCCCTTGGCCACAAGCCTAGCCTTGTACTTTTCTATCGTACCGTCGGGCCTAAGCTTCTTCTTGAACACCCACTTGCATCCCAATGGTTTGCAACCATAAGGACGTTCAGTAAGCTCCCAAGTCCCGTTAGCCATGATGGAATCCATCTCGCTATGGACCGCATCCTTCCAGTAGTCAGCTTCTGGAGATGCATACGCTTCTGAAATAGAAGTGGGATTATCCTCCACGAGGTATATGAAGAAATCATCACCAAAAGTCTTTACAGTCCTTTGTCTCTTGCCCCTAGCAAGGGTTTCCTCATTATCCTCCTCAGGATTTTCATCATGTGCTTGTTTATAATATTCCATCGGAATGGCAGGTTTAGGAGTCTCCTCAGATTCCTGTCTAGAAGTGCTTTGTACATCTCTCATGGGGAAAATGTCCTCAAAGAATGTAGCATCCTTCGACTCCATAATTGTACCGACCTTCATGTCAGGTACCTCATATTTCACTACTAGAAATCTATAGCCAACACTATTCATAGCGTAGCCCAAATTAACACAGTCCACAGTCTTTGGTCCAAGCTTACGCTTTTTGGGGATCGACACATTAACTTTCGCCAAGCAGCCCCAAGTACGTAAGTACGAGAGTGTTGTCCTTCTCTTGGTCCACTTCTCATAAGGAGTGATCTTGTTATCCTTTGTCAGAACTTTATTCAGGACATGACATGATGTCATTATAGCCTCCCCCACCATGCCTTGGATAAACCCGATGTATCTAACATGGCTTTAACCAAATCAGTTAGAGTATGGTTTTTCCGCTCGGCAACCCCGTTTGACTGGGGTGAGTAGGGAGGCGTCCTCTCGTGAATAATTCCGTGTTCCGCACAAAAGGCATCAAACTCTTTCGAGAAGTACTCTCCACCACGATCTGACCGGACTCGTTTAATTTTCTTTTCAAGTTGATTCTCAACTTCTGCCGTATAGATTTTCAAGTAGTGTAGAGCCTCATCTTTAGTATTTAACAGATACACAATATCTAGTGGAATCATCTATCAAAGTCATGAAATATTTCTTTCCACCTTTAGTCAACACACCATTCATCTCACAAAGATCAGAATGTATGAGTTCCAGTGGCGCCAAGTGTCTCTCCTCTGCTGCCTTGTGAGGCTTGTGAGGTTGCTTAGATTGCACACATGAATGGCACTTAGAACCTTTGGCTAAAGTGAAACTCGGGATTAAATTCGATTTTGCTAGCCGCGTCATAACGCCAAAACTAATGTGACAAAGACGTGAATGCCAGACTTCAGATTCATTAACACTCAAATGAATATTGTTCATGACTTTATTACATAGATCTGTAAGAGAAAGGCGGAACATGCCTCCGCATTCATAACCCTTTCCAACAAATAGTCCATATTTTGTAACAACTAATTTATTAGACTCGAATACCAACTTAAACCCTTCTCTACATAGAAGGGAGCCACTAACGAGGTTCTTCTTGATGGCGGGGACATGCTGCACGTTCTTCACCGCACGATCCTTCCCAAGTAAACTTCAAATCGGCCGTGCCAACACCAAGAACGAAGCACTCACGCAATTCCCCATCAAGACGGACCCGTGACTGTGGCCTGATAAGAAGAAAACAATGAAATGTCAGCACACACATGAACACCTGCACCTGTGTCGACCCACCAATCGGTGGACGGCCAAACTGAAAATACAGCAAATAAATTACCGTACCCAGATGCACCACTCTCATTGTTACTCACAATCATATTGACAGACTTGAGTCTTGCCCTGGCTTCTTGTACTTGTTTGGGCACTTGTTGGCCCAATGTTCAACCGAACCACAAGTAAAGCAGCCTTCATCCTTCTTGTTCTTCTTGAAGGTCTTCTTACCCTTCTTCTTAAAGTCGGCATGTTGGACATCGTTCTTTCCCTTGGGCTTGTGGGAATTGGAGTTCTTCTGATGCACCATATTGGCCATAGAAGTTCCTTCGACCCCTTTTCCGTGCGAGTCCTTTGCCCTTCAATTCTGCTCAACACTCAGATGGCCAATGACATCCTCCATAGAGAATTGACGCCTCTGATGTTTCAGAGTGGTGGAAAAGTTCCTCCAGGAATTGGGGAGCTTAGCGATTATGTAGCCCGCGACAAACTTGCCCGGTAACTCGCACTTAAGAAGATCAAGCTCCTTAACAATGCATATTATCTCATGAGCCTGCTCCAACATAGGACGGTTTTCAACCATCTTGTAATCGTGGAACTGCTCTATAATATACATCTCGCTCCCTGCATCAGCCGCCCCGAACTTAGATTCGAGCGCCTCCCACAAGTCTTTGGCAGACCGCACATGCAAATATGCATCAACCAGCTTATCTCCAATCACGCTCAGAACTGCCCCGAGGAACACGACAGTGGCATCCTTGAACGCCTTCTCCTGTTCAGGAGCGATCGTTCCTGTAGGAGTCACACCGGCGACCCAGAACACGTTCATGGCCGTGAGCCATAAGGTGGTTTTAGTCTGCCAACGCTTAAAGTACGTCCCCGTAAACGGGGACGGTTTCAGTGCAGCAGCAAAACCAGAATTCGAAAAACTCCTACACATATTAGGTTTTTGGATTGATGAGTAAATAGGCAATTTTTCGATTAAATTAATCCATGAATAAATCATGAGCGTGACATGGACAACATTGATAACACATTGATTACGATCTAACAGAGCATGTACTACGCACATAGTAGAAACATCTACGCATATTGCTAGTACTGCTACAACAGAAAGAAACACGAGAGGGATAAACGATGTATACCCTCCAATCGGCCACGCGGCAGCGTTGTGGTGGCAGCAGCCGCGACATCCTCAGCGGCCTTCTTGTCGTCCTCGGCCTTCTCAGCGGCGGCATGGTCGGCGTCGGTCGACATGGTGATGACGAAGGTGATGCAGACGTAGATGAATAGAAGCGAGCAGACGCGTAGTCGCTACCCAAAAACCTAATCGCCCCTCTCCTGTACAGGATCCGGAGAGGCGGGGTTTCGGAGGCCTGCTCTCCCGTCAATCGTGTACGTGGTGAACAGGACGGAGTCACCGGCGGCAGCAGCAGCAGAGGAACAACATGGGCGTGGAGGCGGAGATGGAGATGCGTTCTGTTTTCGCGGCGGCTAGGGTTGGCAGCGCCCCACTGTAAGTGCATCTAGTGCCCCTTAGTGATTTTGGTGGATTGAAGACTTATAGGTTAAGGAACTAATGCGTTTGTGAGTGTACACAGGTCTATAAGTCTATGAGGAGTTTGATATTTACAGAGAAAGTCGACCCTAAAAATGAAGTTCTTCGACTAAAGACTTTGATATTCTGAAGACTTTCTGAAGACTTTGAAAGTGAAGAAATTGGTGTGACCTTGAAGACTTGGTATTCATTTGAGGAACATGAAGCGTGAAGACTTTTGTTTTCGTAGTTTCGTTTTCTCTTTCTTGAGTCATAGGAAACACCGTACTGTTAAAGGGGGTCTAGGAAATACTAAGGAAAAATTTCCATGTGATGCTCAACTCAAAATCCTACACCTACCAATCCCTTCGAGTGAAGCCTTTGGAAAACTCATATAGGTCAGTCAATTTCTTCAAGGATGTAGACGAAGCTCTTCCGGTCATTGAGAATTTTGTTCGACCGAGGAGTTAGGAATTCGCCAAAGGTCAGATTGCCTACACAAAGTGAGGAACATGATAGCCACGAGGAATTTGAGATTCAAATTTCCGACCGTTCTTGTCTTCTTGGCCACCTGTCCCAAAATATCTTATCCACCTAACGGTCATATCATTGAAGGGCATTTATGTCTTATCATGTCGGGCTGCTCCTAGGCTATAAATAGCCGCCCCTACAACCACTAGCTGGTTGGCTGCTCCGAGAGAAACTTGACACTTGTCATTTGAGAGCAACCCATCCTCCGAGGACTTTGAGCGAAAATCATCGAGTGAGGAAAACCCAAAAACCAAACCCCTACAAACCCAAAGTGATTGAGCATCATCAAGAGATTGATCCTGCGTGGATCCGACACTTGTTACCTTTGAAGACTGTGCTTCTTCCAGACGGTTAGGCGTCATGGTCTAGAGCATCCAAGAGGAATTGTGGATCGCCGAGTGACCAAGTCTGTGAAGGTTTGGAAGTCGCTCAAGACTTACCACGAGTGATTGGACGAGGTCATGTGACCTTAGTTCAAGGAGAATATGGTGAGGACTTGGTGTCCCGAGCTGCGTGCTCAGCGATTGGGTGTCCGGACTGTGTGTCCTCGAGTTTAAATACTCAGCCGCTCCAACCAGACGCATAACCGAGACAACAGCTTGGAACTGGTCTACCAAATCATTGTCTTCACCAACCTTACTGGTTCTATCTCCTCAACCCTTTCATTTCCTCATTACTGTGTTGAGTGTTTATTCATATCTGTGTTTGAAGACTTTGACTGAAGACTTTCTCAACTTCCTCAGTTCATTTTCTTCAGTCTGTTTGTCTTCATCTTGAGTTATCTTGTGATTACGCTTTCTGTACTCTGTGCTAGTCTTCATTTCATCATGATGACCATGCGTGTATTCTGTTATGCTTACTTCTGAGTACTTATTCCGCTGCAAGTAGTTCTTCGCTAAGGAATTTCCTCACCAACAAATTCCTCATTGAAGAATTCATAAAATCGCCTATTCATCCCCCTCTAGTCGATACAACGCACTTTCAATTGGTATCAGAGCAAGGTACTCCCTTGTTCTGTGTGATTTTGGTTTAACTACCTGGAGTTTTAGTTATGTCGACCGCAGGTATGATCAAGGTCTCAGCAGGGTGTCCTACCTTTGATGGGATGGACTACCCCTACTGGAAGAACAAGATGCGAATGCATCTTGAAGCAATTGACAACGATCTCTGGTATGTTGTGGAAAATGGTGTTCCCTCAGTCACACCTTCTCTGAACGCTGCTAACGTGAAGAGATTCAAGCAACTCGATTCTCAAGCGAAGAATATCATATGTGGCCATCTGAGCAAAAGTCAATATGGAAGAGTGAGTGCTTTGGAATCTGCCAAGCTCATCTGGGACAGGCTGTCCAAAGTGAATGAAGGAGTCTCAACTCAGCTTGACTCTTGAGTTGATGTTCTTAGGATTCTATTCAACCTCTTCAAAAGACTCGACAAAGAAAATGTTCAACAAACCTTCGATCGCCTCACTGACATCTCAAATGAGCTTCAAGCACTTGGCGCCACTGACATCACCGACCATGAGGTGGTGAAGAAATTGTTAAGATCGCTTGATTTCTCATTTGATACTCTGGCACTGATGATACAAGAGCGTGCTGACTACAAGTCACTTGATCCAGATGATATCCTCGAGAGGCTAAATACTCATGAGTTCCGACTTATTTGAAAAGAGAGATCTCTATGGTTCTAGCTATGGAAAAACACGTGCCTCGAAGGCCAAGGCTGTATGCGAATCTGAGTGTGAAGACTCGGTAGTAGCCTTGGAGATCCTGAAGAATTAGGCGAGGAGCTAGCACTTTCGTGAAGAAATTCTAGAAGTTCACGAGACGTGGTCGTTTTGGAAAATCCTCAAGGAGCAGTGATTCCTCATCCAGTGACTATAAGAGAAGACTTTGTCACAAATGTAAGAAACCTGGTCACTACATCCAAGATTGTCCTCGATGGGAAAAGGAATTAAAGAAGAAGAAACACAAGGATTACAGTTCTGATGACGCGAAGAAGAAGAAGAAATCATCGAAATCTTCATCATCAAAATCCTCAAAACCTTCTTCTCACAAGAAGGACAGCTCCAAAAGGGCTCGGGCATTCATTGGCAAGGAAATGGACTCTGAAGCTGAATCTGAGGAACATGAGGAAGAGGAGGCATCAGAAGAATCTGAGTCTGGTGTGGCGAGTCTAGCTCTCGCCATCGCTTTCGTCGACAAGTCCGTCTTCAACTCAAGAAAATGACCTCACCAACAATGCTGATGAAGATAGTGATGACTACACTCCCACCTATTGCTTCATGGCAAAGGGTGCCAAGGTACTCAATTATACCTCCTCTGAATCTAGTGAAAATGAATCTGATGAAGATCTAAAGCCCAGTTACTCAAGACTTGCTGAAATTGCTGTAAAACAACAAAGGGCTTTGGAAAAGGTTCAAAACATGCTAGATAAGAGTGATGATATGTTAGGTGAAGAAATGGATCGCACTAAAGCCTTGACTGAAAATCTTCAGAGACTTCAGTCTAGGTTTGACAGCCTTCAAGGTCATCATAACACTCTCTTATCTGATCATGAGAAACTTTCTTATGAATTTCTTCAAAGAAAGCAAGATCTTGAGAAGCTAAGAGTGAGTTATGAAGATCTTCAGAAGGAGCGCGATTCATTACTTGCTCAACAAATCAACACTTCTCAGGAAGAATTTGTTCCTCCATGCTTAAAGTGCATCGAACGTGAATCTGCTAATTCTTCACCTGAATGTTCAAATGCTTCAACTGTTACAAATTCTTCACACCTCTCTGTTATCACTAATTCCTCATCCGAGGACATTGCTAGTATCACTGACGATGCATGGCTGAAGGAATTATACATGACAGGCATGTACAAAATCCTCAAAGGGCATCAGACTCTTTGTGATGTGCTTAAAAAGCAGATCCTCAACAGTAACCCTAGGAAAGAGGGTATAGCATATGAGAGGAAACTCAATCCTCATGTTACATATTGGAAGCCCGAGCGGTATCCCAAAACCTCATGGGTTGCCGCAAAGGGACCTCGATTGATCCATCTAATTTATCTGGCTTTTCATGCGAATCTCCTCATTCTTCTGATGAGTCATTTGACTCCAACTATAAACTGTTCAAAAATCAGAATGGTGAAGTATTTGCTAGATATGTTGGCACTAACTGCAGGAACGGTTCCCATATGAAGAAAATCTGGGTTCCCAAGATGTGCCTTGAAAGTCTTCAGGTGAATGTCCTCATGACACCACCTGTGAAGAATAGGAACCCCAGATCAAATTCTTCATATGGACCAAATTCTTCATATGGATCCAAGTCCTCATACGGACCAAATTCCTCACGTGGATCAAATTCCTCAAAAGGATCAAAGTCCTCATATGATTATCATCGTGCTAACAACTCTGTTTTGAGGGTAGAGCTAAGGGCTATGAATATGTACATTATTCTTCAAACCAATATGTTCATAAGTCCTCGAAGAATTTCTCTGCTTATTCATATGCTTACCCTAACCCCTCTTATGTGAAACGAAATGGTTTGGCTTCTATGCCACCATTCTCGTATGGTGCTCGCAGAGTAATGAACTCTTTGCCACCCCTTCAGATGTGGGTGGTGAAGAAAAAGAACTAATCTCTTCTGCAGGGTCAGGTCTCCAGACGTGCCTTAATGTCTGAAGAATTTGCTGGGGACCTGACGAAAATGCCTGAAAGGACGCAGGCTAATCATGATGAAATGAACTTTCATTTCACACGTCCTCATACTGCTTATCTGTTAATACTGACTGATGAAATTCATCTGATGAACTTGATATCATATTCTTCACTGATGAAGTATATGAGATCGTAAGTTGTACTAATTCATCTGCAGGATGATCAACCCAAAGCCACTGAGTGGGTTCTCGATAGTGGTTGTACAAATCACATGACTGGTGACAAGAATCTATTGATGGATGCTCCCTTATCACCGTCACATCTGAAGCATATCATCTTTGCTGACAAAGGCAAAAGTCAGGTATTGGGTCTTGGTAAGGTTGCGATCTCTAAGGATAAACACATGGACAAAGTCATGCTTGTTGAGTCCTTAGGATACAACCTCATGTCAGTCTCAATGCTTTGTGATCTTGATATGGTTGTTATCTTTGGCAAGTATTGTTGCGTTGTGATTATGGAAGCTGACAATTCCAAAGTCTTCGAAGGCTTTAGGAGAGGAGACTTGTATATTGTTGATTTCTCTACAGGACCACAACCAGCCGCGTGTCTACTTGCAAAAGCTTCAGAAGGCCGGCTATGGCATCGACGACTTGGTCACGCAGGCATGAGGAATTTGCATACGCTTGCAAAGAAGAAGCATGTCATTGGCACTGAGAATGTCAAATTCCTCAAGGATCACTTGTGCGGAGCCTGTGAAGCTGGAAAAATGACCAAGGCCAAGCATCCAGTGAAGACTATCATGACCACTACTCGTCCCTTCGAATTGCTTCACATGGACCTCTTTGGTCCCAATCATTACTCAGCTGTCGTTAATGATGCATCTCTATATGGCTTTGTTATTGTTGATGATTACTCTCGTTACACATGGGTACACATTGTTACTTACAAAAATCAAGTGCAGGAAGTCTTCAAACGATTTTCTCGAGGGCTTCAACTAACTTTGGTGTGAAGATCAAACACATCAGGAGTGGCAATGGAACTGAGTTCAAGAATTCCGGTCTTGATGACTATCTTGATGAACTTGGTATTACTCATGAGTTATCTGCTCCTTATACTCCTCAGCAAAATGGCGTCGTGGAGCGCAAGAACAGAACTCTTGTTGAGATGGCTCGCACTATGCTTGATGAATACAAAACACCTAGTCATTTTTGGATTGATGCAATTGATACTGCGTGCCACATCATCAACAGAGTATATCTTCACAAATTCTTCAAGAAGACTGCCTATGAACTCCTCAACGACAAGAAACCCAATGTAAGTTATTTCAAAGTCTTGATTGCTAAATGCTGGATTAGAGATCCTCATCACAATTCTAAATTTGCACCGAAAGCACATGAAGGTTTTATGCTTGGTTACGGAAAGGACTCGCACACCTCTGAGTCTTCAACATCGCTCTTCACAAGATTGTTGACACCGTAGATGTGCGGTTCGATGAAACTAATGGCTCGCAAAGAGAGCACCTACCTTCGTGTTAGATGAACCAACACCGAGGAATCTATCAAGTTCAAGGCAAATGAGGATGTCATTCCCTCTTGAAGAAACTTCTTTGGAGAATTCATTCTGTCTGCGAAGAGCGTCGAGCTGATGCACTGAAGATAATCTTGAAGGCAGGTGGTCTTTGAGGAAAATGATCAAATTCCTCGACGACAACCAACTCATCCTCGTGTTGCAAAAGAAGTGCAAGTTGACAAGATCATCGATGACATTAAAGCGCCAGCCCTCTCACACGCTCAAAAGCTTCACATTTATCTAACTTTTGTGGGCACTATGCTTTTGTCTCTATCACAGAGCCCACTAAGGTAGATGAAGCATTTCTGGAGCCTGAGTGGATTCAGGCTATGCAAGAAGAATTACATCAGTTCGAGCTCAACAATGTCTGGGAACTGGTCAAACGTCCAGATCCTCGCAAGCATAATATCATTGGCACAAAGTGGATCTACCGCAACAAGCAAGATGAAAATGGCCTTGTGGTGAGGAATAAGGCACGACTAGTAGCTCAAGGCTACACACAAGTTGAAGGAATTGATTTCGATGAAACTTTTGCACTGTTGCTAGACTTGAGTCTATTCAAGATATTACTCGCCTATGCTAACCATCACAATATCACTTTATATCAAATGGATGTGAAAAGTGCATTCCTCAATGGTAAGCTTGAGGAAGAAGTATATGTTGCTCAACCCCTGTGTTTTGAAGATCCAAAGAATCCTCGACAAAGTCTTGAGACTTAATAAGGCCCTCTATGGTCTCAAACAAGCCCCACGGCGTGGTATGATACATTGAAAGAATTCTTCGTGAAGAATGGCTTCACACCAGTTCACTCGACCCTACTCTCTTTACTAAATCTTATGATGGTGAACTGTTTGTGTGCCAAATATATGTTGATGATATTATCTTTGGCTGTCTTGACCAACGTTATAGTGATGAATTTGCCTATATGATGAGTGAAGAATATCAAATGTCTATGATGGGAGAGTTGAAATTCTTCTTAGGTCTTCAAATTCGTCAACAACACAATGGCATATTCATATCTCGGAGAAATACCTCAAAGATGTCCTGAAGAAATTCGGCATGCAAGATTGCAAAGGCGTCAAAATTCCTATGCCCACAAATGGCCATCTATGCAATCGATGAAAATGGTATTGACTTGATCACAAGGTATACCGCTCCATGATTGGTTCTTTATTGTACTTATGTGCATCTAGGCCAGATATAATGCTTAGTGTTTGCATGTGTGCCCGATTTCAAGCAACACCGAAGGAATCACACCATAAGGCTGTGAAGCATATTCTTCGATATCTAGCTCACACACCAACACTAGGATTATGGTACCCCAAGGGCTCTACTTTTGATCTCATTGGATATTCTGACTCTGACTATGCTGGTGACCGTGTGGACCGCAAGTCAACATCCGGCACTTGTCATTTCCTCGGACGATCTTTGGTCTGTTAGTCCTCGAAGAAACAGAACTGTGTATCACCGCTCATCGCGAAGCTGAATACATTGCTGCTGGCTCGTGTTGTGCTCAATTGCTGTGGATGAAGCAAACTCTCAAGGACTACGGCATCAACGTGAAGAATGTGCCTCTCATCGTGACAATGAGAGTGCCATCAAGATTGCTCACAACCCAGTTCAGCACTCGAAGACAAAGTACATTCAAATTCGTCATCATTTTCTTCGTGATCATGTGGTGAAGGGCGACATCTCTATCGAGCACGTGAAGACTGAAGAACAGCTAGCAGATATCTTCACTAAGCCCTTGGATGAGAAGAGATTTAGCAAGTTGCGGTGTGAGCTAAATATCTTAGAATCTTCGAATGTTCTTTGAAAAAGACACACATCCTAACACTTATGCAAAATTGATGACTTAGATGTGCAACACATGAAGAAACGTTTCTTCAATCAATGAAGAATAACACTCTAAGTGTGAAGAAATTAATGAAGAATTTGATTCTCAGAACCCTACGACAATTGTACGCGGTGTCTGAAATCATCATTCTTATCTGGTGGGTGACACGACACCACCAAAGTTGAAAATCTTCAATTTGAGTTTTTCCTCAGTTTTGAAATTCTTCAGTTTTCAAATTCTTCAACTTTTCAAAATCTTCACTGTTTCCCTCGTCTTTCTTCATTGGCTATATATATATATATATATATATATATATATATATATATATATATATATATATATATATATATATATGAGTTTATGTCCTCTACAGCATTCACTTATGGCTATTTTTTCAAGTCGCTTTTTCTGCTAAGTGAATGTGATCGGACCCTTCCCCCTCTATGCTATACTCAACCCAATCTATTCACAAATTCTTCATGTGCGTTCTCTTTGAAACTCGTTCAAAATCTTCACTGTGTCCTTGACAGCTGAAGAAATTGTGAATGGAACTTTAAAACTGATCTTATCCAAACTTTCGGTTTTGCCGCTCAAACCGTTCCGCATCCCACGATGCATTATTTTACTCACCCACAATCGTACACGATCTCCACTACACAGTACGTGGATGACACATGTCGTGAGAAGGGAAATGGTCAGGGGCACGTTCGTCCTAAATCTTCAGGCGATCCGTTTTTCACCGTGTCTATAAATACCCCTCTTCCCTTCCTCACTTCTTTTACTCCGCTCGACCTCTCTCTCCCGCTCGAGCTCCTCAAACCCTAGCGCCCCCGCTACTCCATCGTCGCCGATGAGGAAAAGCTTCACTGCCTCGACCCGTCGCCGACGATACTTTCGCGCCGACCGCGGAAATCCTCACTCCGCCGCCGCCGTAGCTGTCTTCCTCCGCCAAGTTAGGGCGTGGAAGATTTGAACTGACGAACTTCCCAACTGTTCTTCTTAGTTCGTCGTGTTCTTCACTTCGGGTAATTAAAAGTTACTTTTATTACTCGCTTTGATTCTCAAACCTTCCTGAAAATCTTCAAAGGTGTTTATGCTTCAAATCTTCACACATATGAACACCTCAAACAAAATATGCTCTTGATTCGTTTCTCTAAGCAATTATTTTCTTCAAGATTCCTCAATTGTGTGGATCCTCGATCTGTACAACTCTGGAACCTAAGACAAAGAACGCTTAGTGAAATTCTTCAAGGCTCACCTGGTCAAAATCCTCAAAACTTGTTCTTTTTGAAAAACCTTCTGAGAAAGCATATGACCTCTCCAAATTCCTCGCAACTATACTCTGTTCACAGGTACACATGTCCGATGCTGAATCACTAGGTTCTAATCAACTTAACTCATTTGCAGCGTTCCTCGAAGAAAAACTGCATACTTCTTGAAAACTCAATTGTTCAAATTCCTCAACTGAAGAAAATGGCGACGGAAAGAAGCAATAGAAAGGAGGAAAGAAACACGAGGTTATGACTGCGTTTGAGATCCCCGAGGAAATCTATCTTGACTATTGCACACCTGACGAAGAAAACAAAAATCAGCGCAAGGTGCGTATTTAGAAGATTGAACGGAGATGGGCAAGGGAATGGAGGGAATACAGATATGTGACTCCAAAGTACATGAAGAAATTCGCTCTCAATCCTCCATGCCCAAGAGCTCCATTGGCACCTGGCCAAGTAGCTGATCCCACAAGCATCAAGCGTGGTGAGGACTTTCTGAAGAATGGGCTAAGCGCCAAGCTAAATTGGCAAGACAAGCCAAGGAGGCGGTGAAGAAATTCAATGAGGATTCTGCCATCGCTATCTCATCGAGGCCTCGGTGAAACCGAGGAAATCCATGCCAAAGAAGCCTGCTCATAAGCCAAGTGCTTCACCATCAGCGCCCTCACGGCCAAGTTCCTCAGCAGCACCCTCAAGGCAAATTCCTCACTGCCATACAGCTCCACCAAAGTCCTCAACAGCTCCGTCAAAGTCCTCGGCTCCTGTGCATCTGGCTACATGTCAAAGGACTGCTGGTTTCTCGATTGCCTCGTGTGTTTCAAAGACATTCCTCAAAGAAGCACCAATTTCATCATCCGCCCGACCACGATGAAGACCAAATCAACAGTGGGCGAGGTCCTCGGCCAAGTCCAAAGAAACAAGTTGCATTTCATGTGCCTTACGATGATGAAGCTTCTGATGAGGAACTTGCGGAAATCATCAGAGACCGTCAAGAAAGGGCCGCTAGAGCCAAAGGTACATTTGTGCCACTGCTGTTGGATCCAAAGAAAGTCCTCGATTATATTGATCTCTGCCACAAGGATCCCAATACCCCTATGCCTGACCTTCATCTGACCCCTGGACAAAGTCATATGTTGACCCATTTCACCGCTGAAGAGAAATGGAAGTTTGAAAAGGCAAGAGAGATCAAGAAGGCTCAATACAGAAAGGAGAAGTTCCTGAAGAAAAATGTTGTCAAAATGACACCTGAGGAGCTTCTCAAAGTCCAAACTGAAATTCAAGACCTCAGCAAAAACTTCGATTCCTATTATGCTGATTGGCAAGGAGCCAAGGTCGATTAAATCAATCGTGAAGAAATTCACAAATGTTGCTGCCCCAAGAACATGAAATTCCTCAAGCTGAAGCCTCGGCTCAGCCGATCAAGAACATGCTAGCACTCTTGATGACATTCAAAGGCCGATGAAAATGCTAGTTCCAGGGCTGATGATCCCATTCCAGCCGCTGAAGAAATTGCCAGGGCATCCACTAGTGGTGCACCTGAAGAAACTGAACAAGTCAGGGCAAATGCATCAGTTGCACCTGAAGAAATTCAACCTGATTCCTCAGCTCCTCCTGCGCCAACTCCAACTCCAATTCTTCCATCTGCCTCTGTGGTGAAGAAAACCAAGGCTGCAGAACGAGCTGTAGTGAAGAAAAGGAAGGCATCAGCTGTGTCACATTCTTCGTCTGCGAAGAAAAAGAAGCAAATGACCAGCTCATTCGAAAATCCAATTGATGCTGTTCCGATTTCCTCCAAGCCATCAAAGGACCTTGTTCCTTTTGGAGAAGACTATGAGATCCCAATCGGATCTGCTGAAGAACGTCATTCTGCCGCTCGTCAGAGCAGATTGATGAAGAAATTGAAGTGGGCGCAATCCCTTCAACCCCGATCATTTCCTCACCTATGCCTCGGTTCACGGTGAAGAGGCTGGTGTTGAAGAAATTGAAGATGAAGATGTGGATATAGGGTGCACCACACGGTGATGAATGATAACTTTTGGGAAAGTCGCATCCCAATACTCCTCTCTTCATCCCGCTCCAACAGATTCCTCGGTCCCTGCACAAACAGTCCAAATGGACTCAAGAAACTCAACCCACCTGCTCTGTGCATGAAGAAATTCCAGCCACTAGTGTTTGATGAACCTGCTTCTTCTTGATCCTCGGGCGCACGATGAGGAACAAGAAATTCCTTAGCTTTGAAGAACCTGAACTTGCGATTCACGAGGTGGTGATGCAACTCATCGACACCCCTCTGCCCAAGCAAAAGAATCCGTTCTCAAGCAAACAAAAGTTCAAGGCTGATGATTTCTTTGCCGAGCACGTATTCTTCATCGACTATAATCCATATGATTACTGCTTCGCATTAGGAAGAGGCGTTTACGGACTGCCAGCCAAGCCAACTTCTATTCCTCAGTGCTCTTCAATAAAGATAAAGTCTTCGATCATGCTCATATTCCTCATGTGGACATGGAGTCTCTGACAGGCTTTGAGCCAGTCCTCAGTGTTCTTCACGACGCATGACTTCTGAATTTCTGACCGATATCTCATGGTGGAATGAAGAACTCATTCTTCAGTTCTATGCAACGCTGCACATCACCGGAGACGCTGAAGACGTGAACTCATGGGTATTAGACTGGATGTCTAAAAATACTCACTACAAGGCACCAACAACTGAATTGCTTCGTGCTCTACCACTCTGTCCTCCACTTGATGGTGCACGTTGTATCTACAACGAACCAGAACTTTCAAATCACTATATGCAAGTGCTGATGAAGCCTTTGAAGCCAAGGCAGGCCCCAAGAACCAAATTCCTCGTCAAGGAATTATTATATGTGCCTCGGACTGTCTACCGGATTCGAGCGAAGACAATGAGTCCTATCAAAGGCC
Organism: Aegilops bicornis; assembly: GCA_021605145.1. Lineage (NCBI taxonomy): Eukaryota > Viridiplantae > Streptophyta > Magnoliopsida > Poales > Poaceae > Aegilops > Aegilops bicornis. The sequence goes on from CM038675.1 coordinate 733,036,602, forward strand.
ACGACTCGAATGATGAAGAAGTCGTTGGCATCATGAAGAATATGCTTTTCAACATCATCCATGGCGTTCCGTCAACTTCCATGATTTCTTCATGAGGACTCGGCAAACATTGCTATGTCACCATTTGAGCTGAAGCCTTATGCGCCTTGGATAATGAGATTCATCGGGACAAGGTCTTCACTCAATTACAAGGCTGATACTACGAACCACTGCAGCTACTTGCCCCGATTGAAGTCCTCAAGCGGACATTTACCTCGAGATGATGACAAGGGCAAGGCTACTGCTGTGATCGATGAAGGCATTCGTCCATTGGATGGACAGTTTAAAAGCAGCATCCTACTCCACCAATGATGACTACGCCACATGACTCTGCCGCAAATACCTCGGTCAAGCAAAGTCCTCAAGCTCTGCACCTGGGTGATGATCGATCGTGAGTTACTCCTCGGTCTTCATCGGAAGGTTGATCGTAATCATAAATGGGTCAAGCGTCAGTTTGGTTCATTTCTTCACAACATGACCTCAACACACAATGCAGTGAAGAAACACCACTACTACCTCCATGAAACCTTCAAACGCACCTGGGCTGTTCTTTCACATGTCTCTGATCGGAAGAACCGGCGTCCTTTGGGACTCAAGGAAGAATTTGACTGGTACGCACCTCCTCAGAAGAAATACAAGAAGGTCAAAGTTCCTTCCTTGGTGGCCAGCTCCTATTCTTCATCGCGCGACAATCGATGAAAATGAAGACTTGGGCGACACCTGGCAGGTCCTACTACAACAACCGACCCCAACAACGCTGGCGCTCCTTCTTCAACTTGAAATTCTTCAGGAGCGTTAGTCCTCAGTTTTGATCCTTTTGGTCATTCGATGACAAAGGGGGAGAAATTTGAGTTAGTCTTCAAGCGGGTCTAGTTTATTGCCTATAGACAATAATTTAAATTTATTAAGTTACAACTCTCGTTCTTCTGAAACTTTTTATTGGATCGAGTTGTAATCTTAAACCCGATGGTGCTTTGATACTTTTGATGCATTATGCTCTTGCACTATGCTCTGATTCTCTTGAGCTCCTTGAAGATCTTCATAACAAATCTATTTGAGCTCGATACTCTTGATGCGTTATTTTGCATGCTTGTTCCTCATTAATGTTATCGCATACGCATGCTGAATTACATCAAGCACCATATTTCATCATGCATTTCAAATTCTTCATATTATATGTCAAATGCGTGTATGAATTACAAGATATAGGGGGAGATCTCCATGATTCAACTCTTCAAATGTGCATTGCCTCAAAAGCAAATTCCTCACTATGCATATCTTCAGGGGGAGTTCTTCTATATCTTGCAATCAAATTCCTCATTATCAGTATTTACACTTCATATGTTTATCCCTGTTGAAAACTTAACCTATATTGTCATCAATCACCAAAAATGGGGAGATTGTAAGTGAATCTAGTGCCCCTTAGTGATTTTGGTGGATTGAAGACTTATAGGTTAAGGAACTAATGTGTTTGTGAGTGTACACAGGTCTATAAGTCTATGAGGAGTTTGATATTTACAGAAAAAGTCGACCCCTAAAAATGAAGTTCTTATTTGAAGACTTTGATATTACCAAGACTTTCTGAAGACTTTGAAAGTGAAGAAATTGGTGTGACCTTGAAGACTTGGTATTCATTTGAGGAACATGAAGCGTGAATACTTTTGTTTTCGTAGTTTCGTTTTCTCTTTCTTGAGTCATAGGAAACACCGTACTGTTAAAGGGGGTCGAGGAAATATTAAGGAAAAATTTCCATGTGATGCTCAACTCAAAATCCTACACCTACCAATCCCTTCGAGTGAAGCTTTTGGAAATCTCATACAGCTCAGTCAATTTCTTGATGTGAGACGAAGTTCTTACAGTCATTGAGGAATTTGTTCTGACTGAGGAGTTAGGAATTCGCCAGTGCGGATCGCCTACACAGTGAGGAACATGATAGCCCTGAGGAATTTGAGAGTCAAATTTCCGACCGTTGCTGTGCTGCGTGCCAGCTGTCCCAAAATATCTTATCCACCTAACAGTCATATCATTGAAGGGCATTTATGTCTTATCATGTCAGGCTGCTCCCTAGGCTATAAATAGCCGCCCCCTACAACCACTAGCTGGTTGGCTGCTTCGAGAGAACTTGACACTTGTCATTTGAGAGCAACCCATCCTCACGAGGACTTTGAGTGAAAATCATCAAGTGAGGAAAAACCCAAAACCAAACCCTACAAACCCAAAGTGATTGAGCATCAATTAAGAAATTGATCCTGCGTGGATCCGACGCTTGTTACCTTTGAAGACTGTGCTTCTTCCAGACGGTTAGGCGTCATGGTCTAGAGCATCCAAGAGGAATTGTGGATCGCCGAGTGACCAAGTCTGTGAAGTTTTGGAAGTCGCTGAAGACTTACCACAGTGATTGGACGAGGTCTGTGTGACCTTAGTTCAAGGAGAATACGGTGAGGACTTGGTGTCTGAGCTGCGTGCTTTCGGGCCGACCGGGTGTCCGGACTGTGTGTCCTCGAGTTTAAATACTCAGCCGCTCCAACCAGACGTACAACTGAGACAGCAGTTGGAACTGGTCTACCAAATCATTGTCTTCACCAACCTAACTGGTTCTATTTCCTCAACCCTTTCATTTCCTTATTACTGTGTTGAGTGTTTGTTCATATCTGTGTTTGAAGACTTTGACTGAAGACTTTCTCAACTTCCCCAGTTCAATTTCTTCAGTCTGTTTGTCTTCATCTTGAGTTATCCTGTGATTACACTTTATGTACTCTGTGCTAGTCTTCATTTCATCATGATGACCATGCGTGTATTCTGTTATGCTTACTTCTGAGTACTTATTCCGCTGCAAGTAGTTCTTCGCTGAGGAATTTCCTCACCAGCAAATTCCTCAGTGAAGAATTCATAAAAATCGCCTATTCACCCCCCTCTAGTCGATATAACGCACTTTCACCCACATATATATGTGCGGCCGCGCGTGGAGAGACGTGGGCTGAACCCACGTCCAAGTCGGTAGCCCATGATCCGACGTCTCAGATCGTGACCCTACCTGTCAAAGACTCTCCCTTCCTGACCGACAAAAAGAAGCGCATAGGAGTGAGCTCGGCTCGGCTCAATCCCGCAACCCGCGGCGCGGCGCGTCTTGACGAGGCGTGGCGAGGCAAGCGGAGGAGGAGGAGTGCGTGAGGGCTTCTTTTCTTCTCAAGCTCCAATAGCATGAGGGAGAGAATCCCTTATAAACCACTCACAACTCTCCTTTCAGTTCCAGGGTGGGACTAAACTTCTCACCACCTTGTCATGCCACCTACATGGGCCCTTAGAGACTAAATCTGAAATTGTCATATCGGCTCTAGGCCCATCTCATATTTCAACAGTCACCAACTTGAATCTGGTAATCGTCAACACTGCTTCAGCACCCCCTAAACAATTTGTCTGACCACCAATGCCTTGGCCTGTCGCTGTGTCCCGTGCTTACCGCATGCCTCGCGCTATCACTGCGTCGAGCCTCTGCTGTCTTGGTAGAGTCTCTAGGCCGCGGACCCACACCACTTAAACCCCTACTGCAGAGAACCACCAATCATCACCGACCGATGCCGAGTATCACGTCTTCATCAGACAACAGGTACCCAGTCCGATCCACGTGTCTCTCGCTTTCCCGCTAAAATAGGCTTCGACTCTCCATGAATTTACGTCGTAGCTCCTCCATCAGCACAAAGTTAAGTCGTCCATCAAACTCCAGCTCCACCTTCAACATGACTCCATGGTGGTTGTACGTGCCACCCCGCGCCCCGTCGACTCCAAGCTCTCATGTGCATGGTCTTGAATCAACACCGCGACATAGTCAGTCGAAGCCGCACAAGCCCTCAGGCATGCACCACGTGTTTCCACGCCCCAGAACTCGGTCACCATTAACATCACGCTCCTATGTCGTCGTCGCTGAAATCACCGCCGTCTTCTGCTTTGACCAACATCCATGTCGGTCCATCAGACTGTCCAGTCCGATCCAACCGAAATTATCCAACTACAACCATGCTTCACCTTGCGTCGTGTCCGCCCTGCACATCTTCGTGCCTTGCTTAATGCCCTGTGTATGCGTGATCCTTCATGACGTACTCCAGACTCTTCCTGAGCCTTATACGCATGCTCCACTCGCGCCCATTCTTAATCAAGTTGGCATTCCGCTACAAAATCAAGCAATCCTTTGCACCGACAGATGAATATCCCCCTTGATGCAACACTTAAAAATACGCAGCCCTCAAACCAAAATAAACATTGATCCAACCACCAATTGACATTGATCGCTCATGAATATGCGACTCCGCGTCTTTTATTTTCCGCAGTGTATCCCGCTGCCATTCTGTACAACACCGTCTACGTAACAGAGAGAACCCAAAAGGAAACGACATTGGCAGTCTCCCGTGCCCACATGGCACAAGCTGGCCCAAATCCTCCCCTTTCTTTTCTATCAGAGGCACAAGCACCCGATGACAAGCACACCACACCTGACGCCCCTTTTTCTTATCCAACAAATCTCACGTCTTGTACCAGCAGACTACCACGGTCAACCCAACCTCTTGTGCGTCCCCATGTTGCTCGCATTGCATTATTCCAGCTAAGGATAGCAATTTTACTCACGTGTACAGGTATCCGCGGATATCGTACCCGCATGGATAGGGTATGTGTACACTTTTATATTCATGGATAGTACTCATACCCTACCTGTTAAGTCATGAGTAAGATACAGATAAAACCTTGTAATCACGGCTATACCTATACCCTGTCCGTTTGTGAACTAATGTTAAATTCATCAGTTATTCATTAATTTGTCACGTGACTTGTCTACTCCTATTGACTTATGAGTATGTTGTACTCATGTACCTGTTATTGAGTTAAGATAATTGTTTTCTTTTCTTAAATGTGCTATCAATGAGTGTAAAAATGTGAACAATTCATACTATTTGTTCTACCTGATGGGTACCCAACGGATACGGGTATCCGTCGGGTATGGGTATGAGTAAAGTTTCATACCCATAGGTATAGGTATGGATAGAATTTTATACTCACTAACTATACGGGTATAGGCATTGTATTGCTCTACCCTGCTCACACCCTATCCATTGCCATCCTTAATTTCAGCGCGCCCAGGCTGCACCCGTATTGTACGTGCTCCTCCATGGACCTTATCTCAGCCCATAGTAACCAGCTGCTAGGCCGCCTTGGACCAGCTGGACCGCGTCGCTGCACATGATCTCCAGCACCGCCTGCCGCGTGCAACCATTGGACGCCTGCCCTTGCGCTCTGCCGCTAGCATCTCTAACCCACCACGTGGCTGCCGCCATGATCAATTAGATCAATCTATCTGCTGCTGTCGCTGATCGCTGAAATATCCTACCGTCGACTTAGAATATCGTGACATCATTGCTTTCGATCTCCCGACTCCCGAGCTGCCAACGAACTCGTCGTCAGCTCCATGGTCGGGTGCGAAGCCTATAATCACGATCCAACATGACGCTTAGATCCATCCTCCAGATCAATGAGTCCGCCTCGTAACCTAGCTCATGATACCACTTGTTAGAATAAATCTAAGGCGCTCCGTCGATCTATTGAGGATCAAGCAATCCAACGAACACGACGCCGAGATTTATTAACAAGGTTCACCATCATGGCTACATCCCCGGGGCTTGACTACGGGCGCTCCTCCCTGTGACACCGTCACAATGCCGCACACCGGCCACCCGGGCGCCGGCACACGCCGCCGGCTCCCCCCGCGTACCTGTGCTATTATATTGGCATAGGTTACATCATGTGTCTACCTCGCTATATATGAGAGGCCTGTGATACAAGTGTCCTACTTGGACACGACTCCATATCCTGTCTAAACACAAACTACAAGTCCAACTGTAATCTACCTTGTACAATAATATTCGACACAACTCTAACAGGTGAGATTGTTTCAACCCCTGGCTCTTGCAGCCCCGAATCTTATTGTTGCTACCCAAGATGCTGAAATCTTGATGTATAAGAGCCTCTACTACTACCTAGAGAAGAATTTGTCATGTCCCATATTCGGTAATAGTGAATAAGATTTGGGTGGCTTCAGCCCATAACTTTTACCCCTTTCCACATTAATATCTAGTGTCATATGTGTTCATGTTGTGTTGCTATCTAGAAAGTTTCTCCTGTCATGATGTGTGAGGAGCATGTGTTGCCGCAAAACCTATTTCCTCCACATATGCTGTTGCATATGACATTATATATTTCTTTCCGTGCTAAACAACGATCATTTGAATTAATACATGAAATGATGTTGAGATTACTTTGTTTCCCTGCAGTTTTAGACCACAAGTCTGTTAATTCCCAACATGGATAACGCTGATTGTTAGGGTCAGACACCTAACAATCGACATCTTAATCCCACCCTATGTACAAAATAAGAACTAGAAGTGGTTTCGCGCTTCACTGCACCGCCTAGGTTGTAAACTTGTTCCTGCAATCCGTGTCTTCCCTCATATTTTAAGTAAATTTTCCTTTTTTTTGCCTGCCCTCTTATTTTTAGGAACTTTCCACAAGTAACCAGGCCTGGTAAAGAATGTCCATATGACCAAAGTTTGGTGCATTCAATGCAATGGATGCAACTGACCATCGGCACGCAGCCAATGATACAACTCATCTCAAACCTCTTCAAACCTCATGCAAGTCAAAATCCTCTTCAAACCTCTCCAATCCCCTCCAATCACTTTGGTGAGGGGATTAATCGAACGGGACCTTATGAATGAAGGTTCCAGTTCCTTTTAGAGAACTTAGCTTCGAGTTTTTTTGCCGAAGTGGAAAGGTTGGGTCGACACATGCACTGATGCATGAATTAGCAAGGACGCTCTGACTATGATGTAGGGGATATGTTGGACTTCTCCAAAGACACATGATGCAACCCAAGACATGGAATCAACAAATCGATAGATGCACATGCATAAGACACATGATGCAACCTAAGACATGGAGTCAACAAATCGATAGATGCACGTGCATACTCGAGACCAATGTCACGTAAACTGGAAACCGCGCGCCTAGCTGATGGCAATCCTTGCCCGGTCAGCTAATTCTTTGACCCAAGGAAGGATCGTGGGATGGTAAGCACTCATCCAAAATTGCTTGTTCCAGGTGGATTGACTGATCCAAGGACCAGCGCAGACACCCGGTGTGTCTCCAGATCTCCCAAGACACCTATTGCAGGCTTCATCAGAAATTCAGAATCATCCCTGAGACGGAGAGATAATTTTTAAAAAATTAATGTGTTGAATTATTTATGTGTCCCCATTGAGCTGAAATATTCAATCCATTGTTGAGATCATATCTCACTGCCTGGCTGAAAAGCTTAAGGGAGAAAATATGTTCTGGCAACAATGTAAGGTGTCCTACATGGTTTTGGCACTTTCCCTGTAGTGGTAATTTGAATGTAAACAACATAAAAATGGCCAAGCTTAGTCCATGCACAGCAAGAAATCCAAAATTAAATGTAACACCCAACGCCACACTTTAATGTAGCAGTTCATAATCAGAAAGTTCAGCAACATAGAATGTTTGCAAGGCTTTCAAGGTTCTGCATAAATCACCTTTAATTTATCCAGCACCTTTCCAGGTTCTGCCATACATGATTTGACACAAGTCAGCCTGTACCCCATTTTTAGAAGAAAAAAAATGCTTATACGCCATTGAAAAACACCTAGTTTCATCGCAGCAACTGAAAAAAAAACTATTTATTAAGACTATTTATTCTATACGACTCGCTTCCAAAATCTCTCCATTCTTTTCCTTCACTGTTAACTGGGGGTTATAGAGCTTAAACCTAGTGGATAAAGTTCATCGTAAAAGAAATGGGTAAAATGACTATTTTGTTCAGGTTTTTTTTAAAGCATCAGTACAGACATAAGCGCTCATATACACGCGCATACACTCACCCCTATGAACGCACACGCGCACTCCCTACCCCTATGAGCACCTCCGAGAGACTGAGCCTTGCAGGTAGCGGTGCGCGAACACATTTGATTGAAGCGCATCAACAACCCACTAATGGCAGTAGCAAATATGAAGTTTCAGAAGTGAGTTTAATTAGCTTTAGGAACATTGAGTTTAATTTAACACGATTGTGAATTTTGAGCTTGCATATTTTTTTAATCTGCAGCTTTGCATTTGCCTACCATACAAGGAAAGTTATCTAATTATTACAAAAAAATGTGTTTGCATGACCGGTGTGATATGAGCATCTAAAACCTGGAAATAAAGACAAACCAAGTAGAAAGTAGCAAAGGAGTTGTTGCTCCCGCTAGGGTTTCCCCCCACCGCCGCCGCCGCCCTCCCCCGCTCCCGGTCGCCGGCGGGCGCGCCCCGGCTCCCCCTCCCCCTCCCATCCTCCCCCGTACCCACTGCGTCGCCACCCGGAGCGAGGCGACCGGGGGCTCCCCTTCCCTCCCCCTCCCAGCAGCCGCCCTCCTCTAATCCCCTCCCACAGCCGCCGGCGAAGGCCACTGGGCCTGGCTCGCGTGATGCCGCCGGCGGCGGCCCCGTTCCTTTCCTCCCCGCGCGGCGCTGTAGCTCGGGCGATGGCGCCGGCGGCGGTGCACCCAGGCCGGCGTCGGATCCGGTGGCGGCTCGTCTTCGCAGGCGGCGCAGCTCCGGGTGGCAAGGTGGCGGTGGCGTGGCTGCTTGGCTGCGGGGCGGCGCGATGGCTGGCGGCGGCGCCCTTCCGGCCCAGATCTGGGCCCTTTTGGGCCCCATCTGGGTCTGGGTGGGCCTGGCGTGTGCTTTCCGGCGTCATCTCCGGCGGACGGAGGTGTGGCTTGGGCCGGGGGTGGCGGAGACTGTTGGTGTCAAAAACGGCGGATCTCGGGTAGGGGGTCCCGAACTGTGCGTCTAAGGCGGATGGTAACAGGAGGCAGGGGACACGATGTTTACCCAGGTCCGGGCCCTCTCTATGGAGGTAATACCCTACTTCCTGCTTGATTGATCTTGATGAATATGAGTATTACAAGAGTTGATCTACCACGAGATCGTAGAGGCTAAAACCTAGAAGCTAGCCTATGGTATGATTGTTGTATATCCTCTATCGACTAGCCTGGCCCTGGTTTATATAATGCACCAGAGGCCTAGGATAACAAGAGTCCTAGCCGAATACACCGGCGGGGGAGGAGTCCTTGTCTTGATCACCAAGTCTTGTGGAATATGCCTTGTATGCGGCAGCTGTCCGGACTGGCCCATGAGTATACGGTCATGGGGCTCCTCGGCCCAATCTAACAGATCGGGAGATGACGTGGTGAGTATCCCCTAGTCCGGACACCGTCAAGAGCCCCTGAACCGGTCTTCAAGTTAGAACGCTCCTCGATTCTTCCGAACTGTTCTTCATCTTCGGTCGTCGGTCTTGAAAACTGGTTCAACAAATCTTCTCATCTTTGATCTTGAGGATCGCCGAAGTGCATCCGAAGAGTTTACACGTCGGGTATCCGAGGAGCCCCTTTAAGTTTCCGGCCTTTATCAATGCCTTGTTATTTTTATGCCACACCTCGGGTTTGAAGTTGTTCCCGGGAGGCAGTGTCCTCTTGCGCCCGAGCTCTAATGCCGGACTACATTCGAGGTATCTTTTGCAGCCGAGCACCAATGCCGGACTGTGTCCAAGCTCCAAAGCCGGACTGTATCCGAGCTCCAACGCCGGACTATATCCGAGGTGTCATAGATCACCTTGGTTCAAAAAAGTTGAAGGAGTTTAGCCGAGCTTAATGCCGGAAATGCCCTCTATGGAGCTAGCCGCTAGCGCCCGAGCTTTATGCCAGACTGCTTCCAAGGTGGTGCACCACCCCGACCGCGGGCTGATTTTTTGTGAATATTTTTAACTGGTGCAGTTTATTCTCTGCCGATGTATATCCAGTAGCCCTCAAGGTGTGTATCAGTCTAAAACCCGAGATGCACCTGAAGGCAAGCATAAAACCGCTGTTCCCAGTAGCCCCTGAGACTCAGGTCGATGCGCGAAATCGGCCTGAGGATCAACTCCTAGCTCGGCAGCATACATAGGAATAAAAACGCAGTGTAATATATTAGAGATAATAGTGATCGGCGAACGGGCCCCTGAGAGAGGGTCGTGAGAAGTCGCCGTGATATATAGCTTGATGCCAGATAGGTCCAGATGGTACTTATTGCTGTCCGAAGACACGCTTCCCATAGTTCGATCAAGCCGGGCATTGAGCCCTTTGAATTTTCTGCATTGAATAGGCAATGCAGTAGCCCCCGAGACACTGATCGGGTGGCAACACCAGATCAGGGGATCGATGTGCCCCTTTAATATTTGTAAATAATGAGCGCAAAGCCCAAGAGCCCCGAGCCTTAATGTGGGCACGGGTGGCCGAATTAAGGATTGATATCTAGAGTAAAATCACAGATTATGTGTAATGATTCTATGTATCCAAGTACTTTACATCATTGTTTTGACTCCATTGTGACCGTTTATCAGTTGAAAGTGGCCCCTCGTCGGCTTCTACCCCTTGGTAGATACTATGCAGGGTGTTTCCTCAATAACAAAACAACCTTAGCCGACGTCTCGGTGCCCGTATGCGGTTGTGTTAGCGGAAACGAGGCAATCAGATATGCGGGCTTTAAATCTCTCGCTTAGTCATAGGAGCTTTAAACTGGGGAAGCTAGCTATGAGCCCCCGACTAGTGTTCGGCGACATCCGAGGTCAAGCCGTAAACACTTCGGCCAATGTTATGAATGGCCCGTCCTTTAACATAGTCATCGGATCGTTGACCAGTTTACGCTTATTGTGATAGTCAGTTTTCGGCTTTCTCCACTGAGGTGCTTGACCATGCGAGCTGGAAGCACAATCGCAGTGGTTCTCCCTTAGCATACCTAGCCGAACAAAGCGGAACGTAGGAGGCAAGCACAGGAGCCGGGCAACCCAACTATTGACCGAAGACACAATTCGAAACCGATGCATATATAGCAACATCCAGGAATGTTTTTGCCGAATCCCTTAAGGTGTCCGGCGTTGCACTGCGAGACTAATGCTGGAAACGCACAAAAAGTTTAAAAGTGCCATAGGCTCGCAAAGCCAAAACTTATTCAAAAGTTTAAATGTCCGAACTAGATCGGTGCCAATCCGAAAATTGGACTTTAAAAAAAAGTGCTTCTGCCGTGTTTTAACATGACACATCCTATCTCAAGACTTTAAGCGGGCCAGCCTATGGCTTTAACCTCCTATCCCGAAGGCAGAGTACTTCTCATTAGGCCAGTTTAGCAAACTAAACTCTAGCGGCTTTGAGAGAGAGATTAGGCTCCCCGGCTAGTGACCGCACACTCGTGTCAAAAAAGGGAGTGATAAATAATAATAAAAAAAACTTTGCAACGACTAAGAAGAAGAGCACTTATTATAAAACAGCTCGCATAAATTTAAGAGCCCCTGAGTGACTTCGGTAAAAGAATGATTGCATGTACCGAAGTACTTATATCATATCTATGTTCACCCGAATTTTAAACGCGTCTTAACCGACCGTCGGCTTCTCCCTCTTCGGCCAAGGACCGAAAAGTGTTATGTACTCCAACTGTCGAGAATATCAACGGTGTTTCCAATAACCAGACAATCAGGCCATAAGGCTGTAACAGACAAAGCGCGCTCAGGGAACTTATGGTATATTACCAACGAAGTGTAAGAAGCATCTTCGAAGAAAATAGTACCCCCACCGATACCTTTCTTCGGTGCTCATTGTTACTATGAGACTTGTGCAATAGATTTTTGTACTCATGAGTTCCGTTGTGTGCCGACCATAATTGAAAACAATAAGAGCGCTAGCTTTCGGCTTCACCCAGTCTGATGTCTGGCTCGGATGACCTGTTTGTGACAATCGCAGAGGTGCTCCCTTTACTCCCTGGCCGAACAATCGGGAATGTAGGGGTAAACACAGGAGCGAGGCAACCCAGCTTGCAAATCGCTTAAGTCAATATGGTGCATATTGTGACGTAATACACGAACAAGGAACGAAGCCGTACAAGTATAATCATATGCAAGAGGAAAAGCTTCATAAAGGAAGCCCCAAGTGAATTGGGTATTTGAATTTGTGCATCACAAACAATGTTTGGACAAAAAAATTTACAAGCAACTTTTTTCCAAAAAAGTATAATGCTTGGTCGGACCGAACACAAGTTAAAATTTAAAACTTTGAGCATGAAGGCAACTTAGCTGGTTAATGTGTTCGGTATTGATGACGCGGTCCGAGCTTGATGCGGGACAAGGTTCCATCCCCCAACCTGGTCCCGAGGTGGCGGAGCAAAGAGCTCGGCACTTCGAAGTGGTGACATAGCACGGTTAATGCAGGCCAGCAGAGTGATGCCGAAGTCCCCGGCATGGGGTAATGAAGTGTTGACGAAGCCCCCCGTCCAGCCGAGGTGACGCCAAAGGATATAGTCCGACTGGATCATTTTCCTGTGCACAAAAAATAGTGCGAACCGGAGATAATAGTAATAAAAAATCGTTGCATAATAAATAATTTATGCAAAGTGAGTAATAAAAGAAATATGGCCTGGCGCCGAAGTCAATGTTGATGCAGGGCGTCAGCGTGGTGCGGTAAAGGCGTGGCAAAGCCTGAATTCATAGGGCGGTCCGAGTTCCGGATGCGACGTTCGCCGGACTATGTACGGAAACTGACCGAACCACCATGTGATCGTCGTTAATGCGGCCACCATTTGATAGACCTGGGTACATATGATGGACAAACCAGAGTAATAATTCCTTGGGAAAAATGAACCCAAACAAGCAAAAAATACTAGGATTAATAGCACCTGATTTATTTGTTGTAGCAATCCGAAGAAAGGTGATTTCCAAAATTGGGACTCGATCCGCACACCCATTGCCTGATGGGCGATAAAGCGACGACATGGCAATGCTGAAAAAGGTTGGCTCGCCGAGGCAAAGCCCTCGGTCTAGCTAACGTGACGGAGTTTGTCGGCTAGTGACGCCGAAGTCTCCGGAGTAGGTTGATGAAGAGATAGCGAAGCCCCCGGTCCAGCCGAGATGTCGAAGCTTCGATGTCAGCCGATGAGTCGAAGTAGGTCGGCGTGATGGACACCGGCTTGAAGAAGCAACAGTGCGGCCCTGCCGATGCAGGTCGTGACGTGGTCAATGCCGGCTTGATGAAGCGACCGTGCGGCGATGCCGGTGTGCCCGCTCCGTGTAATCCGTGGGGCGGCGATGTTGGTGATGATTTATCCTTCGCGATGCCGAACTCTTGTTCGGCTTGCCGAGATGATGACCCAAAGAAGTTGCGCTCGGCTCAACAAAGCGACGACGTGTCTAGCACAGGTCGGCAGCCTTGGAGCAATATTGCCAGACTGATTTGACACCAGCATGATGGTGAAGATCATGTTCAAAAGATTTTAAAGTTAGTGGGATGTGTTCGGGAACAAAACACAATACCCCATGCAAAACTTCCTTCAAAAAGGATGTCCGAAATCCCGTTCATAAAAAAGACGAACTCGGGTCGGATTCGTGCAGAAAACAGATCCGAAAAGTGATGCACTAATCGGAAGGTTCCCGGAGTTTGGACGGTCGGGTCGAGCTGAAATTTTGAGGGGTGGTAGATATAGGAATTCCGCAGCCGATCAACGCTTGGATCTTCTGAAGGACGTCCGAGCTAGAAGCTGGACACCATGCCCTAAACTTGTCCAGATTCCCGTCCAGATTTGACAGGGCTCCAGTATATCGCGGATTGCCAGAGATTCCTCCATCGAAACTCGACGAAATTTTCCAGGGTTGTTGTAGAATCAATTCCGCACAATTCCACCGGAGCAATCGTTAAAACGACACTTGAGGAAGCGGTGGCGGCGGATACAAGTTCGCTGTCCGGAAAAACAACACGGTCGCCCAAGGGCAATGTTGACGTTGAGCCCCCACTAGTAGAAAAAGGGTCAACGTGAAGCACATTAGTGCCGGTTTGAATTTGAGCCGGCACTAATGTATACATTAGTGCCGGTTCCAACGGCTAGCCGGGCCGCTTTCATTAGTACCGGTTCGTGGCGAACCTTTAGCACCGGTTCGTGCTACGAACCGGTACTAATGAGAATGGTGGCAGGATGTTGTCGGTAGGGCCCTCAGGCCCTTTAGTACCGGTTCTTGGCACGAACCGGTACTAAAGGTCTTCCTACATAAACCCTTCGTCCACCCGAGATCGCTCTGTTCTTCCCTTTCCCTCTCCTCTCTGTTCTTCCCCTCTTCCTCTCGAGCTCATCACACATTTTGCCCAAAATTTGTCAAGATTTGGAGGCCCCCATCCATTCAAATGATCACAAAGGTTAGCAACTTTGTCCTTTCATCTCTCATTGCTAGATGAGCTCTTGCAATGCTTTATATAGTGATTAATTTGTGAGTTTAGTAATTTGGGAGGAAATATATATATGTGCTAGTATTTGATTTATATGAAATTTGAGGTCAAAAATAACACTTAGTTTGCATATGTAGGTGTGGTTTACTTAGTGCCTTATAAATCTTCGTCGTAACCACCGTCGATCGCCCGCACCGTCCGTCATGGCACCACCTTGTGGTGAGCCTCTTGTTCATGAAATTTTATATAAAAATTGATGTTTGTGTGATTTGGATATATAGTTACTCGTATAATTATCTTACCCGTCGTTGTTTGTTATACATATAGTGCCATGGTTTTGATATCCGTCCCCGTCGGCCCTCGTCCTTGTTATGATTCGGATGTGGTATATATATTCTCTTTTAAAACTAGTTGCATTTCGTGTTTATGACAAATTATGCCCATAAAGTTGACATAGAAATTTTTTCTAGGAGGTATGTGACCGGAAATTCCAACCGACCCTATTGTCGAGAGGTTAAATTTAGTTGAAAGAGAAAACGAGTACTTGAAAGAAAAATTGAAAAGAATTGAGGGGAGAAGTTGGAATTGGAGTTGCATGTTGCCGATGTCGCCGATGATCACAAGATCAAGATGGAGAAAATGCGCTTGAAGATTAGAAAGATTAGAAAATATGCCATCGATAGTGAGGCTTGGTATCATTATGCTGTTGGATCAATTGTTACCTTAGTTGTGATCTTGATCGCATTTGTTGTTGCATTTAAATGCTTTAGCTAGAGAGTTATTTGTTTGTTGCATTTAAGTGTTGTATGAACTTTATGTATGAACTTGTATTAATTTGGTCTATTCGGTGTTGTGTAATGAAGATGAGCCGGCAATGGATGTACGATGACCGATGCTCTCCCCAGTTTGTTGAGGGCATGCATACTTTTCTGCTTGCGACTGAGGCAAACAAGCGGGCGGATGGTTTTATACCTTGTCCATTTGCTGGATGTAAGAATGGTCACAATTACTCTACGTCAAGAACCATTCACGTCTACCTGTTTGAGTCCGGTTTCATGCCCCACTATAATGTTTGGACCAAGCACGGAGAAAGAGGGGTTATGGTGGAAGACAATGAAGAAGAAGAGGACGACGACAGCTATCCTGGCCATGGGTTCCCTGGATACGATGATACAACAATGGGGGAAGAAGCTGAGCCGGTAATGCGGGAAGAAGCTGAGCCGACAATGCGGGAAGAAGCTGAAGAAGAGGCATCATATGAGCCCGTTGATGATCTAGGTCGGGCCATTGCCGATGCAAAGAGAAACTGCGCAAGTGATTTGGAGAAGAAGAAGTTGCAGCGCATGTTAGAGGATCACAAAAATTGTTGTACCCGAATTGCGTGGGTGACAAGAAAAAGCTGGGCACCACCGGAATTGCTGCAATGGAAGGCAGAGAATGGTGTATCCGACAAGGGATTTGGAAAGTTGCTGGTAATGATAAAGGATATGCTTCCAAAGGACAACGAATTGCCCGAGAGTACGTCTGAAGCAAAGAAGGTTGTCCGCCCTCTAGGGTTAGAGGTGCAGAAGATACATGCATGCCCTAATGATTGCATCCTCTACCGCGGTGAGTACGAGGATTTGAACGCTTGCCGGTATGTGGTGCATTGCGCTATAAGATCAGCCGCGATGACCCCGGGTGATGTCGAGGGCGGCGCGTCCAGAAGAAGATTCCTGCCAAGGTGATGTGGTATTCCCTATAATACCACGGTTGAAACGTTTGTTCCAAAACAAAGAGCATGCCAAGGCGATGCGATGGCACAGAGAAGACCGTAAGAAAGACGGAAAGTTGAGAGTACGCGCTGAAAGGTCGCAGTGGAGAAAAATCAAAAGAAAGTACGGGAAGGAGTTTGCAGATGATGCAAGGAGCGTATGGTTTGGTCTAAGCGCAGATGGCATTAACCCTTTTGGGGAGCAGAGCAGCAACCATAGTACACGGCACGTGACTCTATGTTTGTATAACCTTCCTCCTTGGTTGTGCATGAAGCGGAAGTTCATTATGATGCCATGCTCATCCAAGGCCCTAAGCAACCCGACAACGACATTGATGTGTACCTAAGGCCATTAGTTGAAGAACTCTTACAACTGTGGAATGGAACAGGTGTGCGGCGTGGGATGAGCACATGGGGAAGAATTTGACCTAAAGGCGTTGCTGTTCGTGACCATCAATGATTGGCCTGCTCTCGGTAACCTTTCAGACAGACAAACAAGGGATACCGCGGATGCACGCGCCTTGTTTGGATGATACCGACAATATATATTTGAATAGTTGTAAGAAGAATGTGTACACAGGACATCGTCGATTTCTTCCGAGCAGGCATCCCGTAAGAAAGAAAGGCAAGCATTTCAAAGGTGAGGCGGATCACCGGACGAAGCATCGCCACCGTACTGGTGCTGATGTACATGATATGGTCAACGATTTGAAGGTGATATTTGGAAAGGGTCCTGGCGGGCAACCTGTTCCGAAGGACGCTGATGGACGCGCACCCATGTGGAAGAAGAAATCTATATTTTGGGACCTGCCATATTGGAAAGACCTCGAGGTCCGCTCCGCAATCGACGTGATGCACGTGACGAAGAATCTTTGCGTGACCCTGCTTGGCTTCTTGGGCGTGTATGGGAAGACAAAAGATACACCTGAGGCACGGGAGGACCAACAACGTATGCACGGAGAAGACGACATACATCAGGGTCATGCAAGCTACGCTCTTACCAAAGAAGAGAAGGCAATCTTCTTTGAATGCCTGCTCAGTATTAAGGTACCATCTGGCTTCTCGTCGAATATAAAGGAAATAATAAACATGACAGAGAAAAAGTTCCAGAACCTAAAGTCTCATGACTGCCACGTGATTATGACGCATAGCGCTTCGGTTGCATTGAGGGGCTTCTACGGAAAAGCGTTCGATTAGCCATTGTGAAGCTATGTGCATTTCTCAATGCAATCTCTCGAGAAGGTGTCGATCCAGAAATCATACCAAGGTTACAGAATGATTTGGTGCAATGTCTTGCCAGTTTCGAGTTGGTGTTCCCACCATCCTTCTTCAACATCATGACGCACGTCCTAGTTCACCTATCTTGAAGAGATTAACGTTTTGGGTCCTTTATTTCTACACAATATGTTCCCCTTTGAGAGGTTCATGGGAGTCTTAAAGAAATATGTTCATAACCGTGCTAGGCCAGAAGGAAGCATCTCCAAGGGCCATCAAAATGAGGAGGTCATTGAGTTTTGTATTGACTTTATTCCTGACCTTAAGCCGATTGGTGTTCCTGAATCGCGGCATAAGGGCAGGCTGGATGGAAAAGGCACGCTAGGAGGAACAAATAATATGTATGGACGGACATTCTCTCCTTTGAAGCACACTACAGTTCTACAGAATTCCGCCTTGGTGGCTCCGTATATGGATGAACACAAGAATTTGCTACGCTCCAAACACCCGGAGCGGTCGATGACTGGATTACACGTGAACAAACCAGGAGTTTCGCCACTGGTTGCGAACACGTACCATGCATGACACCTCTATTGAAGATGACCTGTACTTGCTGTCCCGATTACCATCTTGAATATAATGACTTCCAAAGGGTACGAGATAAATGGTAATACATTTTACACGATCGCCCAAGATAAGAAGAGCACCAACCAAAACAGTGGTATGCGCTTTGATGCGAGAAACCAAGACGGGAAAGGAAACATATTATGGTTATATACAGGACATATGGGAACTTGACTACCGGCGTGGTTTAAAGGTCCCTTTGTTTCGGTGCAAATGGGTCAATATGACACGAGGTGGGGTAACGGAAGACCCAGCGATGCGGAATGACAACAGTGGATCTCAACAATCTTGCGTATGCAGACGAACCATTCGTCCTAGCCAATGATGTGGCACAGGTTTTCTATGTGAAGGACATGTCTACCAAGCCAAGAAAAAGAAAAGATAAGGAAGCGAATGCATCGTACGATGAGCCAAAGCGGCACATAGTTCTTTCTGGAAAGAGAAACATCGTGGGAGTGGATGACAAGACAGACAAGTCAGAAGATTATGAGAAATTTGATGAAACTGCTCCATTCACAGTGAATATTGACCCGAGCATCCCGTTAAATGATGAAGATTTTCCATGGTTACGGCGTAAAGGGACACACACGAAGAAAAAGTTTCACACCCAAAGATCTGGGATGTGATCGGCTTCACTATCATCACTTTCTTACATGTTTCACACCGGAGGGGAATCTCTGTAATAGTTAGGGTAGTTATGTGTTTTGGCATTTGAAACGCGAAGAAATTTTATGTGCAAACAAATTCTTTCATGCCTTTACTGATTTCTAAAGTTAAGTTATTCACAAACTAGTGATTCACACTAATTTCAAATAATTTAAAATTTAAACTATTCAAATTTGAAAAGTACGCGCACTAATAGAAAGTTTGTAATTTTTTGTACCTAAAGCAAAAATATTCACAAAGAAACTCTAAATACACAAAAAAAAACAACACAAAAATAAATAAAGCAAAAAAAAGCCCGCCTACTAGGCCAGAGCGGCCCGCATACGACTAGAAACCCAACCTGTTGTGGGCGGGATGCAGGCCCGCAAAGGCTCAGTGGGCCTGAGGGCAACCTGAGAACAAGTAGGCCCGATGGGCCTGCTTTGGAGAGGAGCTCGAGAGAGCTACCGCACGGGGTTTATAAACCCGGTCACGGTCGCCCCTCGGCTAGCGAGGTGGGACTAAACTTGCCACACCGCACTGCGCTTGCGCACCCCTTTAGTACCGGTGGTGGCACAAACCGGTATTAAAGTCTCTTTAGTACCGGTTTGTGCCACCACCCGGTACTAAAGGGGTCGCTTCCGCCGCTTGGGCTGGCCAAAATTGGCCTTTAGTACCGGTTGGTGGCTCCAACCGGTACTAAAGGCCCCTCCTATATAAACAACACTTACGAAAATTTCAGTTTCTCATCTGGCTTCTTCTCCTCTGCACCGTCGCCCGCCGCCCCCGTACGTCTCCATCCCTCGTCGCCGCCCCCGTCGCCGCCCCGTCCCCGTCGTCGCCGCCCCGTCGTCCCCGTCCCCGTCGTCCCCGTCGTCACCGCCGGCCGTCCGGCCGTCGCGTCGTCCCCATCCCGTCGTCCGGCGCCGCCCTGTACGTCCCGTCGTCGTCGCCGCCCGCCCGTCCGTCCCGTCCCGTCGTCGCCGCCCGTCCCTGTCCCGTCGTCGTCATTCCCGTCGTCGCCGCGCCCGTCGCCGTCCCCGTCGCCGTCCCCGTCGTGCCGCGCCCCCCGTCGTCCCTCGCCTCCCGGCCGGTGAGCGCACACACACACACACATACATTTTTTGTTTTTTAGTTATACAAATAGTTATAAATTTTTCTGTTTTTTAGAAATTGTTAGAAATTTTTCTGTTTTTCAGAAATAGTTAGAAATGTTAGAATTGTTAGAATTGTTAGAAATGTTAGAATAGTTAGAAATGTTAGAATTGTTATACAAATGTTAGTTATATATATAGAAATGTTATAATTTTTTTCTGTTTTTAGTTATAAAAATATTAGAAATGTTATAGAAATGTTAGTTATATATAGCATTGTTAGAAATGTTATACAAATGTTAGTTATATAGAAATGTTAGAAATTTTAGTTATCAAAATCCAATCATTAAAATAATGTTACTTTTTGCGGGCATATAGCTAGTATTTGTTCTCGACGATGCCCGACCCGCGTAAATCGCCGCCGACACGTCATGGGCGACGTCCGGCTGACCCATGTCCGGGACTGGGCTCGCTGGCTGGCACTGGAGGTGCTGCTCGGAGGGCGCGCCGCTTGATGAGGAACCCGGCCCGGGTCCCGTCGTCGACCCTGATCTCGTTTGGTGGCGTTCGCGTGGGCCATTTTTGATGCGGAGGAGCGGCCCGCCGGAGGTGGTACGTCGCCCGTGTTAGGGAGGAGGACGAGCACGTCCATCGCTACATGGTTGCGTTAGAGGCGGCAGGTTCTCCAATACTGGCAGTTTCTTGAGGATCTCACTTCAGCTATGATCCTGTGAGGGTTCCTTCTCTTTGGGTGTCCACAGCTCGCGGCGCAGGAACTGCGAGTGTCCTAGATTCTTCTATAGTATTCGATCTTTATTAGCTACCTAGCCAGTGATGTATTCGATATTATATCTATTATTCGAGACGATGTATTCGAGATTATATCTATTATTCGAGACGATGTTTTCGAGATTATATCTATTATTCGAGACGATGTATTCGAGATTATATCTATTATTCGAGACGATGTAATTTGAATACTAAATTGTTTTATATTTCTTTTGGATTAGTTAAATAAAAGCTATGGCGGAACAATACCGGCAGAGAGGAGAACATGCCATGTTCGATATGATACGCCATCCTCACGGTCGAGATGATGATCGAATGAAGAAGATTATGACGGCTCCGAATTTCTAAACAACACCGGAGAGGGTGATATGATATTCGATCGCGACGACCGAATTGATGAAGTCATGAACTATGATTATGATGATGACGAAGAAAATGTTGATCTTGAAACAACAAAGACCGGTGAGGTATATATATTTATATAAGCAGGCATCTGGCGATCATCATATGTTTTAAATGACTTGAAGATATATATTAACGAATCGATCTTTGTTCTTTCAGCCATCCGGATCGAGCAAATCTTCAGGCAAAAGGACGAAACGAGGCCCGAACAAAAAGTTGAAGTAGGGCGTAAAGTACAATATCGAGGCAATCAGACCTAATGGCGAACCATTAGCGCCTAAGAAGATTGCGGATAAGTTCGTTCGTCAGTGCGGAGTTCTTGTGAAGGACCAACTCCCGATCACCCTTCAAGAATGGAGAGAGCCAGCAAAGCCACGTCCAGATGTTACTTTTGTCGACAACAGACAAAAAGGTCTGCTTTGGGATACTCTCATGGAACATTTCACCCTACCAGATCATTTCACAGAAGCAGATGTGCAGAAAGTCGGGGCGCTGCTCTTAGGAAGATGGCGGTTGCATTCAAGAACCACAAGAATCGTGAATGGGACAAGTACGTCAAGGGAGGAAGGAAGACTCCAGTATTCGAGGGAACACTAGAGAACCAACGTGCTCATTGGGACGATTTCGTGAAATTCAAGGATTCGAAATTAGCTAAGGAACGGTCGAGAATAAACAAGAAGAATGCCGAAAAAAGGATAAGTTCCATAAGCTGGGGCTAGGTGGCTATCGCGGTGGCAATGCCTAAGTGGGATAAGTCCGAGAAAGAGATGGAGGATGCAGGTGTCACTCCGGATACTAGAGCTGGCCCCCAGTGCGGGACTTGGTTCTATGCGCATGGGGGGGAGTTGGACCAAGACAGGCAAAGTTTCGACGAAGGCATGTCTGAACGGAGCCGATGATGCGATACTTGTTGCAATAGAAGAGGCACGATCGGGGGTGTTCCAGCCCAACAGAGAGAACGACGAGCTTACGCGTGCCCTGGGAAATCCTGAACACCCGGGAAGAACACGAGGCAAGGGCGCTATTCCGTGGTATGAGGGGTTTTCAGACTGGAACACCGACTACAGAACCCGTGCGAGAAAGAAGATTGCGAAGGAGAAGAAGAGGAAGATGGAGGAGGAGCAGAGGAAGCGGGACTATGAACGCCTTCAAGGCCTAGAAGCAAGTCAAGCGGAATTGGCAGTCAAATTCCAGCGGCAGCAGGAGCAGATCGACTCACTTAGCCAGCAATGGGGGTCTCAGCAGCTGCAGCAGCTAGCGGATGATCCAACATTGGATAGCACCGCCCCATCCATGCCGAGAAGCAGGTGGGTTCCGCCCCGGACGACGCAATGCTGGATAGATACCCCGTGGATGACATCACGGAGAACACTAACTGCGAGCTACACTTCAAAATGAAGAACATATCCATGAAGGTGGCGGACGCCGTTGCTTTTACAAATCCCCCCGAGGCAACCTTCCATTGCAACCCGATTCCAGCGGGCTATACTCGTGTCTTGGTTGATGAGGTGGTGGACCCATATTCGGAGCTACAGCTTGACATTCCTGGAGGTGACGACGAGCACTTTCTCGGAGAGGCCAAACATCGTATCATCCTATGGAAAAATGATTGCATCATCTTTCGAAGGCCACCGACACCGCGTCAGCCGACTCCTCGTCGAAGTCCGCCACCGAGTCAGCAGACTCCCGCTCCTGCAAGTTCACCAAGTCCAGCAAAGCGTCAGGCCACTCCTCCTCCAAGTCCGGCAAAGTGTCAGGCCACTCCTCCTCCTCCAAGTCCGCCACAGCGTCAGACGTCCACTCCTCCTCCAAGTCCGGCACAACCTCAGGCCACTCAGCCTCCAAGACCGGCACAGCTTCAGGCCACTCCTCCTTGTCCAACTCAGCCCGTCGGCCGTCTCCGTCGCCTCGGCAATCGCAGAAGAGACACCCCGCAGCTATGGTGCGTGGCGATGCAGTCGAGGTAGTACAGGAAATGCAGGCGGAGGCAAGCGATATAAATATGGTCCAAGCCTCACGCCTCTTCCGCAGAGGCCTTATGACAAGTCCGAGGAGGAAAACACAGCCATATCGAAGGCCCAGGTGGAAGCCCATTTTGCACCGAAACCGCCACCGCCACCAAGGGAGAAAGTGCCCGAGGAAACGATTGACCACTTCATTCGTATGGCTCAACCACCAGCTCCCAAGACTGTTGACACAGACTATGAGCGCCACATCAGGAAGTTAAATCGAGCACGTCTACGTAAGGAGGCGAGCTCGGGATCGAGCAAACAACAAGCAGCTGTCAAAAAATGCGGGAAAACCATTCCCCAGTTGGGAGAACAGGCGGCGCAATCGATCCCCTCGCTTGTTGTGCCAACAACACGTGTCAGCACGCGCGCCCAATATTATTGTGGGCAAACAGTTTACGTTCCCGAGGTGGGCAATGTGGTAATAATCAAGGACCATATAATGCAGGCTGAAGTTCTCAACATCACTGTTGGACAACTCCTCGAGATCGAGCCCATGCCTGTGCTTACAGAGGAGGAAATAAAGTGGAAATATGTCCGGGGCGAACCTTTGGTCAAGCCAGACGAGGTCAAGAAGCTCCCAACGAGAATGTATGAATTGCATCAATGGTACATGGACATTACCAAGAGATCCAATCGAGAGTCCCTCAAGGTGCAAGTCAAGAAGGATCATTACTACCATCAGAAAGCTGTGACCCTTGAGTATTCTGAACTGTTTCAGTTATACAATCAAGACACACTCGACAAATCTATCGTCAGTTGCTATTGTCTGTAAGTGATTTCTTTCTGTAATTTAAGTCTCAAGCTAGCTGTAGTGATCCTTTTGATCAATCATTACCTGTAATTATCCTCACTATATTCTTTTCTGTGGTATTATGTAGGATGAAGATGTATGAAATGAGAAAAGGTGGACGCTATGGCATTGGGTTCATTGACCCAAACACCGTTAATGAATACACATGGAAACTAAATCCACATCATGAAAAGCAGGTAGAGGACAACATGCTAGAGTTCTTGAAGCGCCTCAAATACAATGAAGATATACTACTTACTTACAACTTCCAGTGAGTCACACTGTCTTGTACTACAAATTCTCTGTTTTTGCCTACTAGCTAGCTACATGTTTTTGCTTACATATGCCCGCTTAATTAAGACATGCAAACGTGTGTGCATGCAGATTTCACTGGATCTTGTGTATCGGTAGAAGTTGGCCTTGAACAGTTGAAATACTGGACTCACTACTCAAAGCAAATACTGATTATAACATCTTGTTTGGGATGGTCAACATGTAATTTCAATCATTATTAAATATATATCTCGACCTATTTAGTTCGTCATTTCATGATATGAACTATTTAATAACCCCTTTATTCATTTTCTTTGTCGGCGGGAAGGGCTTGGGCAAGGTTCATCAGCGTCACAGAAGGCGAATAAAAAAAAAGCTTAAATGGTTTCGACCCAAGGTAAGTAATTAAGTAGTACTAGCTAGCTAGCTAGCTGCCATCTCTTTAATTATCATGCTTGATTAATTATTATCTGATCAAATTCCATTCTCGTAAAGCCCTGAAGCAGGCGCAGGGGACTGATCTGTGTGCATTCTGCGTTTACGAGAACATTTGCATGATGACGTCCGAAAGGAGCAGATCTCAAAGACATGAATGGGTACGCTTGTTAGAACACTATTCATAATTTTTACACCATTATCGATATCTAGTCACACAACTAATACACATGCATATTGATCTCCTTCTTAACAATTCACATAGGTGCGGGACAAGCTCCTAGAAACGGAGTGCGTAGAAGCACTTCAAGAGGAAATAGCGGGATTTTTGCTCGACCAGGTCATAAATCCGAAGGGAGAATACTATTACCCGCTACCGCCCCTATCATCGTGCTCCGAAGGCACCAATTAGGCTAATGCCACTGGCCCCGAAGGCAACATGCATATGTAGGAGAAATTGTATATAGCTATACATGTGTGTATGTGTGAATTAATTAATATGATGGTTTGTGAGACATTGATGATATATATATGCATGATTGGTTCTCTACTAGAAATTCTATATATATATATATATATATATATATATATATATATATATATATATATATATATACATAACGTGTATAATGTGTAGTATCATAAAATACCAGCAAGCGAAAAAGAATTAAAATGGAAACACAAAATTAAATGAAAAGAACTCATAAAACTAAAAACCCCCCAAACCTTATAGTACCGGTTGGTGTTACCAACCGGTACTAAAGGGCTCCAGGCCCCCGGAGCTAGCTCGTGCCACGTGGTTGCCCTTTAGCACCGGTTCGTGCTAAACAGATACTAAGGGGGGGGGGGGGGGTTAGTGCCCACACTTTAGTGCCGGTTATGGAACCGGCACTAAAGGTCCTTACGAACCGGTGCTATTGCCCGGTTCTGCACTAGTGCCCCGGGCTACCGGTGCTATTGCCCGGTTCTGCACTAGTGCCCCGGGCTCCCTGGACGGTTCCTTCATGATCTTGATAGAGATCGGAGTTGATGTTGATGAAGGCCCTCATCCGAACATGACGCTCGAAGGAAGGGCGCAGTCCTCGATCCAGCCAAGGTGACCAGTCGAGCCGGTGACGAAGAAGCCGATGTCGCAGTTGATCTGCAGTCGAGCCATTGAGCCTTTTGCCGATCACACAGTGGAACTCTCAATGAAAGCACCAATGTCGGTGTCAAAACCGGCGGATCTCGGGTAGGGGGTCCCGAACTGTGCGTCTAAGGCGGATGGTAACAGGAGGCAGGGGACACGATGTTTACCCAGGTTCGGGCCCTCTCTATGGAGGTAATACCCTACTTCCTGCTCGATTGATCTTGATGAATATGAGTATTACAAGAGTTGATCTACCACGAGATCGTAGAGGCTAAATCCTAGAAGCTAGCCTATGGTATGATTGTTGTATATCCTCTATCGACTAGCCTGGCCCTGGTTTATATAATGCACCAGAGGCCTAGGATAACAAGAGTCCTAGCCGAATACGCCGGCGGGGGAGGAGTCCTTGTCTTGATCACAAGTCTTGTGGAATCTTCCTTGTATGCGGCAGCTGTCCGGACTGGCCCATGAGTATACGGCCATGGGGCTCCTCGGCCCAATCTAACAGATCGGGAGATGACGTGGTGAGTACCCCTTAGTCCAGGACACCGTCAGAGACGGTGGCGCGTGTACTGCAGCGCAGCGACGGGAGCTTCACGAGCCCGCTCCGGGCTCGGCCGGGCAGGGGTGCCTGGTTTGCTCCTGAGCTACGTCCGGTCGATCACCGCCGAGGGTGGTGGAGGTTGTCCCCTCCCACGCGGCCGCTGACCCTGCTGCTCCTCTTTTCCGGCTGGTTCAAAGGATCCCGCCGGTCTCGCTTCGCTTGCCACGGTGAGATGAGATGGTGACTGCGAGTCCGTGGTGGCGCATATTGATGGACGGCAAGTATGATGGAGTGCGATGGATCGTCTGGGGTCGTGGTTGGTTGGAGGTTGGGAGAAATCCTTTCGGCTTGTTCGGCACCGACGCGGTGACGCCCGTGGGCGCCGCCGTGCCTTCCTGAAGGGCGTCGGATATCCCCCTTCCCTCCCACGGCCCTTCGTGTACCGGGGGAAACCCTAGGCCATGTCCGGTAGCAACGTCGTCGCGTTCCTTCTTGAAG
Source organism: Aegilops bicornis (assembly GCA_021605145.1). Taxonomy (NCBI): domain Eukaryota; kingdom Viridiplantae; phylum Streptophyta; class Magnoliopsida; order Poales; family Poaceae; genus Aegilops; species Aegilops bicornis. The sequence goes on from CM038675.1 coordinate 733,063,183, forward strand.
GTGTTACTTGGTATGCGGCATTTCGTGGTGCTAGGAGCGTGGTGGAATTCTCCGGCGGGCGCAGCGGTTGCGAGCCATCTTCATTTTCGTTGATCCGCCGTTGTCGGCATTTTTTTTCCTTTTGTGTTTTCTCTCTTTTTTCTTTTGGGCGTGCCTGTGCTGCTTCCGCCCCAGCACCTATCGTTGGATAATATGTAGAGCATATGGCATCAGTATTGTGCTCCTCGGTCCAGCTGAAGAACATCCATTGAAGCACAGCTAAACAACATAATGCCCACATCTCCACTTAAGAAGGCAAAACTCCAACAACGGGTGCAGGAAGCCAACACCACCATACAATCAAACGAAAATACATGACACCCACCCAAAGATAGCGCACATCGGTGTTAGCGAAAACCTCCGCCCACAACACAGCACAGCCGCCACAATAGAAAAAGGCCCAAGCCCAATCCAATGCGTGTGAGTACGCAAGAACAGAACCGCCCGGGCACGCTCACCTTGACCCAGATAACCCACCACTCAATCTGCCACCAACAAACTCAGAGCAGCGAAACCCAGATCCGCAGCGTAAGAACAGCCACCTGAACCCGCCAGAAAATCCAATGCCGTCAAAAAAAGAAAAGAGCACCCTCAATGACCACCAAAACGGCCCTCGCACAATATCGAATCCCTAAAGATCACGCAGCCAGCCACACCAAATCAACAAAAGAAGAATAAATTAACAGCCGCACAGGAACGGAAGGGAAGGGAAGAGAGGGAGAAGGATGCACCAGGCTGGCCAACCGGTGGAGGAAGACCAAGCAATCCAGACACAAACCACCAGCGAACGGAGCAAGAACACCGGCAAACCTCATCTGGACGCAGGTACAGGAGCCAAGCTGCAGGCAGCACTAGTTTCACTCACTCAACAAACCATCGTCCCTCTCTGACGATACCGTACAACAGAAGCAATGCGAAGGCAGAGGAATCCTGCACGACCGACACGCAGAACAGGCGGTTGTAGCCAGCTAGCGTCAGCGTTTAATCCCGTGACCAGCGGGGTCTGTTAACATTGTCACGTTACAATTCTCACCATAGCCTTGTACCTCAAGATATTGGAGTAGTTAGGAAGATCTTTATCTTTATCTCTTGATGTAATCTTCCCTTATCTCTCCATGTATCTCTCAACCACATGTATGCCTCATGCGAGATCAAGGCCTCGCCATATCAATATATACGTGCGGGCTCCTGTGTATAGGGGTTGAGACGCTTCGATCTATTATCTCACATGGTATCAGAGCTACCCTCTTCCCCTTCGTCTAGCCATCCCTCGCATCCCCTCCTTCAACCTTCCAACTCGACCATGTCGACATCCACCGCGGTAGTCTCCTCTGGCCTCAACAACAATGTCTCCGAACCCCTCACACGATCCAACTATGTCCTCTGGCGTGCTCAAGCTCGCTCCCAAATCATGGGGGCCGGCCTCTTCGGGTACGTCGACAAAACCCTAGAACCACCACCCAAAACCATTACCAGTAAGAACACCGAGGGCAAAGATCAGGTGGCAGTGAACCCTGCTTATGCACCCTGGCTCATCCAAGATCAGCAAATCGTTGCGTATCTTCTTCGCATAATCTCTCCAAAGAAGTCCTAGTTCAAGTTGCATCTCTTGAAACCTCCCATGCCATCTGGTCCGCCCTCGCCAACATGTTCTCTGCCCAATCCCGCTCCGCTCCAACCACATCCGCATCGCTCTCACCACTGCCCGGAAGGAACCCGGTTGGCTGCTGCATATTTCGGCTATATCACGGGGCCTTGCCGATGAGATCGCAGCAGCGGTAAACCCATCGAAGAGGACGAGCTCCTCTCCCACATCATCTCCGGGCTTGACATGGAGTACCAGCCCATCATCGGCGCCTTGGGCGTGCGTCTGAGCCGACCACGGTCGAAGAGCTCTTCGGCATGGTCTCCACCTTTGACCAGCGAGTCGAGATGTTCCAGGCACAAGCGGCCAAGCCTTCAAGTCTTGACCAACGCCGCTTCTCATGATCGGGTGGCTCCTCCAAAGGCTACCGTGGCGGAGGCAGCGGTCCTCGCCACGGCGGACATGATGGAAAGCGGTGGTGGTGGCCACTACGGCAGTGGTGGCAGCGGCCACTACTACAACCCTCATGGTGGTGGCAGCGGCGGCCACTATGGTGATGGTGGCAGCAACCATGGTGGTGGCCATGGCGGTCACTACTCCAACTCCGGCGGCAGCGGAGGGAACAACCACAACGCCGGTCGCCCCTTCTACAACAACAACAGGGGAGGCAAAAACAACTACAACAACAATTTCAGAGGGTATGATGAATATGAAGGAAAGTGTGATTTGCAAGAAAACTAATCATATTGCAAAAGAATGCAAGTGGCGCTATGCAGATGATAAGAAGAAGAAGGTCGCTGCAGCAGCAAACAAGTCATATGGTGTAGATACTAACTGGTATGTGGATTCTGGTGCAACCGACCACATCACCCATGAGTTGGAAAAAGTCACCATGCATGAAAGATATCATGGGCATGATCAAGTCCACAATGCAGATGGTACAGGTATGGAGATAAGCAATATTGGCCATTCAATTATTCATTCCCCACATAGAGATATTCATCTAAATAATATTCATCATTGTCCTAGTTCATCCAAAAATCTCCTTTCAGTTCATCGCATTGCTCTTGATAATCATGTCTTTCTAGAATTTCACCCGTTCTTCTTTTTGATCAAGGACCAGGTCACGAGGCAGGTTCTCTACCGAGGTAGATGTGTGGATGGACTTTACCCGTTGATTCCCCAAGTTAGCAGATTCAATAAACAAGTGTGTAGTGCCATTAGACTCTCACTTGAGCGATGGCATGCTCGTTTAGGTCATCCCTCCTTTTCTATTGTTAAGCAAGTTCTTAGCAAAAATAAACTCTCATTTGTTGGAGAGCACAATCCTGAAACAGTGTGTGATTCTTGTCAAAAAGCAAAAAGTCATCAGTTGCCATACCCTATATCAACTAGTGTTTCTACCAAACCACTACAACTTATTTTTTCTGATGTATGGGGGCCTGCTCCTCTTTCTGTTGGTAGACATGCTTATTATGTCAGTTTTATTGATGATTTCAACAAGTATACATGGATATATCTTCTTAAAAAGCGATCTGATGTCTTTCAAGTTTTTCTTAACTTTCAAGCTCTTGTTGAAAGACAGTTTGATAGTAAAATCCTTGCTGTTCAATCCATTTGGGGGTGAATATGAAAAGCTAAATTCTTTCTTTCAGAAATTGGGAATATCTCATCATGTTTCTTGCCCACACGCACACCAGCAAAACGGCTCACTGAGCGCAAACATAGACACATAGTTGAGGTAGGCCTTGCTTTGCTTGCTGCCGCATCTATGCCATCGAAATTTTGGACGAAGCCTTTCTTACTGCCGTGCATCTTATAAACATCCTGCCAAGTCGTGTCATCAAACATGACACTCCCACTGAACGGCTTCTGCATACTAAACCAAACTATACTCCACTTCGTGTTTTTGGCTGTGCATGTTGGCCTAATCTTCGTCCCTACAACAATCGAAAACTTATGTTTCGTTCTAAGCAATGCGTTTTCCTTGGTTATAGTGCACAACACAAAGGAGTTAAATGTCTAGACATTCCCACTGGACGCGTCTACATCTCTCGTGGCGTTGTTTTGATGAAACACAATTCCTTTCGCCAAACTCCACCCCAATGCGGTGCACTCCTTGAAAGGAAATCCTCCTGTTGCCTCCACATCTCTGGGTGTTGATAGTGGGGAAGAAAATAATTGTTTTGGTTCATTATTGCCTAACCCTCCTAATGGTTTGCCTAAGTGTACTCTTTCAGAAATATCAGCTGCAGAAAATGGTGCGAATGCTGCTGAAAACAGCATGGAAAATACTGCTACAGTGCAAGATTTCATGTGCACGCGCTTCCCCACCGCATCCACCTCGGGATCACCATCACCAGATCCGCCAGGCTTGGGATCCACCCAGATCCGCTCGTCCGACGCTACTACCGCAGCACGTCACGCGGGATCTGCACTCGCCCCGCCTCCTCGCTGACGGGTGGGGCTGCCTGTCGCCCACCGAACCCCGCGCCCTCCACCAGCGCGGACACCACCAATCATCGCCCTGCCTCGGCCGATCGCGCGGGGCCCCGCACTGGCGCTGCCTCCCCGGCCGACGCGGCCCATGCTGTCTCCTCGGGCTTGGAGCCCACGGAGGAGGCCGGTTGGCCATCGCCATCTGACGCGCCTGTTGACGCATCCCCAGGCTCGGGATTTGCGGCGGCTGTGGACCCTCCTGCAGCACCTGGTCAGGAGACCGGATCTTCTGCGGCTGCTCCTTCACCATCACGTACACGCCTACAAAGGGGAGTCACAAACCGCATAAACTACAAAAATATTTCCAAGTACGGTCTCACTTGTTTAACAGGAGAAGCCATTGAACCCAAGACCCTGGCTGATGCTCTTGGGGATGCACACTGGAAACATGCCATGGAAGAAGAAATTTCTGCGCTGCACCGTAACAAAACATGGCATCTTGTTCCTCGTCGGGCAGGTACAAATTTAATTGATTGCAAATGGGTCTATAGGGTCAAACGACAATCAGATGGTACTATTGATCGATACAAAGCACGTTTGGTTGCTAAAGGATTCAAACAACGCTATGGCATTGACTATGAGGATACTTTCAGCCCTGTTGTCAAGGCTGCAACTATTCGTCTTGTGTTGTCTCTTGCTGTTTCCAGGGGATGGAGTCTTCGACAGCTAGACGTTCAGAACGCGTTCCTTCATGGTGTTCTGGAAGAGGAGGTGTACATGAAACAACCTCCTGGGTTTGAAAATAAAGATGCACCCCTTCATGTTTGTAAGCTAAAAAAAAGCTCTATATGGACTGAAACAGGCCCCCAGAGCTTGGTATTCTCGGTTAAATCTGAAACTGCAAGCACTTGGCTTTGTTCCCTCAAAGTCTGACACTTCTTTGTTCATTTTCAACAAGTTCAACACCACCATCTTTGTCCTCATATATGTTGATGACATTATTGTCACAAGTTCATCCAGCTCAGCAATTACAGCATTGTTAAATGATCTTAGGACAGATTTTGCTCTTAAAGATTTGGGTGATTTGCACTATTTCTTAGGTATTGAAGTCATGAAAACTGAGTCTGGCATTCATTTATCTCAAGGAAAGTATGTGACAGATCTGTTGCGCAGAATTGGTATGCAAGATTGCAAGTCTTGCCCAACTCCTATGTCTAGTTCGGAACCACTTTCTTTGACAGAAGGAGAATCTCTGAACCAGGAGGACAGTACAAGTTACAGGAGCATTGTTGGAGCTCTTCAATATTTGACTCTGACCAGACCTGACATTTCTTTTGCAGTTAACAAAGTATGTCAGTTCTTGCATGTTCCTACCACGGCTCACTGGACTGCAGCAAAACGTATTTTGAGGTATGTCAAGAATACAATGCGTTTTGGTCTCGCAATCAATAGATCACCTTCTGCTCGTGTTAGTGCTTTCTCTGATGCGGACTGGGCTGGTTGCTTAGAGGACAGACGGTCCACGGGGGGCTTTGCTATTTTTCATGGACCTAATCTGATTTCATGGTGTGCAAAGAAGCAACCCACTGTTTCCAGATCTAGCACTGAAGCAGAATACAAGGCATTGGCCAATGCCACAGCCGAAGTTATTTGGGTCCAGGCCATATTAAAAGAACTTGGAGTGATGCACACTCAAACTCCTCTTCTTTGGTGTGATAACCTTGGAGTAACTTATTTGTCTGCTAACCCAGTGTTTCATGCTAGAACTAAACACATTGAAATAGATTTTCATTTTGTCAGAGAAAGAGTTGCAAACAAAGAGCTTGAGATCAGATTTATTCCCTCTAAAGATCAGCTTGCAGATGGGTTTACCAAGGCATTGCCTACTAGAAGCTTTGAAGTGTTTCGGCGTAATCTCAACTTAATTCAGTTGTGATTATGGGGGCGTGTTAACATTGTCACGTTACAATTCTCACCATAGCCTTGTACCTCAAGATATTGGAGTAGTTAGGAAGATCTTTATCTTTATCTCTTGATGTAATCTTCCCTTATCTCTCCATGTATCTCTCAACCACATGTATGCCTCATGCGAGATCAAGGCCTCGCCATATCAATATATACGTGCGGGCTCCTGTGTATAGGGGTTGAGACGCTTCGATCTATTATCTCACAGGGTCCATCTGGAGGCCAACCCCCAGAGCACTCACAGAGCTGTATTCCTAGGGAGCACAGTGGTTTGAAGGATTACACTAATTTATATGCATAGCAGTGTGCACTTTTAGGTCAATGCGATTTGCAACAAAAATGAAGCTATAGCGGGTAACTAGCAAAAACAGATTTTAAAATAAACTCTGATGGAACATTTATAGGATCAACAAAAGCAGATATTGGTGCTTTTGTAGATAACAAAGGGTAACCACCTTTGATCAAATTCATATGCAAAAAGAGGGATAAAAACAGGGCATCCAAAATGTTACTATATCATGCCAACTAGTGCGGGACACCAAAACAACAAAGGAACAGCTCAAAGGATTGTCCTCAAATCCAACTTAGAGTAAATCGACTAACGACATAGGTAGTGTGCATTAACTTCAATAATTGAATGGCATAGAAACCATTCAAGACTTAACTGAGCACCTTATATATAATAAAATAGTTACAGTACACTGGCAAAAGAACATGTCCGATGATCAGTTCAAGCAACCAAGCAAAGTTCTGAGACCAGGTAATGGAGTTGGTCAGCATGGGAAAGGATGATCTTGTCGATGCGCACAACGAATACACAGACGCAAGGATGAGAATTATGTCAATGGACAATTTTGGCTGCCGTACATTAACCCTGCAGAGGAGACAGATTGGATCAAGCTCTGGCCAATATCACAACAAGCAAATGTGGAGATATGTGTAAGGATGTTATCAACCAAAACACAATATACTGAGAGCAGAACGAAACCCGAAGGCCAATGAAATTTAGGTGAGACAACAAACTTGAGGGAATCTAGAAACTGTCTTTCTTCTACTGAATACAGATGCAAAACTTAATATTGTCATTGGGAAATAAATGGAACACATGCTAACAGCAGAAAAAATAATAGCAAAGTACTTGCTGAACAGAAGGGCAACTTCAGCAAGCCAAACTGGAGCTAATAATTTGCGCCAAACCGCAAGGCCGCAAGGCCAATGAATTGAGATGGGGCAACTTCAGCTAACCTAGAAACTCGAATACAGATGCAAAACATAAGGGCTATATCAATAGAGAAGATTGCAGAATGCAAAAGAGAAATTTAGTTAAGGAAGCCCGTGTAGAAGTATTGAATTTTCCTTACCATCCAATCCACCATCCTGTTTCTGTTTCTTTAAAAATATGAGGGTATGAGCACACAAATTCAGCAGTAATATAGCATGTTTAATTAGCTAGTAAATTGGATACATGCACAACCAGTCTATAATTGGCATGTGAAGGCAAAATTTTTGACAAGAAAGTTGATTTCTGGGACAGTGGTTCTCGGCCTCCACCCTGGATGCTTTCCATTTTGAAATGGACGTCTCCAAGATGTATGCTACGGAGTAGATTTTGCAGGTAGATTCTAACAATTTAACAAGGAAGATGGCCCGGCACAGAACAGGCTTTCCAAATTCCTGGACTTTGGATGTACAACCGACATCATTTAAATGGTAGTACTTCCTAAGCTGAGCTTCCCAGGGGGTTGTGACATTTTGTTTTTCAGAAACAAATACTCCAGTACAGTAGCGCTGCAGCCATGCATGTCGGCATGCTGGCCCCTTGGCTGGTGTCGGCATGCGGTATCAACACAGGTGGAGCCCCAGACCCCTGGTTCTACCGAACTTTTTTCTTTTCGACAAATCTTACAAGGATTAATAGTTATATCTCTGTTTCATCTAGGAGCATAATAATAATGCATGCCAAACATATACTCACCAGAGCTGTGATAAACATCGCAGTCTACAGAAGAATATGTCTTGAAGATGTTGTATATCTTTTCGCATCCATCATTACTTGCCGAGGCCTCCTCTGACAGCTTCACGGTCATCCTTTTTAGCATCGGTGCAGATCTAAGTATAAATTTCAACAGATCAAACTCATGATCCTCTCCTTCGAAGCCATGGAACTCTAATTCTTCGAGAGCAGGCAAGGAGATAGGAGACTCAGAAAGACAATGCAATGGAGAACGTCGTCGAAAATCTTTCTCCTAAAACCAAAAAATCATGTGTGAATTACTAAACAATGTATTATTTAGATATATACAATAATACAAAGCAGATAATTGTATTAACCTTCGCTATGAAGATCTTAAGCATCTGCACACATCGAATTTGATTTATCCCAAGGAGATGAAACACAAATTCTCCAAAAGCATACCCCCTTGTTGTGAGATGTAGCTCCAAAACAGAAAATGCAGCGACCATGTGCTTCTTTATCTCCTGCGTAAAGCTGGCCAGATCTCGGTGAAGATTATGTGAGTCCTGAAAAAACAATTTGGCAGTTATATATATCATTCACAAAATTTAGTTTAGTCCGAGTTTGCAGCGGATTGAGCAGTAAAGGGGACACACATCGCAAGCATAAATGTGGAGCGAAGTTAGCTGTCCTTCTCCCTCTGCCGTCTGTAGCCGCATGTAGCATGTTGCCGATGCTCCAAAGACGAAAATGAATACGCACATTGTAGCGGCAGTACCATGAAACCTTCTCCACCAACGGTGCCAAGACAGAGATGTCCACCCGCCAGGTGCTAAAGGACATGGTAAATTGCTTCAGCACGGGGGCAACGATGTTGACAGCAACGACACGTTGTGCCAAGCTGCCCTTGTGGTGCACGACAAGCTCCTGCAGCGACGGCGAGTTCACCCTGAGGTTGCCCTCATCCAAGAACGGCGAGATGAGGCGGAGCGTGCGCAAACGCGGGCAGCCGGGGAGCAAGGCATCGAGGTTGGCAGCACAATTCGACAGGGACAGCGTCTCAAGTGCGGGGAACTCGAGGTCGGCTGGCACCGGGCGGATGACGGAGGAAACGTCCAGCACAATTGATGTGGCGCGGTGGAAGGTAGGCAGGTCGAGGACGAGGCGACGGAACTCTGGGGGGAGGACGAAGACGAGCTTCTCCGGCTGGAGCCGCGCGGCGGCGCGGAGCAGCGAGTTGGCACGGGGGCTGTCTCTCCGGTAGATGTTGGGGACGCGCACGTGCGGCTGCGAGTAGACGCCGATTTGGAGGAGGGAAACCGCGGGCGAGGGGAGAGGGACCTGGCCGAGCGCCGCCTCGAGCGAGGGGTAGGGCACGCCGCTGAAGATGATCTGGCGGAGGCGGGCCCAGAGGCCGCGCCACCGGCGGGATAGGACGCCGGTGCGCGCGGCGGCGCCGGCGCAGGGGAGGAGGGCGAGGATGAGGAGGAGCAGCTCGTCGGGGAGGCCGCTGATGAGGTCTGGCCCGCCGGGTGGATCTAGCAGCCGGGCGGAACGCCGGCGAGGTCCCGATCTAAACGGCATCGAAGCTCTGACAAACCCTACCACTCACTCTGACTGTACGAGCGGTGCTGAAAAGTTGATCTAAATACGAGTGAGTGGCAATGACCTCTCTACTGCTGTCCTTTCTTTCTCTGTCTCGTCGCCGGGGGTTCTAGGTCATGTCGAGGCCGTCGGTGACGGAAATGGCGGACTAGGAATCTTAGACTTCCTATATGGCATCAACTGCCTCGTATGGTCGATTTAGTGTAGACGTGTCGTGTGTGCTTCTGTTCGACTCTCCTGTCCTTGGATTTGTGCGGCAGCAAGGGACAGTGGTGGTGGGGATTCATGGTGGGAGGGTGCGTTGGTGTTGGTGGAGTGGTTGTTGGGATTTGCGGTCGACGCAGACGTCCGCGGCGGCCTTCTGTTGTCCTTCCTCTCTCTGTCTCGTTGCCGGGGGTGAGGCCGTGTCCAGGTTGACAGTGAAGGATGTGGCGGGCTGCATAGGGTCCCTTGCTGTGTTTGCTTCGATTTGACCTTCGTATGCTTCAATTTTGTGCAAATTAGGAGCAGTTGTAGACAATTTTTGAGATAATATGGCCAATCTGCCAGCCTTGTGGTGGATCTCCCGGTTCATGTGTTTTCCCCTATTGTGTGCAACTAGGGACCATTACCTGTGCAAATTAGTATCTATGCTTGCCAATTTCCCAATATACTCTATCCAAGCTGCCAACCTTTGTGATGGATCTGGCGGTTCGTGTGTTTCCCCCCTGCTATGTGCAACTAGGGATCCTTGTTTGTGCAATTTAGCACCAATGCTTGCCAGTTTTCAATATAGTCTACCCAATCCGCCAGCCTTGTGGTGGATGCGGTGGTTCACGTGTTCTCTCGTGCTATGTGCAAATAGAGACCATCACTTGTGCAAATTAGTACCAATGGTTGCCAATTTTCCAATATAGTCTACTGATTTTTCTGCCAGCCTTTGTGCTGGATCTGGTCCTTCGTGTGTTTTTCCCCTGCTGTGTGCAACTAGGGCCCCTTGATTGTGCAAATTAGTATCAATGTTGCCAAATTTTCAATATAGTCTACCCAATCTGCTAGTCTTGTTGTGGATGTGGTTGTCCATGTGTTTTCCCCTGCTGTGTGCAACTAGGGCCCCTTGATTGTGCAAATTAGTACCAATGCTTGCCAATTTTCCAATATAGTATACCCAATTTGTTTTGCTGGATATATTCTTGTTGGCTATGCATGTTTTGTTTGTCCCAGTTGCACACGTTATCATACTTAGCTGGTTGCCTTTAGTTAACTATTTTCTACCTAGTTATTACTTGCCACAGTTAAACTTAGTTGGCATATATGCTGTCCAGTTGCACAAGGATGGCTACCCAGTTGGCTGCATCATTGTAGTAGTTGGATGTCCACATGTTTTACAGTTTTTTGCACTAAGTGTCCTGTTTATGTGTAGAGGTATGCAGATCAAAGCAACCTTTTATGTTTTCTCTAGTTTGTTTGCGCATCTTCTAACTATGTTTTCTTTTGTTGTATTTCCCCCTACAGGGCAAAAATGGTTATAATAGGAGGAGATGTGGATGGCAATGAAGAAGATGTATTTTTGCACCTTTTCTGTGTTTTTGTGTTGTTTTCAACTTGTCCATGTATGCTAATGTCCTTTTTTTTCATGTGTTTTTTGGTTGCCTAATCAGGGTTCTAGAAGTCAGTCCCTTCGCCGGAACTCGAAGCGTGCTGCTAATCGCCAGCCACGACCTGCGCGCAGTGTTCAGCAGGGTGAGGAAGTTGAGGTAAGTGGCATGCTGATGACACAAGCATCTTATTTTGGTTTTGTTTGGGTCATATAATATTTTTTTTGTTTTTCCCCATGCCCATGTTTTTTATTTTCTTAGGATGTTGATCAGTTTCGGATTGTAAAGCGGACTAGACGTGCAGCAGTTGGAAGGGGAGCTGAGTCATCTACTAGGGTAAGTAAATTCTTGAATATAAGTGTTTCTCTTTTTTAGACGCCGATGAAATTATGCAGCCGTTGGCGCCACTTATTTTTTGTTGTAGTTGCTCAATAACCATCTTGTAGTTGATATCACTGGTCATCTTGTGTCGGTGGGAAACGACACCTATGGGATCACTGGAATCCCTCCTACGGTTGCGGGGCGCGGGGATCGTGAGAAGAGCGGGATTAGCAAGCAACACAAGGGGGATTTACCCAGGTTCGGGCCGCAAAGATGCGTAAAACCCTACGATCCTGCTTTGGTGGCTGTATTCAGTGTTCTTGAGCTCTTGAACTAGCTCTAGGTGCTGCTAGGTTCCAAAGAGCCGAATCCTTCTCCGGTGCGCCATGGGCCTCCTTTTATAGGCGAAAGGGGCTGCCACAGTGGCACACATGAGGTGAAAAGTGCTACAACGCTGTGAGCTTATCCCTGGTGTTACAGGACAAAGAACATTTAATGCGAGGCTTAGGTGTCCCTTCGCTTTATCTGGGGCGGGAGTGAGGCCCGTCCCGTCCGTCGCCGCTCCTCCTTGCTTCGACACGCGCCCTGGCCAGCGATGCATGCGGTGCCATTTAGGCAGGCAGGCAGCTGAGGTGGCACGGTGGTGGAGCCTCCACGACGGGTTGCATGTTGCCACGCAGGTGCCTGACCAGCTGGTTGGGTCGGCAGCCGCATGCGAACGGCGGCGGAGACTTGGCTGGTGCGGGCCTAGCAGTGGCCCTGGCGCTGGCGAGGGTCTTGCCGTGGCAGAAGGCCCCCGGCAAAGATCTTGCCGGGGGTCTTGTGGGTTTCTTCGGTGAGGATGATTGCCTTCCTATCCTCACTTGATCTTGACTATTCTTTGTCTTCACAAAGATCTGCATGCCACCACAGAGGTGCCTCCCAAGCCCTGTTTCAATGCGTTTGTCGAGTGGTGGGCTCAAGTGTGGCTCGCTCGCCTGGCGTGGGCGAGCTGCCCCGGCAAGGGTCTTGCCGGGGCCGCTGAGGCTGCCCCGACAAGGGTCTTGCCGGGGCCGCTGAGGCTGCCCCGGCAAGGGTCCTTGCCGGGGAAACCTGCTTCGCCCATCCGATCCTTGTGGCCTTGGTCCTTGTCTTGTGCCTTCGGCTTCTCTCCGGCTTCCCTTTCCTACCCTGTTATGCGTGGTCGTGGCGGGTGGCTCTGGCTGCCCGTGCACAAATAAAGGGGTCAAAAGGAGAGCCCCTACTTTTGTACACCGACAGGAGCCCCCGGGCCTGGGCCATACATAAGCGCGACACATTGTTGGGCCAGGCCCAGAACGGTGTGCGGTTAGTTAGGGCAGATTTTACTGCGGTAACTGCTCTGTCCGCTGCGCTTCTCCACGACCCGTGTTGAACGTGCGACGTGGGGGTCGTGCGCGTGCGTGTGACGGAAGCATGCTGGCGTCACCTCACTACAAAAAAAAGACACATCCGTGACATTTTGGGCCGAACGGAATTTTTTTTGTCATACATATGACACTTCTATGACGATAATTGTGACAAAACCCGGTATCATCATAGATGTGGTGGGCTCCTACTTTTATGACAAAAAATCATGACAGAAAATAGGTTTTCGTCCTGGGCGGGTCGGAGACGCAGCTGCATGACATTCTTTGGGCCGTCCATGACAGAAAAAACCGTGGTAGAAGCGAGGGCGAGGAAAATTTCGGGGAGTTGCCAGTTACGGTGGGAGGTCGGGGCGAAGCGATGCGCTGCTTTCTCGTGACGACGCTGGCGTGTGTGCGGCGTTGGCTCTAATCGAACCCGGCGATTACCGCAGTTACGCTACGCGTATCGAACTCGAAGCGATCGATCGATGGCTGTTAACTGAACCCGATGGAGCAATTCCTTCGCTGTTGCTGCTAACTGAAGCCGATCGATTGGATGAACAGTGAGCGTTGCGGGGTTTTTTTTCGATGAATAGTGAGCGGCGACGTCGCCTCTAGATGAACAAGACCCCGTCGTGTGGAGGGTTGGATGAACAGTAGACGGTGGAGGGGTGCCCATGGAGGGGTAGTTGAACAGGACCCCGTGGTGTGGAGGGCTGGATGAGCGATGAGCGGTGGAGGGGTGCCCGTGGAGGGTGGTTGAGCGATGGCCGATGGAGTAGCACGCGGTGGAGGCTGGATGAACAGGAGCCCGTGGAGGCTGGAGGAGGTCGACGGTGGAGATGAACAGTATCCCGTGGAGTCCCCTTTTGCGGTACGCCACACTTCTCCCGATGAACAGGACCCCCCATTTCGACCGTAGCGCTCCAACACAAGTCCGTTTAAATGGTTTTGCGATCGCCACACCCTCCCGATCAACAGGGACCCCGTTTGACCGTAGGGAGGTCCGTTCGTCCGTTTTGATGCGCCACACCCCTCCCGATCAACAGGACCCCCGTTTCGACCGTAGGAGGTCCGTTTCCTCCGTTTTGCGGTACGCCACACCCCTCCCGATCAACAGGACCCCCATTTCGATCGTAGGACGTCCGTTTCCTCCATTTTGCGGTACGCCACACCCGTCCCAATCAACAGGACCCTGTTCGGAACATAGGAGGTATGTTCCCTCCGTTTCGCGGTACGCCAGGCCTCGTTTCCATCGCCTGTTCCATCCAAGCCCTCCCGATGAACACGACCATGAAGGAAATATGCCCTAGAGGCAATAATAAAGTTATTATTTATTTCCTTATATCATGATAAATGTTTATTATTCATGCTAGAATTGTATTAACCGGAAACATAATACATGTGTGAATACATAGACAAACAGAGTGTCACTAGTATGCCTCTACTTGACTAGCTCGTTAATCAAAGATGGTTATGTTTCCTAAACCATAGACATGAGTTGTCATTTGATTAACGAGATCACATCATTAGGAGAATGATCTGATTGACATGACCCATTCCATTAGCTTAGCACCCGATCGTTTAGTATGTTGCTATTTCTTTTGTCCATGACTTATACATGTTCCTATAACTATGAGATTATGCAACTCCCGTTTACCGTAGGAACACTTTGGGTACTACCAAACGTCACAACGTAACTGGGTGATTATAAAGGAGTACTACAGGTGTCTCGAAGGTACATGTTGAGTTGGCGTATTTCGAGATTAGGTTTTGTCACTCCGATTGTCGGAGAGGTATCTCTGGGCCCTCTCGGTAATGCACATCATTATAAGCCTTGCAAGCAATGTGACCAATGAGTTGGTTACGGGATGAAGCATTACTGAGCGAGTAAAGAGACTTGCGGTGACGAGATTGAACTAGGTATTGGATACCGACGATCGAATCTCGGGCAAGTAACATACCGATGACAAAGGGAACGGCGTATGTTGTTATGCGGTCCGACCGATAAAGATCTTCGTAGAATATGTAGGAGCCAATATGGGCATCCAGGTCCCGCTATTGGTTATTGACGGAGACGTGTCTCGGTCATGTCTACATTGTTCTCGAACCGTAGGGTCCGCACGCTTAAGGTTTCGATGCCGGTTATATTATGAGTTTTGTGTATTTTGATGTACCGAAGGAGTTCGGAGTCCCGGATGAGATCGGGGACATGACGAGGAGTCTCGAAATGGTCGAGACGTAAAGATTCATATATTGGATGATATGTTTAGGCCAAGGGGTCAAGCCCATGAGGCTTTAGGTCGGTGCAAAAGGAGTTTTGCGGAGGCCAGGGGGCCAAACGCCGGAGACCCTGGCGACTGGCCCTGGGCCACACGCCGAGGCCCATGGCGTCTGGGCCAGACGCCAAGGATTGTGGCGTTTGGTCCTGGAGTCCGAGTGGGACTCTTGCTTTCGGGCAAAACCGACTTTGAGGAGGCTTTTGCTCCAAGTTTCGACCCCGGGGCTCAACATATAAATAGAGGCGGGGCTAGCACCAAAGACACAACAATTGATCTCTTGGATCTCTTAGCCGTGTCACGGTGCCCCCTCCACCATATTCCACCTCGGTCATATCGTAACGGTGCTTAGGCGAAGCCTGCGTCGATAGAACATCAAGATCGTCACCACGCCGTCGTCTTGTGGAACTCTCTCTCCCGGAGCTTTCTTTGGATCGGAACTGAGGAGCGTCCACCGAGCTGAGCGTGTGCCAAGAACTGGAGGCGCCGGAGTAACGGCGCTGGGATCGGTTGGATCGCGAGGAGAACGTCACGACTACTTCCTCTACGTTGTGATCGCTTCCGCCCGGTCTCACGAGGGTACGTAGACAACACTCTCCCCTCTCGTTGCTATACATCACCATGATCTTGCGTGTGCGTAGGAAATTTTTGAAATTACTACGTTCCCCAACGATGGCATCCGAGCCTAGGTTTTTATGGTTTGATGTTTTGCACGAGTAGAACACAAGTGAGTTGTGGGCGATACAAGTCATACTGCCTACCGGCATGTCATACTTTGGTTCAGCGGTATTGTGAGATGAAGCGGCCCGGACCGACATTACAGCGTGACGCTTACGCGAGACTGGTTTCACCGTTCTACGAGCACTTTCGTGCTTAAAGGTGGCTGGCGGGTGTCTGTCTCTCTCACTTTAGTTGAACCGAGTATGGCTACGCCCGGTCCTTGAGAAGGTTAAACGGAGTCTATTTGTGAAGTATCGTTTTGGTCTTGATGCGTAGGTGAGATTGGTTCTTGCTTAAGCCCGTAGCAGCCACGTAAAATTTGCAACAACAAAGTAGAAGACGTCTAACTTGGTTTTGCAGGGCATGTTGTGATGTGATATGGTCAAGACGTGATGCTATATTTTATTGTATGAGATGATCATGTTTTGTAACCGAAGTTATCGGCAATCGGCTGGAGCCATATGGTTGTCGCTTTATTGTATGAAATGCAACGCATACATAATTGCTTTACTTTATCACTAAGCGGTAGCGATAGTCGAGAAGCAATAGATGGCGTGGCGACAACGATGCTACGATGGAGATCAAGGTGTCGCGCCGGTGACGATGGTGATCACGACGGTGCTTAGGAGATGGAGATCACAAGCACAAGATGATGATGGCCATATCATATCACTTATATTGATTGCATGTGATGTTTATCCTTTATGCATCTTATTTTACTTTGATTGATGTAGCATTTTAAGATGATCTCTCACTAAAATTATCAAGTAGTGTTCTCCCCGAGTATGCACCGTTGCCAAAGTTAAATCGTCTTAGAGACACCACGTGATGATCGGGTGTGATAAGCTCTCGTCCATCTACAACGGGTGCAAGCCAGTTTTGCACACGCAGAATACTCGAGTTATACTTGACGAGCCTAGCATATGCAGATATGGCCTCGAGACACGGAGACCGAAAGGTCGGCGTGAATCATATAGTAGATATGATCAACATAAGATGTTCACCATTGAAAACTACTCCATCTCACGTGATGATCGGTTATGGTTTAGTTGATTTGGATCACGTGATCACTTAGATGACTAGAGAGATGTCTATCTAAGTGGGAGTTCTTAAGTAATATGATTAATTGAACTTTAATTTATCATGAACTTAGTCATGGTAGTATTTTGCAAATTATGTTGTAGATCAATAGCTCGCGTTGTTGCTTCCCTATGTTTTTATATGTTTTCCTAGAAAATTGTATTGAAAAATGTTAGTAGCAATGATGCGGATTGGATCCGTGATCTGAGGTTTATCCTCATTGCTGCCTGAAGAATTATGTCCTTAATGCACCGCTAGGTGATGGACCTATTGCAGGAGCAAATGTAGGCGTTATGAGCGTTTGGCTAGCTTAATATGATGACTACTTGATAGTTTAGTGCACCATACTTAACAGCTTAGAATCGGGACTTCAAAGGCGTTACGAGCGTCATGGACCATATGAGATGTTCCAGGAATTGAAGTTAATATTTCAAGCAAATACCCGAGTTGAGAGATATGAAATCTCCAACAAGTTCTATAGCTAAAAGATGGAAGAGAATCGCTCAACTAGTGAGCATGTTCTCAGATTATGCAGGTACTTCAATCGCTTGAATCAAGTGGGAGTTAATCTTCCGGATAAGATAGTGATTGACAGAATTCTCTAGTCACCAACACTAAGTTACTAGAACTTCGTGATGAACTATAGTATGCAAGGGATGACGAAAAGCGATTCCCGAGCTCTTCATGATGTTAAAATCGACGAAGGTAGAAATCAAGAAAGAGCATCAAGTGTTGATGATTGACAAGACCACTAGTCTCAAGGAAAGGGCAAAGGGAAGAAGGGGAACTTCAAGAAGAGCGGCAAGCAAGTTGCTGCTCGAGTGAAGAAGCCCAAGTCTGGACCTAAGCCTGAGACTAAGTGCTTTTGCTGCAATGGAACTGGTCACTAGAAGCGGAACTACCCCAAGTATTTGGCGGATAAGAAGGATGGCAAAGTGAACAAGGGTATATTCGATATACAGATTATTGATGTGTGCATTACTAGTGTTTATAGTAGCCCCTGAGTATTTGATACTTGTTCGGTTGCTAAGATTAGTAACTCGAAACAGGAGTTACAGAATAAACAGAGACTAGTTGAAGGGAAAGTGACGATGAGTGTTGGAAGTAGTTCCAAGATTGATATGATCATCATCGCACACTCCCTATACTTTCGGGATTAGTGTTAAACCCAAATAAATGTTATTTGGCGTTTTGCGTTGAGCATGAATATGATTTGATCATGTTTATTGCAATACTGATTATTCATTTAAAATCAGAGAATAATTGTTGTTCTGTTTAAATGAATAAAACCTTCTATGGTCATACACCCAATGAAAATGGTTTGTTGGATCTCGATCGTGTGATACACATACTCATAATATTGACCAAAAGATGTAAAGTTAATAATGATAGTGCAATTTATTTGTGACACTGCAGTTTAGGTCATATTGGTGTAAAGCGCATGAAGAAACTCCATACTGATGGGCTTTTGGAATCACTTGATTATGAATCATTTGATGCTTGCGAACCGTGCCTTTTAGGCAAGATGACTAAAAACTCCGTTCTCCGGAACAATGGAACGAGCTACTGACTTGTTGGAAATAATACATACCGATGTATGCGATCCAATAAGTGTTGATGCTCGTGGCAAGTATCATTATTTTCTGACCTTCACAGACGATTTGAGCAGATGTGCGTATATCTTCTTGATGAAACATAAGTCTGAAATAGTTGAAAAGTTCAAAGAATTTCAGAGTGAAGTGGAAGATCATCGTAACAAGAAAATAAAGTTTCTGCGATCTGATCGCGGAGAGGAATATTTGAGTTACGAGTTTGGTCTTCAATTAAAACAATGTGGAATAGTTTCACAGCTCACGCCACCTGGAACACCACAACGTTATGGTGTGTCCGAGCGTAAATAACCGCACTTTATTGGATATAGTGCGATCTATGATGTCTCTTATTAATTTACCATTACCGTTTTGGGGTTATGCATTAGAGACAGCTGCATTCACTTTAAAAGGGCACCATCTAAATCCGTTGAGACGACAACATATGAACTGTGGTTCAGCAAGAAACCCAAGTTGACGTTTCTTAAAGTTTGGGGCTGCGATGCTTATGTGAAAAAGTTTCATCCTGATAAGCTCGAACCCAAATCGGAGAATTGCGTCTTCATAGAATACCCAAAGGAAATAGTTGGGTACACCTTCTATCACAGATCCGAAGGCAAGATATTCGTTGCTAAAAATGGATCCTTTCTAGAGAAGGAGTTTCTCTCGAAAGAAGTGAGTGGGAGGAAAGTAGAACTTGATGAGGTAATTGTACCTTCTCCCTTATTTGAAAGTAGTTCATCACAGGAATCAGTTCGGTGATTCCTACACCAATTAGTGAGGAAGTTAATGATGATGATCATGAAACTTCAGATCAAGTTGCTACCAAACCTCGTAGGGTCTTCCAGAGTAAGATCCGCACTGAGTAGTACGGTAATCATGTTACGGAAGTCATGTTACTAGACCATGATGAACCTACGAACTATGAGGAAGCGATGATGAGCCCAGATTCCGTGAAATGGCTTGAGGCCATAAAATCTGAGATATGATCCATGTATGAGAACAAAAGTATGGACTTTGATTGACTTGCTCGATGATCAGCAAGCCATGTTAAATAAATGGATCTTCAAGAGGAAGACGGACAACGATAGTAGTGTTACTATCTACAAAGCTCGACTTGTCACAAAAGGTTTTCGACAAGTTCAAGGTGTTGACTACAATGAGATTTTCTCAAGCGTAGCGATGCTTAAGTCTGTCCGAATCATGTTAGCAATTGCCACATTTTATGAAATCGGCAAATGGATGTCAAAACTACATTCTTTAATGGATTTATTAAAGAAGAGTTGTATATGATGCAACCAGAAGGTCTTGTCTATCCTAAAGGAGCTATCTTAATGTGCAAGCTCCAGCGAAGCATCAATGGACTGGTGCTAGCATCTCGGCGTGGGATTATACGCTTTGACGTGTTGTTCAAAGCATATGATTTTATCTGAGACTTTTGGAAAGGCCTGTATTTACAAGAAAGTGAGTGGGAGCACTACAGCCTTTACGATAAAGTATATGTGAATGACATATTGTTGATCGGAAATAATGTAGAATTATTCCGCAAAGCATAAAGGAGTGTTTGAAAGGAGTTTTTTCAAAGAAAGACCTCAGTGAAGCTACTTACATATTGAGCATCAAGATCTATAGAGATAGATCAAGGCGCTTGATAAGTTTTTCAATGAGTACATACCTTGACAAGATTTTGAAGTAGTTCAAAATGGAACAGTCAAAGAAAGAGTTCTTACCTATGTTACAAGGTGTGAGATTGAGTAAGACTCAAAACCCGACCACGGCAGAAGATAGAAAGAGAATGAAAGTCATTCCCTATGCATCAGCCATAGGTTCTATAAAGTATGTCATACTGTGTACGGATCTATTGCATACCCTACCACTAAGCTTGGCAAGGAGTGCAATAGTGATCTAGGAGTAGATCAATGGACAACGGTCAAAATTATCCTTAGTAGAATAAGGATGTGTTTCTCGATTATGGAAGTGAAAAGGTTAGTCGTAAAGGGTTACGTCGATGCAAGTTTTAAACACTAATCTAGATGACTCGAGTCTCAATCTGGATATATATTGAAAGTGGGAGCAATTAGCTAGAGTAGCTCCGTGCGAGCATTGTAGACATAGAAATTTGCAAAATACATACGGATCTGAATGTGGCGGACCCGTTGACTAAACTTCTCTCACAAACAAAACATGATCACACCTTAGTACTCTTTGGGTGTTAATCACATAGCGATGTGAGCTAGATTATCGACTCTAGTAAACCCTTTGGGTGTTGGTCACATGTCGATGTGAACTATGGGTGTTAACCACATATAGATGTGAACTATTGATGTTAAATCACATGGCGATGTGAACTAGATTATTGACTCTAGTGCAAGTGGGAGACTGAAGGAAATATGCCCTAGAGGCAATAATAAAGTTATTATTTATTTCCTTATATCATGATAAATGTTTATTATTCATGCTAGAATTGTATTAACCGGAAACATAATACATGTGTGAATACATAGACAAACAGAGTGTCACTAGTATGCCTCTACTTGACTAGCTCGTTAATCAAAGATGGTTATGTTTCCTAAACCATAGACATGAGTTGTCATTTGATTAACGGGATCACATCATTAGGAGAATGATCTGATTGACATGACCCATTCCATTAGCTTAGCACCCGATCGTTTAGTATGTTGCTATTGCTTTTATCCATGACTTATACATGTTCCTATAACTATGAGATTATGCAACTCCGTTTACGGAGGAACACTTTGGGTACTACCAAAGCGTCACAACGTAACTGGGTGATTATAAAGGAGTACTACAGGTGTCTCGAAGGTACATGTTGAGTTGGCGTATTTCGAGATTAGGTTTTGTCACTCCGATTGTCGGAGAGGTATCTCTGGGCCCTCTCGGTAATGCACATCATTATAAGCCTTGCAAGCAATGTGACCAATGAGTTGGTTATGGGATGAAGCATTACGAGCGAGTAAAGAGACTTGCGGTGGCGAGATTGAACTAGGTATTGGATACCGACGATCGAATCTCGGGCAAGTAACATACCGATGACAAAGGGAACAACGTATGTTGTTATGCGGTCTAACCGATAAAGATCTTCGTAGAATATGTAGGAGCCAATATGGGCATCCAGGTCCCGCTATTGGTTATTGACCGGAGACGTGTCTCGGTCATGTCTACATTGTTCTCGAACCGTAGGGTCCGCACGCTTTAGTTTTGGATGACGGTTATATTTTGATTTTTGTGTATTTTGATGTACGAAGGAGTTGAGTCCGGATGAGATCGGGGACATGGCGAGGAGTCTCGAAATGGTCGAGACGTAAAGATTCATATATTGGATGATATGTTTAGGCCAAGGGGTCAAGCCCATGAGACTTTAGGTCGGTGCAAAAGGAGTTTTGCGGAGGCCGGGGGCCAAACGCCGGAGACCACAGGCGTCGGCCTGGGCCAGACGCCGAGGCCCATGGCGTCTGGGCCGACGCCAAGGATTGTGGCGTTTGGTCACGGAGTCCGAGTGGGACTCTTGCCTTTCGGGCAAAACCGACTTTGAGGAGGCTTTTGCTCCAAGTTTCGACCCGGGGCTCAACATATAAATAGAGGGGCAGGGCTAGCACCAAAGACACAACAATTGATCTCTTGGATCTCTTAGCCGTGTGCGGTGCCCCCTCCACCATATTCCACCTCGGTCATATCGATTAGCGGTGCTTAGGCGAAGCCCTGCGTCGGTAGAACATCAAGATCGTCCTGCCACGTCGTCTTGTGGAACTCTCTCTCCTTGGAGCTTTGCTGGATCGGAGCTGAGGAGCGTCACCGAGCTGAGCGTGTGCCAAGAACTCGGGCGCGGAATGCTTGGCGCTGGGATCGGTTGGATCGCGAGGAGAACGTCACGACTACTTCCTCTACGTTGTGATCGCTTCCGCCCGGTCACGAGAATGCGTGAACAACACTCTCCCCTCTCGTTGCTATACATCACCATGATCTTGCGTGTGCGTAGGAAATTTTTTGAAATTACTACGTTCCCCAACAGACCATGCATTCCGTTCTGACCCAGCCGGTTGGCTCCCCATGAACACGAAGACGACGCTGTTTCTCCGTTCCGACCCAGCCATGTACGTATGCGCGAGTATGCGTTCGAGACCCTGCCCGTGTGTACGTACGTGGCCGTATTTTCTTTCTTGCACCCTCGCCGCTGTACGTACGTGTACATGCTACATGCGCACCTCTACATCGACACGTGCGCGCCTCTACTACGACACGTGCACGCCTCTACATCGACCATTATGGACGTACACGTTCGCGACCAGAATGACAACGCTACGTACGCTTCGACTAGGTGGGTCCCAAGCGTCGGGCACTTCCTTACTGCGAAGATGTAGATGGTGGGTCCTAGCGGTCGGCGAATCGTTTTTGGGGACGCACTTCCTTGCGTGCGAAGATGTAGCTGGTGGGTCCCGGTGATCGGAGAAAGCGTTTTTTCGCAAAATACGGTGGCCCGTCCGGTGGGTCCCTGCTGTCAGGTGGAGGAATCATTATTTTCCGCGTAATAAGGAGGCACTTCCTTGGTGCGGCCGTGGACCCAACTGTCAGCCTCTCGACGTACAATCCATGTCCGATGGAAGTCGTTCCTTGACCACGTTAACCACGCCGCGTCGAGAGCACCAGGGCGGTGGGCGACGGCGAGGCCTAGGAAGGGGACGACACGGAGCCGGTGAAGACGCGGCAGTGGATGCCCACGCGGAGAGGAGTATGAGTATTCACTCGTTCGACTGAGGTGTGAGGCTGCCGTCGTCGCAGGGCCTGGCCTAAGGTGGGAATAGTAGGGGCGGTGAGGCCTCCGCAGCAGCACAGCCGGCCACGGGAGGCAGGAGCACGCGGCACGACCGACGCTGCTTTGGGTGGCTGGAGCAAGAAGATCAGATGTTGAATAAGCACTACGGCCGTTGGATGGACATCGTATGGTCACTGGAGCTAGAATCGTTCATATTGACTAAATTGACAAAGCCCTCCGTCCCCGTCAACTTAGTAGGCCCACAAGTCAGCTTCCCACCAAGGTGAGTCCCAGCTAGCAGGGGGAGTATTCATTTTTTTGTGCGTAATAAAGAGGCACTTCCAGTGGGTGCGGTGACGGCAGGGAACGTTTTTTCACGAAATACGGTGGCCCGTCCGGTGGGTCCCAGCGGTCGGGAAAGCGTTTTTTAGCGAAATAAGGTGGCCCGTCGGTGGGTCCCTCTTTGTCGAGAGGAGGAATAATTATTTTGCGCGTAATAAGGAGGCACTTCCTTGCGGCCGCCGTGGACCCAGCTGTCAGCCTCTCCACGTACAGTACTTTTCCGATGGAAGTCGGTTATTGACCACGTTGACCATGCCGCGTTGAGAGCACCAGGGCTGTAACGCCCCGGATTCGATGCGCCAGGTGTCTGCCAGTTATTCGTCGTCTTTGCCATGTCATTTGCATGCGTGTTTCACTTTGCCATGTCATCATCTGCATTTCATATCATGTCATCATGTGTATTTCATTTTGCATACGTGTTCGTCTCATGCATCCGAGCATTTTTCCCGTTGTCCGTTTTCCAATCCGGCACTCCTATGTTCCCCGGCGTCCCCCTTTTGTCTCTCATTATGAGTGGGTGTTAAACGTTCTCGGAATGGACCGAGGTTTGCCAAGCGGCCTGGGTATACCACCGATAGACCGCCTGTCAAGTTTCGTACCATTTGGAGGTCGTTTGGTACTCCAACGGTTAACCGGGTAACCGTAAAGCCCCTCTCTCTTTGCAGCCCAACACCCCTTCCAAAGTGGCCCAAAACCCACCTAACTCCCCTCCATGCTCTCGGTCGTTCGATCACGATCGCGTGGCCGAAAACCGTGCCTCATTTGGACTCTCCTAGCTCCCTCTACCTATAAAACTAGACATCCCCCGAAATTTTCGGGTCATTCTACCCCAAACCCTAAAAAAAATCTCCTCACGCGCCGACACGTCCACGTCGCGCGGACGTATCCGACCTGCGCCCGCCGCCAGCGCCCAATCAGAGCCGCCGCGTGGCGCCTCGCCCGCCCGCCAGCGGCCCACGGGCCGGATCGGGCCCGCGAACCGCGCCCGCCGCCCGTCTGCCTCACGGCCCGCTTCGCCCATGCCGCGCTCCGCCCGCCAGCGTGCTCCCGCTCCCGACCGCCGCTGCGGATCGCCGCCCGCCGCCGCGGTCCCAATCGCCGCCATCGCCGCCTCATCCTCGCTGCCCTTGCCTCCCGTGGGTCCGTCGCCCGCGTCCTCCCGAGTCGCTCCGACCTCCTCCGCGCCCTCCTCGCCGGAGAGCTCGCCGGAGCTCTCGCCGGCGCCGGATCCGAGAAGGTGGATGAGATCCACCGGGATCTCGTCCAAACGCCGTCCCCATCCCGGATCCCTCCGTCCCGGAACGCCTCCGTCCCGGGTTGACTTTTCCCGGAGGTAAAAATCGACTAAGTCCCAGGATTACAGTATTTTCATGCCATGTTCAACCTGCTGAATCTCTGCATCCATAGCTCCGTTTCGTGCGTGTAATATGTCAAATTGTTCGTCTCAACGAGTTCGTTTCATTCCATTGCACCATGTTCATTTCAGTTCATCTTGATGCCTGAATCTTCGTTGCATGAGTACTATGTGATGTTAATCTGCTGAAACTGTTATAACTTGATGATTTTTCATTTTTGTTGCATTCGATATGTGCATCCTATGAGGTTGATGTCTACATGTGTTTTGATCTATATCATGCCATCTTTACAGGGGTGCTATCCATGTATTTTTGTGATTCCTGTAGTGAGTGCATCAAGCTTGTTAAGTAGGGTACTTGCTGTTGCTGTTTTGCATGTCTGAATCTGCTATATCATGATGCTATGTTAACCTGCTGCTACAAGTCATTCTATGCATAATATGGAGATGTTCACTAAGGATGTTTTGTTATACATGTCATGCTATATCCATCCATGCCCATGGTTACATTTATAGCCTACTTTAACTTGTTGTAATCATGCTCCAAAGTTGCTAAATAATGTTGCTGTCAACCTGTTAACATTAAGTTCAATGTTGTCATGATTTTTGTTAGTGATCCATGCACTCTATGAACTTTCTCTTGCCATCTTTGGCTTCATATATATGCCATATTATTGTTGGTTGCCCTGCCATGCCATGTGTTGCTCTGTGGTGAGTGGTTCAAGCTCACCAACATGCCTACTTATTGTTGTTCCTGCCATGTATGAATCTGTAATATAACTTGCTATGTTTACATGGGTTCCATCATATCTTCTGTTCCTTTTTGGCTCATGGTCAGTGAGGGACTTTTGTTCTATGCAATTATTATATTCATGCCATGCCTTTGTTTGCCATGATAAGTTCCTGTACCATGTTGTTTGATAGCTCTTAACATTGCAACCTGATGTTATTTCCTGATAAGTCTGAAACTGTTATTATTTGCAATCTTGCCATGTCATTTTGAGCATGTTCTAGTGATTTATGGAGATAGCTCAGTGTTCATGTTTTGTCATGCTGTACCTGTACATCGTGCCCATGCCTTTTGTTCTCATGTTAAGATGCTGCAGCTTGTTGTTTTGATGCTTGCAATATGCCTACTTGCTGTCTTGGACAGATTGTTGCTATAACTTGTATTGTGTGTGTGTTGAACGGTTGCTCCGTTTTGAGTGTGCTCTGTATGAAACTTGCTTGATTTTGCATTTAGTTTCATATTATCATGTTGCATCCTTGTTTTAAGGTGTTTGCTTGATGTTTGTATGCATTTTGCATCAATGCCATGTTTAAGTTGTTTTGCTCATATCTTCTAGGCCGTAGCTCCGAATTAAATGAACTTTATATGTAACTTGACTAGAATTTCGTGTAGATCATCTTGGTGCATCTTAACTTGCTGTTTAACAACATGAACATAAAGTTATTCAGATCTGGACCAATTTCGAAATTTGCATATGAGGACTTACCGGAGTTGTTTTATGTCGTTTCC
Source organism: Aegilops bicornis (assembly GCA_021605145.1). NCBI lineage: Eukaryota > Viridiplantae > Streptophyta > Magnoliopsida > Poales > Poaceae > Aegilops > Aegilops bicornis. Next base: position 733,089,689 of record CM038675.1, read on the forward strand.
GGCCTCATTTAAACTTGCTTTGATGTGTTGTTCTTGTTTGCATCATATTTTGCCATGAGTAGCTTCATGTAGCCTTGTCATGCATCATGCTTGTTGTGCATCATGTCTTGTTCATGTGTGGTGTGTTTACCATGTTGTGTGCTTTTCTTGTTAGTTCCCGTTTCGTTGCGATCGTGAGGATTCGTTCGTCTACGCTTGGTTCGTCTTCGTGGCTTCATCTTCTTCATGGACTCGTTCTTCTTCCTTGCGGGATTTCAGGCAAGATGACCGTCACCTTGGATCTCATTACTATCATTGCTATGCTAGTTGCTTCGTTCTATCGCTATGCTGTGCTACCTATTACCTGTTTATCAAGCCATCCCAAATTGCCATGTCAGCCTCTAACCTTTGACACCTTTCCTATGCAAACCGTTGTTTGGCTATGTTACCGCTTTTGCTCAGCCCCTCTTATAGCGTTGCTAGTTGCAGGTGAAATTGAAGTTTGCTCCATGGTGGACAGGATTTTGTTTGGGATATCACAATATCTCTTATATTATTAATGCATCTATATACTTGGTAAAGGGTGGAAGGCTCGGCCTTATGCCTGGTGTTTTGTTCCACTCTTGCCGCCTCTAGTTTCCGAAATCATATAGGTATTATGTTCCCGGATTTTGCGTCCCTAACGCGGTCGGGTGATTTATGGGACCCCCTTGACAGTTCGCTTTGAATAAGACTCCTCCAGCAAGGCCCAACATTGGTTTTACCATTTGCCACACCTATGCCCTTTTATTTCCCTTGGGTTTCCGGAGCCCGAGGGTCATCTTTAGTTTAGCCCCCCGGGCCAGTTCTCCTCTGAGTGCTGTTCTAGCTAGGACAATGATTAATAATTTCAACCAACCGTTGAAGACAGAATTTAATAAAATTCCCACATTTTGATGGGATCCGAAATATTTTTATCCCAAAATTTCTAGTCAGATTAAATATAAATTTGTATTACGTAAAAATCCAACAAAACATTGCGCGCGCAACAATGAAAATTTAAGATTTTCAAAACCCATAAATAATATCTTATAAACTAATTTCGTGTTTGGTGCATTTTTTTATAGTTACTGCCCAGTTTTTATAATTACATCCCATTTATTATTTTTAAAGCCTATTTTCCTGTTAAGCCTAATGCATCCCTCCTAGGAAAGATTTGCAGCCCAGCGGGGCGGAGAATAACAAGTTGACCTTGCCTGGGTATTCCTCAAAAAGACGTATAGCTGGGCTAGCCATTTTCATCTTGAAAAAAGTAGTATCTAGGCTGGATATCGGCACAGGCTAGCCAGACCTGGCAACCGCCCGATTAATACCCTGCTCTCCTCTGAACAACAACGAAATCATCGCCAAGAAAAACTCTGCAATGCTCACGCCTCAAAAACACAAATACTACTCGAGCTACTTGGTCCCAGCTGTCGGCTGCACCTTGTGCAATTCTCTCGTTTATATTGACTACATAGGTTGACAATGGTGTGGGACCGTGACGTTAGGAAACCAGGAGAAAGCAAAAAAAATATAGTTGTACATAATAAGGAGGCACTTGCGTACGTACGGCTATGGCCCTAGTGGGTCCCTAATGTCATCCAGTCAAAATAAAGTCATCTCCTGAATCCTCATGTTCGTTGACCATGTTAACAATGCTCGGCGCCATGGCGAGCGCAACAACTCAAAGGACAACGGAGAAGGCCTCGCGGGCCCTACGGAGGTGCGATACGGCGCCGCTGCTCATTCAGGAAGCCAGGATCGCCGGACACCTATGAGCACCTTCGAGAAACTGAGACAACATGAAACGGTAAGGCCGCGCTTGGGAGCTCTGGTTTATTTCAAACCTGTATTAACATACAAGTGTAATTTACTCGTCATCGGAAGGCCCAAGGTTTGTAAGTAAAATCGGCGGGTTACGCGTGTAATTTGAGAGACTAGTGTATATTTTACGAGCACTGCTATATGGACGATATTACAGACGATACATGCACGACGTGCGTATCATGCCATCCATGGGCAAGGCTGAAACAGCAGCTAACAGCTGGATTAGCAATCGTCCGAGTGTCGTTCAGCGTTTTTAACGTGTGTGAAGTACTTCTGATATTTTACTAGTCGAAATCGACCAACCAAGCGCCTTCGCCCGAGACCATCTGCTTTAATTTACAAGCGTCCCGGTTTACAAAGCGGTTTTGGTTGGAAAACGACGATCCAATCACGGCCTAATATCATGAGTTGGTCGGAAGGTGTGTCAGGTGACAACCAAACAGGCATGACTTATAAGTCACTGGTTTTAAGTCACCTGACTTATAAGTCAGGTGACTTATTGGAACCAAACAGGCTCTGAAAAATCAGACGATGAACTTCTTACGCACAGAAACAACAGAAGAGGATGATCTTCTTAACAAGCAAATCACTGGCATTAGATCAACATGCAAAACAATACGAAGCATTATTCTTAGGAGGCACGGTGAACAGCTCGTGATGCCGCATGCCACAACATTCCAAGCTCAACTTTGCAATCAAACACAAGGCACGGCATTACATAGACAATATTCAGAACAAACTCTTAACACAGGAATATCTCAGCAGAGTAACTATTTACTTCTAAACTGCACAGGGAATAGGAAAAAACACTCGGCGCTGCTCACGGCAAGGCGTCCCACTCAAAAATATCAAATGCATGTCTTCTGGCTAACATCAATGAGCAAATTTTGACAAGGTTTTCCAATTCCAATATATTAAACTAACGTCTTCTTGCTAACATCAATGATTAAACTTTGACAAGATTTTCCCATTCAAAATATGTAATGCCTATGATCGTGGAGTCCTGTCGCTTCTTGCTAACATCAATGATTAAACTTTGACATGCTTTTTCCATTCAAAATATGTAATGCCTATGATCATGGAGTCCTGTCGCTCCTTGTGCTTGTTTGGGCACTTTTTGCCCAGGGCACTCCACGTGTTGTTAAATTGCCAATGGTCTCTGCAGACTAGTCATGTCACTGGTGTCTAATATTTATGGCACCAGCTGCAGCAATGGAGGGATTCGGTGCCAAACTAAGAAAAGGTGAAATTGGCACCTCTTTTGGCCTACATAGTGGAAGGCCTAATACTTTGTAAAGCTTCTCGATCATTCCTTCTGTAATGTAAGCATAAGCAGTGGTGACTTCTTTACGCAAAGTGGAGCGACCAAGCTGGACCCGATAAAGCAGCAATTTGCCTTGGACACATTGGCTCCTTTTGTGCAGTTGAACTAAAATCGAAGTCGGGATAAAACCGAGCTTTAATTGTGATATCCCTATAAGCAACAAAAGGTATAAGGGAAACAATTAATGAGAAATAACAGTTGATGACTTGTACTCCCGGAAGAAAAACATCTACTGATCTACCTTATCTTAATGGGAAACAAAGCAGGAGAGTAGCAATTCTCAATCAGTGTGATTCATTAATATTAACTGAGACATTATCTTAACAATGCCTTGTTTCAACATGTATAAAGAACGAAAAAGCAGAAACGTATCATTCCTAAAACAATGCGACTGATTCATTTTAACAGAGACATTATCTTAACAATACCTTGGTTAAACATGTAGAAAGAACTACAAAGCAGGATAGTACCATCCCTAACAAGTGTTGCAGTTTTGAACTAAGATTCAGTAGTTAATTAATTCTGAGAGTGGCATTTCTTCATTTTACCAGCGGCATTAGATTAATGAAAAGCATAAACAGTTCCAGGGGAGAGTGGGCGCAACAATAGTATGTGCTTCCATCTACTTGTAAAGGGGGTGATGCAGAGTTTGTTGTAACAAAGCAACAAGCATCATGTCTGGGTTGGTCCCATTTTTAGTCACTATTTAATGGGAAAAGACAGCAATACAATAGCTTCAATTCAACATTTATTTAAAACAGTACCAATACAAGTAGCACAACATCTCAAAGCACACTACACAATCATGTGGATGAAGGCCTGTACTGACCTTTCATGAGAAGACCAGGATAAAATATGAATCTGCCAACACGAATAGGAAATCGAATCTAGTTTTGTGCAGTTGCACTGAAATCAGGCAAAGTGTTTCGCGTAGTGAAGCAAAATGTAGCAATAGCAACAAGTTGGATAGATATCCTTGTTTAAACAGAGGCAAAAAAGGAATCAATTACTGGCTAATAAAGGAGGATGAAACATGCGGCCACAAAAATGGTAATCCCGCCAATCCCTAACAAGTGTTGCAGTTTTGAAATAAGATTCGGTAGTTAATTATGAGAGTGGCATCAATTCTTGGCTTATAAAGGGGTGATGCTGAATTTGTTGTAACAAAGCAACAAGCATCATATGCAGGTTGGTCCCATTTTTGTTCACTACTTAATGGGAAAAGACAACAATACAATAGCTTCAATTCAACATTTATTTAAAACAGTACCAAAACAAGTAGCACAACATCTCAAAGCACACTGCACATCATGTGGATGACACCAAGATTTGAAACAACTCGACATGAAGAGTGGAAACAAATCTCGATCTCCTTTTGTGCAGTTCCACAAAAATTAAGCAAAGTCACCGGTGTGACATTCAAGTTGAACTGCACAAAACACTCTTAAAACATAAGTGTTTCTAGTAGCGAAGCAAAATGTCATAATAGCAACAAGTTGAATCGATACCCCTGTTTTAACAGAGGCAAAAAAGGAAACAATTACTTGCCGATAAAGGAGTATGAAACAAACGGTGACAGAAAGAAGCATCTAACTTATCTTGGATGGAAAACAAAGTAGGATAGTAGCATTTCTAAAATGGTTGCATTGATTCATATTAACGGAGACATTCTCTTGAAATAACATTTGTTAAAAAATGTAATTTACTTTTAACAGTGGCATTGCTTCAATTTTCCGGCGGCATTCTTAGATTAACAACATCAAAATAGCTGTATGGGACATGCCACCGTAATACCATCGTCCTGCGTATAAATGGGTGATGCAGAGTATGTAGCCAAGCATCATATATGCGTTGGTCCCATATTTGTTCTCTTTGAACCTTTTTCTTAAGTGAGGGCAGCAAATCTAGTCCTGCACAAACTACCCGACCCCCAAGTTTCTTTCCCTTTTCAACAAAGAGATCGGTTCTATATGTGTACTGGATTACCCCCTTTTTCCCTTTTCGACCTACAAAGCGGCTGGATAGCCTGCCTATACTACTTTCCACCCCTCCTTTCCTCATTGAACCACGTCCTAGATTCTTGCTCCAGCCCACCGCACCCTTCTTTCCTCTTTGAACCAAGACCTAGATTCGACTACAGATCAAAAAAGATCCACATGCAGCTAGAGCAACGACGGTTTCAAAGAAACTTATACCTTAGGGTCGTCGGGATGTGGCAAGGCATGCGGCGGGAGGCCGGATCTGCCCACACTACGTACGACAGCGAGGAAGTAGGGGCCGGTGGCCCTCCCGCACAGGCGCTGGTGAAAGAGAACAGCGCAGCTGGCAGTGGATTGCCTCCCTCGCCGAAGGCGATAGAGTGAACGCTCCACCTCCTCCCCTTCCCGGTGCGACGGGATACGGACGCCTCCTTCACGGCTGTGAGGGGAGAGAGAGACATGAGGCCAATGCAGTCTTGTTTAGATCTGGTGAAGAGAGGGTGAGAGACTGTGAATATAGCAAACCCTAGCAAATGAACGCTGAGCCTCCAGCGTGTAACATATATGTGGTGCGGCGAGCGTGTGGAGAGTGCAAACCCTAGCGAACAAGCGCTGAGGCTCCCGCTTATATATATACCATACTATAGTACGGACTGAGCTCCGGTGCCTTCACTGCACCTGCTTTTGGCTGTATGACAGGTTAGCCAGCCACATTTTGGGCCCACTGTCATAAACCCAAAGGCAGGTGCACTAAGTCAAGCCGCGTCCATATAGTACTCTCGTGTATACGAGTAATATATACTGGTGGAGTGGTTTTTTTATTCTCTCCATACAATCGTTTTAAATTGTGTAAGTAAGAAACGAAACTCTTTATCTAATGTACAGTGAAGAAAACTAGTACTACTTCTGATGAACTAACGATCCACACCCACGCGTCCTGGTCGCACTTCCTGTCCTTCACGTGTGGTACACTACCCGAACAACCACAAATTCGCCAAATTATCGGAAACGTGTGAGAGTGTGTACAAATAAAGAATTTTAATTTCAATTATCGGAAAGGTTTGAGACTATTATAAAGTTTGACTTCAGTCAAATCAAATATCTTGAGTAAATAAAAATGGAGGCTACTACGTCCATCCGGGTTTTTAGTCCACACCATTTTTTTAAACAAAGTTAATAGCTGGACAAATAAAATTAGAGGGGAGCTGGAGACAAAGTTGTGAGAAGGCTTAGAAATCAATACAAAACTTACGCTCTTAGTACCAACGTCATTCCTTCTTCGAGGAAACATTTGGTTCATAGCCAATTGTGTGATAAAATTGCACCAACATGAAAGACGACTACGTCTCCAATGCAACCAAGGTGAACTGACGAAGGATATCATCTTTGTGCGTAACAAGCAAAGAGCACAGATAGAAGACAACTTGTTTTTCATTGAAAATCGATCAGCTTCACCAGCCGATGCAACCACGAGGCGCAACCATGAGCATCGATAGGTCATCGTGGTGATGCATCATCCATTTGGCATCTTCGTTCGCGCTAGCGCCGGCTCCGAGAGGACGGTGCACATCGGCTCCCTCCGTCGCCGATGGCGACAACGTCAACGCTGCACCTCCTCACCTCCCGCAGCGGTTGGGATTCAGGCATTCAGCCGGATTTGTGACCACCGGTGAGGAGAGAGATAGAGTGGACTGTCATCTTGTTTTAATATGGAGAGGGTGAGAGAGCGAGACGCGAGAAACTCTATCAAACAAGAGGCTATAATGGAGTAAAAAAATCTCTCCATAGCAGTGATTTTGGGTCTGTCTAGGACACATCTAAGTTGATGTCCACTCTGTTTGTGGTCTATTTTTTTTGTCCTAGTTTTTTTTGTTTCTTGTTGCTACATTATATACTTGTGGGAGTTTAGGTGTGATATCCTTAAATAACATCTAGATGTGAATTAGACAAACTGTTTTCTAACGTACCAAGAAATAAAACTCGATCAAAAACACAACCCCGCTTCCAGGTCGCGAGAGTCGTCGCGCACACACACATAGACGTAGACATGCATATCCGTGTTTACGTAAAATTCCATTTCCATCTCCATCTCCAATCATATTTGTCCAACTGGCACATTATTTATATTGTTAATTATATACACAGCAATCACATCATCTCTTGTTTGCGCACGTCCGGACCGCTGCCACAGCCGGTCCTGACCAACCCGAACCCTTTTCATCACCCGCGCGTGCTTCCCGCCCGAAAGGGTCAGTGACGCATTCATGCCCGGCCAGAGCGGACGCGACCTCTCACTGGTGCCGGCATTGAAGCGGCGCGCCGGTCGAGAGAGCGTCGCCCGCGCCGCTTCCGGGTGCACGCGGCTGCTCCGCGTTCAAAGGTCGCATTAGCCGGCTACAACATGCATGTAAAAAGTTCTTGGGAGTCCGTGCTACAGCTAGCTGTCCTCCCCCCACTCGTCAATCTCTTCCAGTAGTGCTAGTAGTACTCCATGGCGCGTTCCATCGACAAGCAGGCGGGAAAGTTATCATATACTCAGTTTGCGGTGAGTGGCATGCCGAGCGACCGTGTGGGGTCGAGCCGTGGAGGAGGGTGAGACACGAACACGACAGACGTGATTTAAACGTTGGTTTTTCTCGATGGCGCGATCCAACGAAACGAAACATTGGTTTCTCTCCGTTTCCATTTTTTCTCCAGAAAAACGGAAACTTTCCACTCCATTTTCATTCCTATTCCAAGGTTGCCCCGTTACAACATTCCATCAAATACAAAGGAAAACTAACACGCATGCTGATGCATCTCAATGATTCACAGATCATAGCCAATATTTACTTCACAACTAAAGGAAAAAGTCGTGAGAGCGTGTACGAAAGAAAAACTACTGATGGGGTCACTACAACTTAAACCCTAAACCCTAAACATGATTTAATTCCCTGGCCAGGTAGAACCTGTCGAAGGAAAGACGACTAGCACCCTCGGATCATACGATGCTTTTGTGCAGTTCCACTAAAATCGACCTGAGCATTCCTGATGGCAAAGATATTGAAGAAGTGTGATTAGAATAATAATCGGCACTAGTTCATGAGACATAAACTCATCACAAGTAGAAGCCGGTAGAATACGAGAAAGATCGACATGGAGATGGAGCTACGACAGTGGAGCAAGCCGGCTCCAAAAGGAAGATGGACTACCTGGGACGTCGGGCTGTAGCTAGAAGGGAGGTTGGGACGCGGCATCGGCCCATAACGCGGTGACCCCCGATTGGGACGCACCGACTGTGGGTTTTCTCCCTCGCCGATGTCGACCGCGTCTCATAAAACATTGTTCCCTTCCCCCAGCTGCGGGATCAGGCCCGTCGCTCTATGCTTGTGAAGAGATCAACCTTAGTAAGCAGGCTTGTAGCTTAGGCTCCTGCTAGTGTATATATAGTGGTTTTCTTTTTCTCTCCATATCAACCATTTTATATTGCGTACGTGTCATTCAAGAGTGAAATGATGGTTGCTTCTTCCGACTAACTTACTGTGTGATTTGACTGCTCCTTAGTGGCCCCTACACATACTCCCCCTACGTGTATGCAACAGTCACACGTACACATGGACGCAAAAACACGCGCGACGCCCTAATGCATGCATGTCTGAGCACACGACGGAACACAGACGGTCACGCTAAGTGCTCAACCTACACGTGCATGCACACACATACTCAGTCAGGGTGAGCTAGTGACCGTATAAACACCGGAATATATATATATATTGAGCGGAATGAGCGTATTATGAAGTCCACTGACCGTATTATTACAAATATACAGTGATAGACAGTGTACTTATCTCGTTTGAAATTAATCCATATTAACCGGAGAGGAGGCAGTATGGACTAGCATTACTTGCGCGCAGTGGATCGCAGGACAAGGAGAAACTTTTGACTAATGCAAGCTCTCCCTCGCTCAGGCGGTGGACGTGCAACAGTTAATTCGGTGTCAGATTGCCAGAAGCATACACTATACTACTAGTGCTACTATTGTTCGACTTCGAATAGGCGAACAGCCAAGCTAAAAGTTTACTAGTACTAGTACTACTAATATAGTCTATAAAGGTACGTAAGTATACTATACTAGTACTAGGAACCGGATGGAGGAGCGTCTGCACTCTTATTATAATTTTAAAATGTGATAAAGGAATCTTCAACACATTTGGTTCTCTTCGAGGGTTCTCGCATGTGATAATGGAAGTTGATTGCATGGAACACTCGCCACAATTCTCGCTTAATTCTTGCTCATATCCTGTTACAAATAGTAGCGCTCGGTAATATTTCCTTTTTTTGTTATTCAGCATGTAAACAGGTCAGCAAACCTTGCGGCGCATCTTCGTGCGAACCGTGCTTGCTGCACTTTGAATGTGGCCGAGAGCTGGCTTGATGAAACACCTCGCTTCCTACTTCTTTTTTTGCGGGGTACCTCGCTTCCTAGTGACCGGTGTCTTGGCTGATCGTCCTAAGAATGCTTATATATGAATAAAGCTCTCTCATTTACCCGCAAAAAAGATTAAGCCATATTAACCAGAAAGGAGGGAGTATGGACTAGCACTACTTTTTGGTGTGTCCCGTCAACTCGCAAAATGAGGAGAAGCTTGCAGGACAAGGTGAAGCTCGCTTACGCCTTTTGACTAATGCAACCTACCCTCGGTGGACATGCATAAGTCCATTCGGTGTCAGATTGTCAGAGGCATACACTGTAGTACCCAACATGCGGAGTACCATCATTGTTCGACTTCACGAAGAGGCGAAGAGCCAAGCGCAGTAGTATGAGTAGTACTACTACTAGAACCGCATGATGGAGCGTCTGTACTCTTATTTTTTTATCTCTGATAAAGTACACGTTTATTCCGGAGAAGGGCGGAAAACGGCAGCGCAACATGTAATGAATGATATCGATCAACCAACCATGCTCGAATATATCTTGGCCTCCATGCGAACCCGTCTGTGTGTTCTCGCTCCTCGTCTCTCTCAAGTAACGACGGGTTGGCTCTTTGCCGTCAATTGAGATCGGTTTGCTCACTCTCCTGTCCCACATGTCAGTGATATGCCAAGAGGAGGTGCGTTGACCGGTGGCCATCTGGCGTACTTGGTTTTGAACCTTCATACTACTCCTCCCTCCGTCCACAGTTCTGAGCGCGCTTCATTATGATGCATTTCTCTCAATGCATTTCCACCACCAGAGAGACTTTAGACGCGTTTGGTTTACTGCTCAATTAATTAGGGCGTGGTAACCGCAATCAAGTCCACAATTTTCTCTCCATGTACTCTTTACTACAGTACTACGGAGTGGAGTAAGTGCATGCATGTGTGTACCCGGGGTGGAAGCACTGCATGCATGTGTGTACGCATTATTCCCTCTAGTAATAGACGCTGTGCTATAACTAACAATGCTATTTTTCAGGCCGATCGCTAGTCGCCTTGGTCCCACAGATCTTTTTTCTTTTTTCTGAAGCGCACTGTATAAACAGTGACGGATGGAGTATGAGCGGATTCGAAGAAAAGCGTATTGATGGTTGCATCTTCAGAGCAACTTACAGTGGGAAAGGTGGGGCTTACGATTTGACTGCTCATTACTCACTATTAATGCGGTATAGCGACCGGGCTGAGTCTCCCATGCGGTTGTGCACTACCCCCTCGGTTCTTAAATATACTTTGGAGTATATTTGTCTTTCTAGAGATTTCAACGAGTGACTACTCAAATATTTGTCTTTTTAGAGATTTCGAATGGACTGGCACATACGGATGTATATACATACTTTAGAGTGTAGATTCTCTCATTTTGCTCCGTATGTAGTCACTTGTTGAAATCTCTAGAAAGACGAATAGAATATTTAGGAACGGAGGGAGAACACATCTGAAGCAAAATGAGTGAATCTACACTCTAAAATATGCCCGTTTAAAATTTGTAAAAAGACAAATATTTAGGAACGAAGGAGTATAATTTTGTGGATGGCACATGGACCCGGATGATGAAGAGGCTTCTGGCAATGCTATCAAGCTTCCATTATTTTTTTACATAATTGACGTACTATACAAATAATTTTCCAGCGAGACATGAAATTGTACAATGGTGTGTGCTTTCAGCTTCTGTTTCGCGTGTCTTGCCACCGATGCTCTTTCGGAAACAATAAAAAACTAACTTCCTTGCTAATGCATGTCAATTATTAGCAGATCGAGCTAATAATTACATCACAACCAAGACAGAGTTGTGAGAAGGTGTTAAATTAAAATTGATACATGCTTTCATAGGCAGCAATGTCCCCCCTAGCTCTGTCTAAATCAACAAGGCATGTTGGGAAAAAAAGTAGCTGACTGGAGCATGCAACATTCCGATCATTTTGTGCAGTTCCTCTAAAATAGAGCTGAGCGTCCCTGTTCCAAAGATATTAAGTGTGATTACGATAATAGAGGACTGCTGATGAAACAATAAACACATAAATAGAAGCCGGTCACCTTTGCAGCCTCTCTTAAGACTAACTAGTTGGAGAAGATTAGGCTCGGAGTTGGATGAGGAGGATAGAGAAAAACCAATCTCCCTTTGTGCAGTCACACTGAAATGTAGAGACGTTGCCCATGTGACATTTAGTACAACTGCACAAAACACTCTTAAGAAAAAAGTGATTTGTGCAGTTCACCAAAAGGTCGCAATAGCAACGAGGTGAAATGGATAGCCATGTTTGCAAAAAAGAGGTAGAAAGGAAACAACTACTGGCCAATAACAGTTGATGACACATGCGACGACAAAAAAAGCATGTTCCTTGCCCTAGGGAAGATAACAACACGGTTGTGTTTATGCAAAGCGGTGTGAGGACGAGAATGCAATATGGAAAGTACGTTGGACGAGCTACGTTTTGGGCAAAGAACTATGGAAGATCCACATGCAGCGACGTGGGAAGACGGGCAGTGGAGCAAGGCCGGAGGGGATACCTGGAGGTCGTTGGGATGTAACAAGGTGAGCAGCGACGGGCGGAATCTGCGAGCAGGTGGCGTAGGCCCTGCCGCGCCGGAGCTTGGTCAGAGAGAACGGCGTGTATCGTAGATCGGGACATGCTGCCTCGGTGCCGACGAATGGGGAAACGATGCACTTCCTCCCTTTCCCCCGGCGAACAGGATGCGGCCGGATCAGTGACCAACGGTGAGAGAGAGAGAGAGGCCACCGCACTCCCTTTCCCCCGGCGGACGGGATGCGGCCGGATCAATGACCAACGGTGAGAGAGAGAGAGGCCACCGCAGCCTTGTGTGAGATACTCTGAAGAGCGACAAACCAGGCACGCAAGGCTCCATTGTATATAGTGAGCGGACTACCTTTTTCTCCATAAAAATCGTTTTATATTCTGTGTACGTGCCATTGAGCGCTATAACTTTATTTAAAAATAGCGCAGCAACGCGTCAAGTCGAACTTTGTTTCGCGCAGGCGTGGTAAACGACCTCCCTAGGTAAACAACCGCTACATGCGTTCAAATTAGCACATGGGCTGCCATTTCGTAAAGAAATGAGCTCCATCGTGTACCCGCGCGGGTGTGGCTGGGCACGAAGCGTGAGTACGTGCACGAAGCACCTATTCTCTTCTTGTATATGTACACCACCTACGTGGGGTTGTGTGAGAGAGATACAAACCTAGAGAGATATAGTGTGTGGGTTCTTCAGAGTTTTTGTGGGGGGTGTCAATAAAAGAACGTAACATATGCAATGTATGTGAAATAGAGTCCTGGATATAACATATATAGAGAGGGGGCGATCCACGAGAAGAGAGTGGAGGTATCACCGGCTTGAGGTGTCCATAGAATCGAAAAATGAGATGATGTGTGTGTGTGCGCGCGCGATCGATAAAGAGTGCCATCGAATTTGTGTGTGCCCACGTCAAAGATATAGAGTGGCTGGCCTACTGGAACATGAGAGGGGACATGTGCAGTTTGTCTCTGTGTCATGGATACCTACCTGCAGCGCTCGACTATCGACGTGTGGTGGGGGAAGAGGGAGGCCCAATTAACTATAGAGGTACAATGGCTGGTATATGTGGAGGAGGAGAGAGGCCTACCTCATGTATTAAGGAGATCGATCTGCCTCATGTATTAAGGGAGATCGATCGGCATCCATGCATATGTGCAGGAGAGGAATAAGGTTGGGAGAGAGACAGAGCTAGAGTGTTGGAGGGGGTGGTAGTGGAGTTGCTTCTAACAAATGGTGGGATAGGCTTGCTAGACAAATGGAGGCACGCCAAATATCAATAAGAGAGGAGATGGCTGCTTGTTGTGCATGCACGTGCGTGTGAGAGACGGGTCGGGAGGCATGCACGAATGATGAGGGGGACGATGTGGCTGTGGTAAGCAGACATAACTACATAGGAAGATCAATCGCCGTTTGTTAGAGAAAGGAGAGACACAACTTGTGAGGTACGCCGATCGATGGGGGGTAGTTAAAGTCGATCCGGTATATGTTGGGAGATCGATCGGTATACATGCATGTGTGTGTTAGAAGCAAGCGAGGCACGAGGAGAAGGATAGAGATAGAGGGATGCATGTAGGAGGTGGTACGAGAGGCATACTATATCGTCGGCGGGAGGAGTGTGCGAGTACGAGAACGATGAAAAGAGTGGTGCGAGTGAGGCATGGACGGTGACAAGAGAAGAGGGGAAGCATGTGATTGTGCTAGGCACACCTGGCTAGAGAGGCATATCGATCGATGTCTGCCGTAAAGAAGGAGCTGGGGGGCCTACACACACCGTGAGTGAACGACCTAAAGTGAAGCATTTAATTTGCTTGTGATGGAGCTAGAGAATGCTGAGGGAGGGTGAGAGGGATGCGGGCGTGTGCATGCACAAGAGAAAGTTAGCGCTAGCTACAAAGATATGAGGGTTGCGTGGGTGTAAAAGATGAATAGAGATATTATATACTTCATTATAAAAAGCGAATTCGGATATTTGAAGAATTTATCATAGTGTTTTAAACCGACGCATGTGTGAATACATATAACGGTGATACACATGGTGTGTTTATGAACATGTTATACTACATTTAATATATTTTATCTCTACTCGTATAAAAAACGGAGTTGTTGATGATGGTGTGCCTGCCATCCTGCATTATAGGCCATCCGATTTATATCTGGCGGATAGCAAGGAAACTATGATGGTTGAAGTTGGCAACAATCATGATTGTAGATTCTTATTGAAATAGAGAAACGAATTCAAATTTACTTCGAATTGCAGCGTTAGTATAGACATTGGGAATGCACTAAAATGTTGGTATGAGTAGGTTACATGCATTATACAGCAAGCGAAAAAATTAATCGGACATAACATGGATTCATACTCCCTCCTTCCATCTATATAGGGTGTAATGAGATTTTTAAGACCGCCTTTGACTATTGACAAGATTAATAGTACATGACATGCACAATGTGAAAATTATATCATTGAAAGAACCATTCACATACGAAGTTAACGGTGTGCTTTGTGTAAGTTGTATGCCATATATCATTGCTCAAATATTTGGTCAAAGTTAGCATCGAAAAACGCATTAGGCCCTATATAGATGGAAGGAGGGAGTAGCTTTGAATAGAATTTGTATAGTAAAACGGGGCAAGACTCTCTCTTTGTGTGGTGTGAATAGTTTTATTTTTTTGTTTTCTTTTTGGTTGAGGGAAGTGCGAATTGATTTGTTATGTACAAGTACAATATTACTACACATTAGGCTTGTCCCTAAAATTCAACCCGCGTCTTGTTATATCCCAAAAATTCAGATATCGTGCTCCCAAAACTGGCGCCTTCACAACCCATGCCTTGCTATCCCGAAATTACAACGCGCCCGAAAACTCCCTCCAGCTGCCAAATCCCGACACGCGAAATCCCCCTTCTAACCCTGAGCCAAATGGGCCGCTAGTTCAAATCGGTGGGGCGTACTTTTGTAACACACCCTACATTTTGGACAAGCGCGTCCCTAAGTCATGCTTCACCCCCTCCCATCGCCCCCTTTTCGTCATTCGAAATCCCAGGCCGCCATAACATCTCTGCTCCAGCCGCGAAATCCCACCCTCCTCCGTCCGCCACATCACCGGTGCCCAGCTGGAGCCTCTTCCCCGACGATGTCGTCCACCGCAACAGCTCGACGTCCCTCGTCCACCTCCCCGGATGAGGATCCGCGTCCATCTCGCCGTCCCGCCGGTTCAGCCGCCCCGTCCTCCACCTCCAAGGAGCTGCTCCGACGATCGCCTCGTCTATCGCGGCTGCTCCATCCCCACAGTGTCGCCTTAACCTGCTCCACCAGAACCGCAGCATCCTCACCGACTCCTCGGACGAAGCCGAGGCCTACTCGGCGCCACCAAAGAGGTTGTACACTCATCGCATCGCACTTTCTCCTTAACTCGACCTCCCGGCGCCGACGGTGCTCCATCCCGCACCACCATGGAGCGGCTACCTTGAAGCCGGCGCCGCGGGCGACATCTCCATGACGGCTCTCCCCTAGTGCAAGGCCCCTTCAGCGGTGTCCATACCAGCCATATCTGCTGCCGCTGCTCCGGCTCTCGCTCGCGCTGCTGCTGCTGCTCCGGCCCTCGCTCGATTGCTCGCTCGCCCAGCTGCTGCTGCTGCTCTCCCCCTCGCCCGTGCTGCTGCTCTGCTCGGATTAAGCCACACTTCAATCGACTGAATCGACTTTTGGGCCAGTTAATTTTCAGGGATTGGGGCGGGGGGCTCGCCGGAGTTAAGGAATAACCACCCGCAGTGGGGACGGGGGCTCGCTGGAGAGGTACCCCACTATCTATCTTAGGGTTCAGGGTGTGGGGGGGGGCTAGAGGGCTGGCCGGGGCGGCGGTGGCGAGTTCTTTCGGGGCGGCGAGGCGGCGCTGGGGCCGTCGGTTCGGCCGGTGGTGGCAGGTGGCTCAGGGGTGTGCAGGTTGAAGATGAACTGCAGGCCCTCCCTAAACTACATGTCAAGTGCCTCTCTGCTACCACTGCGTTCAGTTTCGACAGCAGCATTCAGATTCCACAGTAAATTTCAGTTTCGACAGTTAAGTTCAGAGTCAACAGTTTTTACCTCATCTGTTGTAGTCAGGTTGTTTTTGGTGATGTTAATTTTACATCCATTTTTCATCATCTTTGGAGATGCTATTAGAATCCCACTTGAGATTGACGATGTCTGTCTTGTGCTGCTTCAGCCATGAAGTCTTACGGCTCATCAGAGCTGCTCCAACGACAGAACGATCCATCACAACAGAGCAGTGCCCTGGACGCCGTCTACAGATTCCTCAGATCTTCCTCCACACCTCCGACAGCCACCTCTGCCTCAACTGCTTCAGCGACCAACCCAATGATGCTGAGGTCGACACGGCTACGGCAAAGAGGTTGTACACTTGTTGCGTCACTTATTACTATACATTCACGTCGATCCATTAGGGCTATTTTGGTTCAATGGAAAAACATAGCGATAGGGAATTTTCCAATGGCACTCTACTATTCAATTATTCATGCATTTTGTTGAAAGGAATGAAGCAAAACATCCAGCTGGACCTACTTTTCAAAATCCTATGCATGAAAACAAGACCAAGTGCATTAGTGCCAGAATAACATTCTAACTGTACACGCTTTCATATGGTTTCTCTTTATTTTGGCCATGTTTCTTTGCATTCCTCTGCTCTTCCAATTCCTGTAAACCAAACACCCAAGTTGATAGAAATCCTGTGTTTACAAATGCTCTATTTACCATGTGCATTTTCCTATCCTATTCCGGTGTTTTTCCTATCCCTGCGTTTTAAGAATCATGCAAGCCAAATGAGCCCTTACAGAATTACTTCAGTTACAGGTACGTGTCGAAGGGAACTTTGTGTGGTTTGTCCTGCTCCTGCCGCGATGTCGTCCACCTCACCTGAGCTGCTCCATCGACAGAAGCATCCACCAAACCAGACATCACGACTCCTGACCGTCTTTCGCCACCTTAGATCTCCTTCCCTGCTGCCGGCACGCACCCCAACGGCATCACCATCATCGACTCAGCAGATGAACCTGAGGAGTACACGGGTCCACAAGAGAGGTCGCACTCTTTTGTTTCTGCTTATGCTATGCATTGCTTAAACTTACCTGCTACTTTATCGTCCTATTCAGCTCTTGGAATCCCAACTCAGGTCCAAATTCATGTTCAAACTTTAGTTCTAAATTAGTTGTGGGGCACATATCGAGGCAACAATGAATAGTATGTCTGTCTAATATCTAGTTCACCTAGGGTATGCCTATGTTGTTTATCTTGGGTGGGAAACAAATAGTAAAGCAATCATCTCTGTCTTTTTATTAATTTAAAGCAATCATCAGCCTGCTATCATTATTTTTGGATCCATCCACTGGTTGTTACCATCACTCTAAATTTCTGCATGCTCTCCTTACATAATCTCACCATATTTTTTCGTATGCATGTTAGATATTGTACACAGTCATGCTGAACATGTAGAGAAAAAGAGAAGATTTTTGTGCGTTAATACAATGTCATGCAGACATCGCTCCATGGTGGGTTCAATGGCAAACCCTCCCCACCCCTCTCCAGATTGTAATCCAGAGGAAGATATCTGTTCTGAGGCGGATTCAGACGCCGCTGACCACTCCTATTTACCCCCAAGGTGTTTGCTCTACCTTGGCATGATGATGTTAGTCATATCATGCATATGTTGCCTTGTAGTGGCTACTTTTGACATCATATATGTCATCTGCTTAGTTTAGACATGTTCTGTAATGCCACCTGTTTAGTTTCTATATCATATATGGGAATTATGCAGTCTCATGTGTTTTTGCCAGCCATAATATATGTGAAATGTGCAATGCCATCCTGTTTAACCAGACATCATATATTTGAATGATATCTTGCCCATCCTTTTCTTCATTACATTTCCATTTATCGACAATGTTTGTACATTAAACTACTCTTCCTGTGAATCAGCCATTTGGGTGGGAGATTGAAAAATCTGGAGTGAAAACAAGGCCTTCAGAGTAGACAGTGCTACCTGTCGAAGCAGATCTCTTGTTGGGTCCCGATAGCTCCTCAGAGATGGATTCAGAGACAGATGACCAGTCCTATTCCCCTACTGAGGTGTATGCTCTAACTTGGCACGGTTATACTGCTCATATCATGCATACGGTGTCTTGCATTGCATAGTTTTGACATCATATACACAATATTCAACACCATGTTCTTAGTCCAGACATCATATCGAATGCCCTCTGTTTAGCATATAAATCACATATGTGAATTAAATGATGCGATCCTGATTACTTAGATAACATGTAGGTGAATTATGTCATGCGATCCTGTTTTGTTATTCATCATATCTTTGAATTATGTTATGCTATGCTATCCAGTTTAGATAGACATCATATATGTGAAATTATGTCATGCTATCCATTTTAGTTAAACAATATACATGTCAACTATGTCATGCATCTGTCTCTCATACAATGTCTGTACATTCAACTATGTTTCCTGTTATCAGCCATTTGAATTGGAGCGGGTGATGCCAGTATCTAGCGGAATAAAAACACGGTCTTCAAATAAAACAGTGCTACCTATTGGTGGAGATAGCACCCGGTTGTACATGCACAAGAACCAGCCCTACCACACATAACCCGAACTACGCAGATTGTACCCCTCATGCGATGGACGGAGAACCAGCTTCACCCAATCTAACCCCAACCCCAGCCGATAGTAACCCAGTTCTTGTTGACACAAAGACCATCTCCACCAGTAGCTCCCAAACAAGAGCAGTTAGTAAGGTAGTTCCAGTGCCCAAAGGGCCAGTACTATCACGGCGAACCCCAGCTCCACCAGTTAGTACGCCTATTCCCGTGGAGGAAGAACAACCAGCCAGTCGTAGTTTAGCATCTATCACATTTGATGTTGTTCAATCGTATGTGCGTATCTTCCCATCTTGGAAATATTATACTGAAGATGAAGGAAAATGCCAGTTGCAGGTGTTTGTCCAGGAGTTATGTGTAAGTAATGTTATCCATGGCAATTACTTTGCTTCGTCCCATACATCCTACCTCCATGATGGTTATAATACAGCAAATTTTCCCATTTTTCTCTATAGAGAAGGACTGACTTGGAAACTCAGGATGAGGTAACCTGTGCTAATACCTCTGCTATCTTCAAGAATGCTTGGTGGCGATGTAATTACCTCAAGAAAACGTGCTTCACCGCAAAAAACTCATCAAATTCCCTTTACGTTCTCCCGAGACACATTTACTAGACGATGACCGGGAACGCTTTGTTCGCATCGGTCCCGAACCAATAATGTGGTAAGGTCTATGAGCTCATTTTCTATTTTTAAGTATTATATTCTTGCGTCTTCTTGTACTCTGTTCATGTAGAACAAGTGCCTAAACCTGAAGAACAACTGTTCTAATTTAAGATTCCATTGCTATCATAGTTCAAAAAAGCGCTAGGCGTTAATTGTGCGTTTTGCCACCGCCTTGCACTTTACGGACCAAAGGGCATGCTTATGCGCAGTTATGCACAGATTAAGCGTAGTTATGCGCAATGCGTTTTGCCAACGCCTAGAGCCTAGGCGCGCTTAAGCGCTCGCTTAGGCGCGCCTTTTTTAACTATGGTTGCTTTGCTCTTGTATCATTGTATTTACTCATACAAACTTATTTTTAAATTGAAGGATCCAATCGAAACTCTGATGGCACGGCAGGTATGTTCACGCATGTTTCTTTAACAGGTTTGCTCTTATCAATAGCTCTTTTGATTTCAATTTCAATTGTGTATACAGTTGACTTTCATATCAGGCACATTACTAGCATCAGAGCCAATAGTGTTGTTGTACATCTAGACCCGTGGTACCCATTTGAAATCTTGTTGTGCCATGTAGTTTCCCACGCTTTGTATTCTTTCACTGCTGCTTTTTCTTGAACTGATATGATTTGAACCGTGTCTCTGTTTTGATTTGGCAAGACAATGCAGTGACCATAGGACATAGATATATGTTTGTTTGATGCTTTTATTATGTACTAGTACTTGGCAATAGAAGACTTGGTAGTTTAATCATGTCCACCTTACTAATGAACTGGTTCACCGAAATGAGTTTCATATACTACTACATGCTAAACTTGTTATGTGTCTGCTTGTTTCTTCTTTTAGAATGCTAACAGAATATTGGGGAAGAGTGCCTTATTAAGCAATGGTAAAGGAAGTAATGCAGATAAGGTTCAGGATAGTGGCGCATCCTTGTTGGTCTCCAACAAAGCTGATAAAACAGCTAAGGAAGACTATCTTGAAGACAATGAGACAACCCCAAAGTCTGTCTTGGTTTAGTGTTCGAAAGCATCGGCCACTACCGCTTGCACAAGCTATTCAAACTCACCGTCTGCGAATCAGTTCGGTTTCTTGAGTCTCAACTACAAGCTGAAAGACATCGATCAGCTGTGCTCCGACAAGAAGCGGAAGGATCATGGAAGTCCTGGAGCATTCGTGATGCATACTTTACGGTGCAACGGCAAGCATTGGAGGATTTTAGCGCCAAATGTGACAAAGCTAATCAGCTTGCTAAGCTTATTGCCGCATGGTGGATACCCAAAGATGACGCTTTCTTGAGCTCTTCCGAAGTTGTTTCAGTTATGCTCTTGTTTTGCTGCCGCATTTATTTGCACTGGTGGCCAATTTTGACGGCCAGTGTATGTAATATGCTGCTTTGTTCCCTATATTTGCACTGGTGGCGAACTTTGATGCCCAGTGGATGTAATATGTGTAATAGAGGTAATAGGCTAGCCTTAATTGCCTGCTTATTTATTTCCTTATTGTCTTTTTTAGTTGTTTGCTTGTAGTCACTGCAGTTCTTTTTCTGTGTTGTTCTAGTGGCCACAATAGCCTATTTTTTGTAACTAGGCCAAAATAATCATGGCAACACACGGACTGTTGTAACCATGGGCCTCCTGCAGGCCGTATGATCCATGGGCCTTCGTCCGGCCGTAGGAGCCTTGGCCTTCTATACGGGCCGTAGGATCCATCGGCCTTCTATACGGGCCTTAGGGATCAAAGGGCCTTCTACGGGACGTAGGGTCCATGGGCCTTCTACGGGTCGTACTATCCATGGGCCTCATACAGGCCGTAGGATCCATGGGCCTTCTACGGGGCGTATCATCATTTCGCCAATCATGGGCCGTACTATTCGTGGACCATAACGGGCCGTTAATAGGCCATATTTGATAACTCTATGAAAACAGCCCAACGGGTTTTTGACATGAAAACCGCCTAACGTATTAACGGTCCGCAAACGGGCCGATCAGAACGACGGGCTGAATTTGGCCCACAAGCGTAAAATGACAAGAACGGGCCGTATGTAACGAATCGCAAATGAGCCCAAGAATTAATGGGCCCTGAGAAGGCCGAAAGATAACTTGGGCTGGAAACGGCCCAATGGAATAACGGGCCGTTAATGGGTATAAAGTGATACACTGTTCATTACGGGCCAGTTTCACCACGGGCCGTTAATGGGCCAAGAGTTACAAAGGTCCTCATATGGGCCGAAAGAAGTCATGGGCCACACATGGGCCGGAAGTTAAAACAGGCTGAATCATATTGGACGGCCCAGATGACGCTACTGGGCCTAATTCGGATAGGGCGTAACGGGCCCTGGGTTAGCGGGCTGTAAATGGGCTATATGCGAACATGCCGTTAACAGGCTTTCCGTGGGCCGGCCCGCCAACTTTTGACCAGGTAAAACGGGCCAGCCTTTTCACAGGAATGGGCCTCTGTTGGGCCGTGCCACGTGACGCTGTATCATAGGCGCCTTCCGTCTAATGAGCGGATGACATCTGTCCCAACGGTGAGCCGACACGTGTTTCCTCCAGCCAATGATGATTTTATACATGGAAAATCCCCATTGGTCGGGGCTGTTAACGGGTTATCGGATCCAAAACCCGACCCGATAGCTTAACGGTGTTCCGTTACGGGGGATGCCACGTGTCGGTCACCCTTGACAAAAGCAGTTCTGTGATGCCGGATTTATCGTCATGGAAGTGGACACTTCCGTGATGATAATTTTGGTAATGTCATGGAACACTTCTACGACAGCATAGGCATGACTATCTTGATTCTGTCATAAAATTGTCATGGATGTACATGCATGACAAAAAACGTGACCTACTGTGACAAACACGTATCATCACGGAAGTGTATTTTTTTGTAGTGCCTCGCGGTGGACAGTAAAGAGGCGGCTTGCGTGTCCCTTTGAGACCGCAGGGCTGCCTCCCATTTACTGCCCTTGCTTGGGAACCGTCGCTCCACGTGTCCCACTATGCTCGCCCCTCGCGCCACGTTCGCTGCATGCATAACGCAGAGCGAATGACAAGTGCACGGGACGTGGGAAGTCATGCGCGTGCGTGGGTTGATTCGCACGCGCCTTCAATGGAGCGGGGAGGGCGCTTGATGGCCCCGCTCGCTGTCACTTCACTGGGTTGGATTGGCCGAGAGGGGGCGGCCGAGCCTCGCCCCCACCCCTTTATAAAGAGGGGAGCGGGAGGAACGGTGCCTCTCAACCCTCTGCCATCTGCCTCTCCCCATTGTTGCTTCTTCCTTTCTTCTGCCATGGCGAGGGGGCGTGGCAACGCTTGGCGGCGAGGGTTTCGGCCAGACAGCGTGTCGCTCCTCCCCAAGAGCTCATAGCGGCAGAGCCGGCCGCTAGAGCAAGGGGGAGGGGGCGAGGTCGAGGCCGTCATGGTGTTCGAGGGAGAGGAGGACGGGGCGGCAGATCAGCCTCGCCTCCGCCAGCAGCCCCTCCTCCGATGGAGGGTCACGCCGGGGACAACCCCTGCGAATTCTTCATCAGGCTGCGTCGGCCACCGCGTTGTCGCCTTCGCCTCCCGACTCCATTTGCACGGGAGATGGAGCTGGATCCGCCGCAGGCGTTGCGGCTGCATATGAGGGGCTGCGGGAACAGCGGTACATGGGCCGACGTCGAGTTCCCTGCCCCTCATGTCATGTATCTTCATCGAGGGTGGAAAACCTTTGCTCGCCTCCACAGCTTGACAGATGGGCTCACTCTCCATTTCAAACTAATGGAGGGTGGCCTCCTCTCCGTCAAGATCTTCGGGCACTTCGGGACTCGTGTAAGGTGCTGCGTGGAGAGCTCTTCTGACGATGAAGATTCCTCCTCGAGCGAGAGTGGGGAGGAGGACAACGGCAGCAACGGCGAGGCTAGCGGGCGGCAGGATGACGGGTCCGACTAGGCGTCAGGCGCCGCTCTAGGGGCACCGACGTCCCCATCATCCGTGTCGCCGGCTCCTTGAACTTCTCGGGGTCGTCTCCTTGGGCGGCTGGCGTTGGGAGGCTGCGAAAGAGGAAGAGGGTGGGCGGCAAGGCCGTCAAGTCGGAGTACGCGGGCACCGACGCCTTCGTCGCGTATTGACGTCCTGCTGCCTCGTCTTCGAGCTCTGCCTCCGGTGCTGCCATCACCATCCAGCCCTTGGACGGCCACCAAGATGTTCTCTTGGTGTCTTCGCCACTCGTAGCTCACCTAGGCGCCTTTTGCCCTTACCTTTTCTTGTTCCATTTCCTAAGGAGAGAGACAAGAAAGGGATTACGGCACCTTATCTCTTTTAGTTTGTAAGCCTTCGGCCTTAGTAGAATTTAAAGCTTGTAATCCCTTGCTCATGTTTTTCATTTCGTATGAACTGTACCTGTACGGGATGTTTTTTTAATGAAAAAGGGATGTTTGCCGGGATTTTCGTTCGCGGGTGGAACCCACGACAAGGAGTGAATCCTTGTTATCCTTAAGATAAACGTTTTCTTTTTGCCCGGCAACAAGCCTTGCCGTACCCCACTTCGCTCGACCTTTCTCACACCCTTGGCAGAGGCAGGGATGAGGTGGGCTTAGGCTTCTCGTTTCATTTCCTTGCTGCCGCGACTCCGACCAAACTCGGCCCCAGGAGACGAGTCTTAGGGTCCGAAATGAGGGGAGCAGGGTAGCCTAAGGATAAAACGAGGTTTCACATCCCTCAGTCCATAACAAAATGCATGATAAGGGATAGAGAACTTATCTGAATCTGTAGCCCCCGGCACCCTTGGCTTGCCGCGGGTGGATCTTTGCCCTTGTAGCCCCTGGCAGTATTGGCTTGCCGGGGCCCGTACGCCGGTCCGTCCCCTTTCTTCCAAAGCAGCTCGGCAAGGATATTCATGTGTCCTGCGAACCAAAGAAGATAAAGAAGAACAGAGAGACGCGCACTCGACCTCTAAGCTAGGGGTTAGCCGCCGCTAAGCACTATCAACCCTAACCAAGGACAAGACTCAACCTAGCATGCATGCTATAACTTAGGGCGCCAGCGCTTCGTTTATTTATGCTCAGGGTCTGCGCCTGGCTTTGTACAAAGGGTTACATGCCTTGCCGGCAAGGCATGTACAAAAGGGTAGTTGTCGGGAGGCTCGCAAGCCGCCTTATGGGTAAAACTTGCGGAGATGCTCGATGTTCCAGGAGTTGCTCACTGGAATGGCATCTTCGGTCTCCAGCTGGACTGCGCCGGGCCTGGTGACTCGTGTTACCCTTTAAGGGCCTTCCCACTTCGGTGTCAACTTGTTGGAATTCTTGGCCGACTGAACGTGCCGAAGAACAAGGTCACCTTCCTCAAAGCTCCGGGTATGAACCTTGCGGCTATGGTAGCGGCGCAAGGCTTGCTGGTAACGTGCTGCTCTCACAGCCGCCCGGAGATGATCTTCCTCAAGGAGCGTCGCGTCATCTTGCCGCAATCGCTCTTGCTCAAGCTCATCATAAGCGAGCACTCAAGGTGACCTGTATATGAGTTCCATGGGGAGAACTGCTTCTGCCCCGTAAACCAGGGCAAAGGGTGTCTGGCCGGTGGCTCGATTTGGTGTCGTCCTGATCGACCAAAGAACCGCCGGCAACTCGTCAATCCAGCGCCTTCCACTCTTGCGCAGCCTGTCGAAAGTCTTCGTTCTTAAGCCTCGCAGGACTTCAGCATTTGCTCTCTCCGTTTGGCCGTTGCTCCATGGATGTGCCACAGAAGCAAAGCAGACCTTGCTGCCGAGATCCTCAATGTATTGCATGAAGGCATGGCTTGTGAACTGTGTGCCGTTGTCAGTGATGATCCTGTTGGGCACCCCAAAACGGCACACTAGTCCCTTGAAGAACTTGATGGCTGACTGCGCTGTCACCTTCCTCACTGCTTCCACCTCTGGCCACTTTGTGAACTTGTCGATTGCGACGTACAAGTAGTCAAAGCCCCCGACAACACGGGGGAAAGGGCCCTGTCGGTGTCAAAACTGGCAGATCTCGGGTAGGGGGTCCCGAACTGTGCGTCTAGGCGGAAGGTAACAGGAGACAAGGGACACGATGTTTTTACCCAGGTTCGGGCCCTCTCGATGGAGGTAAAACCCTACTCCTGCTTGATTAATATTGATGATATGGGTAGTACAAGAGTGGATCTACCACGAGATCAGAGAGGCTAAACCCTAGAAGCTAGCCTATGGTATCATTGTTGTTCATCCTACGGACTAAAACCCTCCGGTTTATATAGACACCGGATAGGGTTAGGGTTACACATAGTCGGTTACAATGGTAGGCAATCTACATATCCGTATCTCCAAGCTTGCCTTCCACGCCAAGGAAAGTCCCATCCGGACACAGGACGAAGTCTTCAATCTTGTATCTTGATGGTCCAGGAGTCCGGCCAACGGTGATAGTTCGGCTATCCGGACACCCCCTAATCCAGGACTCCCTCAGTAGCCCCTGAACCAGGCTTCAATGACGACGAATCCAGCGCACATATTATCTTCGGCATTGCAGGGCTGGTTCCTCCTCCGAATACTTCATAGAAGATTTTGAACACAAGGATAGTGTCCGGCTCTGCAAATAAGTTCCACATACCACCGTAGAGAGAATAACCTTTGCACAGATCTGCTGACGTCTTCCGCGGCGTGACATCACACCACGGCCAGGCCTTTATATGAATCGTTTTTACTGTTCCACCTCAACGCGTTTAGCGAGGCAGTTTCCTTGGCACGTCTTATCAGAGCGGAGATCGTGCCCCCTTATTTCGGGATTCTCATCAATACGGGCGTGGGTAACCCAGTCGTGCCCGTTGGCACGCCTCCTCCATCGAAAGCGAGTCTCGAACGGTCACGGGAAGGGCTCTTGGTATTCAACCTCTTTATAACGAGACCAAGGCCCGCTCTTTTCTTTCAATCTCAATCGAATCCGCCCCTCACCTCGAGTTCCAACACCCAAAGCTCCAGATTTAGGCGCTTCGGACCTTCAACGATGTCCGACTCCGACCTGCGGCGGTGGATGTCTTCCTCCGTCACGGAAGAAGATGTGCTAAAAGCTGAGAGGCGCCAGGTATCTAACCGGCGAAATTTCGCATAGGCTGCCTGCCCAAGGGCAGGTTATTCCCATTCCCGAGCCTGATGAGAGCGTGGTATTCGTGTCTCACTTCCTTCGGGGTTTAGGCTTCCCGACGGACCCCTTTGTGAGGGGGCTCATGTTTTATTATGGGCTGGAATTCCATGACTTGGATCTGGAGTCCATCCTCCACATCTCGTCGTTCATTGTCGTATGTGAAGCCTTCCTCCGCAATACCCCTCACTTCGGATTGTGGCTCAAGACCTTCAAAGTGGAGCCGAAGATGATCGAGGGGCATCAGGCAGAGTGCGGAGGGGCTGTTATAAGCAAGAATGCGGACGCTCCATGGCCCGAGGGCTCTTTTCAAGAGGAGCTCACTTTATGGCAACAGGAGTGGTTTTATATCACCGCTCCCAGGGGCACCAAATGGGCGGCGCCACCTGCCTTCCGCTCGGGTCCTCCACTAGGGCGGGCGTCATGGGTCAATAAAGGGCTCGACTGGGGACCGTCCAAGGACGTACCTCTGTTGCAGGGCTGTATTCGAGACCTCCTAGAGAGAGAGAGATCAATCTGGTCATAGTAGCGCAGGTCATGCTGATTCGTCGCACCTTGCCTGCAAACGTCGCCCCCTCCGCCTGTGGGAGTTTAATCCGGAGGGACCATGAGCTCTCCAACATTTTATGGGCGCAACGCCCGTGGAGATGTACCAACTGTTCTTCGGGTCACAAGCAATGTGTCCGGACTTAACCGAGGATGCAGGTCTGAGCTGCAATCGCCCGGATACTCAAGTAAGTAGTCTGTGCCGGACATGCTATCCACATATTTATCATAAACTTGCCCTTAAAAGAGCTATCCTTTAAGCAGGAGTGGATAGCAAAAGCAAAATTGATCAGGTGTCCGGCCCCCCTCCCTGAGACCACATCGGATCTTGTATTAACCAGGATGCTAGAGGCTGTGCCTTTTGAAGAAGGCGAAGGGGGGAACAAGGGAACTACTACCTCCATGAAGGAGGCTATCAAGAAAGGGGGGATCGAGAATCCCTCCCTCCAAGGGGAGAAGAGGACCGCTTCTGAAGATCCGGAGACCAAAGCCTCGAAGCGGGGGAAGAAATCTTCGCCAGAGAGTCCTGCGGCGGGAGATGCCCCGGCCGCACTATTTCCCCAAGGAGATCAGCCCTCCAGCGAGCCGTAAGTAAAGGGGGGGGGGCATTTTTTTCTAAAGAGAGACATCCGCGTTTTATTTCTGAAGGTAACCGAAAGTTTACCTTGTAGTTCGGATCTCTGCCCTTCACAGCAGAGCTCATCTTCAGGGGATCTTGATCCGGAGATGATGGAGAGCGAAACGCCTCCTCCTGCCGTACCGTTATGCAAGGCGGACGACCCTGAGGTGTCGTCGCGGAGGGCTTCTCCGAATCCGGCGGGGCTGGAAGGCAGCCGTATGTCCCCTCAAAGCTCTCCGTGTTCGGCCTTCGAAAAAGGCCACCGGACGAGTCCGGCACCAACAGGTGTATGGTCGGAGGAGCTGAAGGATCTGCACGGGCGAGCGTCTATCTCGGAAGATCACCGTACGTTAATGGGTACGGTGATTGAAAGGATTTCATCCGCTGAGAGCGGATTGCATGAAGCCGTCGTAAGTTTACTGACGGGTTTTGAGGTACGCAAAATGATGTACCTTCTAACAGTTTTGCATATAAAATGCGCCCTGTATAGATAGTAGCCCCTGAGACTTGGTGCGGTGTCAAAAATGACGGCGCACCGAGGATCATAACCCCAGGTATAATATGCGCTCTTCCTATGTAGGTGGCGAAGCGTCCGGTGGCTAAGCGGGATCGATGAATTTGCCGAATCAAGCGGCAACTTGACGTGGCGGATGCGGACATCACGCTTGTTAATAAGCGGCTTGACGAGTCACAAGGTATGCAACTTCTCTGCGGACACCTGGTAAGGGAGCTTGACGCCCATGCCTTACAACATGTATGCTTAATGCAGATGGTGCCGCTGCTATGGAGAACCTTCGGGCAGAGCTCGCCCGAGCAAAGGAGCAAGCCAGGAAAAGTGATGCGGCGGCCTTAAAGGTGGCCGCACTAAAAGCCGAACAAGCTGCTCACTGCCGAAGCAAGAAAGAAATGGCCAAGATGGCCGTGAAATTGAAGAATGCTACTGACCATTGCGAGCTTCTTGAAAAAGAAGATCGAGCGAAACAAGAGGACCTGAAAAAGGCCGCCACCGAGGCCAAGGATACTCGCTCTGCGATGAGAGCTATGAAGGAGGAGCTACGTCAGTCGGAGATATTGCGGCCGGAAAGCCCTTTCGATGCGGAGAAAATTCACGGACCCTAAATGCACGCTCAATTGGACCGGCTGTGGGGTGCGGAGGATGCTTATCTGGACTTGGCGGCGAGTGCCGCAGATGCGGCCGAACACTTCCGAGGTCAAAAGGATCACGGAATGGAAGAGCTTTTTTGGTCGCAGTTCCATAGTCCAGAGCGTCCACTTTCATTAACCGATCGTTTGGCCGAATGGGCTGAGCTGAATAGGTTGTCCGGACTTGCCATGAAGGCTGTCGTTACTCATTTGTGGCCGAAAAGGCCCGAGCTGAAGAGTTATTTTGGCTTGGTGTAACACCTCCTTGGTGCGGTGCCGCATATCGATGCAATGAAGCGGTCAACATGCATAGAGGGTGCGCGGATGGCTCTTGCCCGTGTCAACACATACTGGGCAGAGATGAAGTCCACCGACGTTGCATCCCAAGATTCGGATGAAGGTTTAGTACCGCCGAGCACTATTTTGAGGAAGTCCTGCAGGCGCTCGTTTAATAGAGATGCGATGCTCGAAGGATATTATGTTTTAATGACATGTATGATTTGTGAAAACAATGTTTTAATATAATATAAGAGCTTTTTATACTTGTGCGTTCAAGTATTAAAACACCTCCTGTGCGGCCGTTGATGTATATGTGTATATAACCTAAAAGATGGCGGTCTTCGGCTTCAGCCCCACGCACATAGTGCGGGGGTCTTTGCAAAAAGGCGCATTTTCACACTTAATCCAACGTCTTGGTCCTGTAAATGAGGTGATAGCGTAGCAAACTAGGCAACCGGACTATAATGCTTTATCACTTTCACTTAGCCATAGGAGTTCGATGGTGGGGCTACGATATAGCCCTAGGGGCACCGCGCTCTCCCAAATTCGGGCGTATGTGCACGACCGAAACGGTCCTTCGTTAATGCGGGGGAATTCTAAACATTCCGGTGGGCCATCGAGTGGTTGACCAGTCTCACGCTATATCATGACAGTCAGTTTTCAGCTTTCTCTACTGAGGTGCTCACCTGGCCGAACCGGCGCACAATCACAGTAGTTCTCCTGGTGCTGCGTTAGCCGATAGAACGGAGCGTAAGGCAGCAAAACACAGGAGCCGGGCAAACCCAACATTTTACCAAAGACATGATTCGGAGCTGATGCATATAAGGCCTAACTCGAGACGCCGGACACTCCCTAAGGTATTCGGTCTTTATGAAAACGGGCAGAATAATGCCCTAAGCCCTCGGTGTCCGGTGCACGCAAAAAATTCTGGTGCGGCCGATGCCAAAACGCCAGCCTCCTCCTCGGTTATAGCAAGAAACCGGGGGATGTGTATCAACAAGAGACAGTAAAAAAGGTTTACACAGGGTCTTAATCTGAAAAGAATCCTTGCAACGGGTCTCTACTACATGTCTGCGCCTGTGTCTCATTGTGCAGTATCCTGGGCCGGGTGTAGCACGGTGTTCATCTGTAAAAGAGAAGAACTTAGTTGAAAAGAAAAAAAAAGGATCGTGCGAAAAATGTACTTTATATTAAATAAACAGAGTACGGTTCGAAAAGTGAATAAAATTGAGCTTTATTGTCTCTTGTTGTACATGTGTGCGGCCCCTTGTACGGGGTATGCCGCTAGTAGGCGTTTATATGTTTACGCTAGACTCGTCTAGCCATGTCCGGGGTTCGAATGACCTATTCAGGTGCTTTGATTAGCGAAGCCAGATTAGTGTGGGGCTGTCAAGGCAATCTCACGTTCTTCCGTGCTCGAGTAACACTTGATACTCCCTTTTAATGAGATGATGCCGCGTGGACCGGGCATTTTAAGTGTAAGAGATGCATAATGCGGTATTGCGTTAAAAGCGGTAAAGCTTCACGTCCCAAAGAGGTGCTTGATAGCTACTTTGAATGGGGCGATGTGGAAGGTTAATTTTTCACGGCGGAAGTTGTCGGATGAGCGAACACAACTTCTAGCGATGAGGAGCCCGCATACAATGGGCATATGGGCCTGGCATTACCCCTTTGAAGGAGGTGTTGTTATGGCGAATTTTGGTTGGGTCTATCCCCATTTTGCGGATTGTGTCCTGATATTGCAGGTTTAGATCGCTACCTCCGTCCATTAGGACTTGTGTAAATTGGAGTCCGTCGATTATAGGATCTAATATCAAGGCAGTCCATCCTGCGTTCCGGATAATCCCAGAAATGTCCTGATGATCGAAGGTGATTGGTTTTGACAACCATCGTCGGGACTCTGCTGGGATAGACCGTGCGGCGCGTGTTTCTATGGGCGCCGCTTTGTTTTTCCCTTTTGTCACTTGGAGTGAGTTCACTGTTTTGACTTTTTGTGGGAAATTCTTTTGTTTTCCGGTGCTCTGCTTGTGGGGTTCGTCATCGTCGTCGCTTAGTGTGTTGATCCCCTTGTGTTCGGCATTGAGTTTGCCGGACTGCTTGAAGACCCAACAATTTCTGTGGGTATGGTTTGCAGGCTTCCCGGGATTATTGTGGATTTGGCATATTTTGTCCAAGATTTTGTTTAGGTTGGATAGCTCGTCATTTGTTGTCCTTGAGGGCAGTTTTTATGATTCTGCCAGAGCTTACGAATCCGGCGTTGACTGTCGTGCTCTTCGGGCTGTTTCCCTTTGTCCGGCGCTGGTCCTTGCTGCGTCGTGGTTTTCCATTTCCATCCCTGACTTCGGATGTACTTCAGTCGCTGGTACTGCATCTTGCCAGCCAACTATCCTCTCCCACGCAAAAGCGGGTCATGAGGCTTGTTAATGCAGCCATTGTTCTCGGCTTCTCCTAGCCGAGGTGTCTGGCGAGCCATTCGTCTCGGACGTTGTGTTTGAAAGATGCTAAGGCTTCGGCATCCGGACAGTCAACTATTTGGTTCTTTTTGCTGAGGAACCTGTTCCAGAATTTGCGGGCTGACTCTCCGGGTTGTTGAGTTATGTGACTTAAATCGTCTGCATCCGGAGGACGGACATAAGTCCCTTGAAATTTTTCCCGAAAAGCATCCTCGAGCTCTTCCCAACTTCAATGGTATTTTCAAGGAGGCTTTTGAGCCAATGCTGGGCTGGCCCTTTGAGCTTGAGGGGTAAGTATTTTATGGCATGGAGATCATCTCCTCTAGCCATGTGTATGTGGAGGATGTAATCCTCAATCCGCACTGTGGTCTATTGTTCCGTCGCATGCCGCTATGTTTACGGGTTTGAATCCCGCTGGGAATTCGTGATCCAGCACCTCGTCGGTGAAACACAGGGGGTGTGTGGCACCCCTATATTTGGGTGTGTCGTGATGTTCGGATAATTGGCGTGTTGCATTGCTTGGAAGAGCTTGCTTTCTCGGCCCATAGATGGACTGTTGGGCCATCCTTTTGATCTGAATCCTTATGCGGATCCCGTGCGGCTTGTGTCTTGGCGCCGCTTGCCGCTCTATGTTTGCCATGTGGTCGTCTATCCGACCGGGCGGCCTCTTTGTTCTTTGATTGCGGGGCTCTACGGCCTCCTCGAATTCGGGCAGTAATTTGCGCTTCGGGTAGCTCTTTGTTTGGCGATTGTCGCCGTATTTCTCTACGGTGTTGAGTACTTTGATCCATCTGATTCTGAGTGCTTCTTCCACTGTTTTGAGCTTCCGCTTCTGCTTTTTCAGGCTACGCGCAGTGGCGACAAGCCTTTTGTGGAGGTTCTTCTGCTCCAATAATTTGTCCGGCATGAGATCGTCCGGACTGTTATCTTCGCCGGGGACGGGTTGTTTATCCAAGTTATCCTGTTCGGACGGTTGCTCGATAGCATGTTCGTCGCCCACCGGTTCGCCCTGCTCTATGGCTGGGTCTGTGTGGCTGCCGTTTTTGTCGAGGCGGGACTTGGTGCGGCATTTACGTTGCTGTTTTGACTGTTTTTCGAGGGATTTATCCTTCGTAGTGTCCCGTTGTTCCTTGTCGTCACTTCCTTTAGGTGTATCCACCATGTATACATCGTGGGATGAGGTGGCTGTCCAGTATCCTATAGGTGCTGGTTCATGGTTGTCTCCTACATCGTCGTCCATACCGTCGATGTCTTCGGAGTCGAAATCGAGCACGTCGTTTAAGATTTCGACCGTGGCTACAAAGTGGGCGGTGGGTGGGCGTTGAATTTCTTCGTCGTCCGCATCCCAACCTTCCTGACCGTAGTCCGGCCAGGGCTCTCCTGATAAAGAGAGAGACTTTAGTGAATTCAAGATGTCTGAGGGAGTCCTGGACTAGGGGGTGTCCGGATAGCCGAACTATCACCGTTGGCCGGACTCCTGGACTATGAAGATACAAGATTGAAGACTTCGTCCCGTGTCCGGATAGGACTTTCCTTGGCGTGGAAGGCAAGCTTGGCGTCTGGATATGTAGATATCCTACCATTGTAACCGACTACTGTAACCCTAACCTATCCGGTGTCTATATAAACCGGAGGGTTTTAGTCCGTGGGGACGAACAACAATCATACCATAGGCTAGCTTCTAGGGTTTAGCCTCTCACGATCTCGTGGTAGATCTACTCTTGTACGACCCATATCATCAATAATAATCAAGCAGGAGTAGGGTATTACCTCCATCGAGAGGGCCCGAACCTGGGTAAAAACATCGTGTCCCTTGTCTCATGTTACCATCCGCCTAGACGCACAGTTCGGGACCCCCTACCCGAGATCCGCCGGTTTTGACACCGACATTGATGCTTTCATTGAGAGTTTCGCTGTGTTGTCGCCATCAGGAGGGAGGCCTCATCCCGTCTTTAAAAACGGCTCTGTTGCTAAAGGAGCTTTGGCTATCGGCCAAACTCTCCGGCTAGGCGGTTTTCTTATGACCGCCTGTTCGGCCGCTGCGCCAACGATGACTTCTCGGCTCATCGGAACCAATCTTCACGTTAACTCGGAACTTGCCGAGCAGTTAGATCCGATCGAGCTCTCCTCCGTAAACGAGCTCTTGGATCGCATCGCCGCACTGGGAGTCGCCACAGACTACGACCAGATCGGGCCTAAAACCGATCTGAGAGAGATCAACTCTCCCCAGGCTACCCATCATGTTGCTGTGATAGAG
Organism: Aegilops bicornis; assembly: GCA_021605145.1. NCBI lineage: Eukaryota > Viridiplantae > Streptophyta > Magnoliopsida > Poales > Poaceae > Aegilops > Aegilops bicornis. The sequence goes on from CM038675.1 coordinate 733,123,533, forward strand.
GACCAATACGGCGATTCTTCTTCTATCGTAAGGACTAGCTACGTCCGGATTCCCGATCCCTCCATGCCGGATTCCCGCAGAGGGACGGGTGTCGATCAAGCCTGAACTTAAAGTCAGCCGGCGGGTTGGATTCATTGGATAGCATTCAAAAATCCAAACTTCCGAGTTCGGAAACTTCTTGGCCCCTGAGTCTTAAATTGGACGGGGTTCCGGATCTAGTTCCACCCGCCCACCCAAACATTAGTGATCTATCCCGAATTCGGCAAGAGCCCGCTGAAACAGTACATCATTACTGGGCCAGATTCCTCCTAGTTATGGACAGGATAAAGGACTGCCGAGAGGAGGACGCAATCTCACTTTTTTGCAATAACTGCACGGACAAGGGAATCCTAAACGCCATAAGTCGTCGCGAAATTACACGCTTTGGTAACTTGGTGACCATAGTACAAAAGTACTGTGCGATGGAGAGTGCTTGGAAAACCGAAAGTAAATTTTGGGATAATCCGGCCCCCGAATATAGCCCTAGTCCGAAATAAAAAGGTGCACCATCACCAAGCACCTGGGTTATACACCAAAAAACAAAAACCCCCTAAAGGGTACGGAACCGTACTGGAGGGTTGGCTAAACAGACCCTGCAAAATTCATAGCACAGAGGGCGCCACTCCAACTCATAGCCTTCGAGCATGTTGGATACTACGGCAGGTGGCCAAAAGTGGCGAAGAGCTTCTAGCCTCAGAATCCCAGCCCAGTAACACCAGTACGGTGTTAACAGTCTTTGAGACTTTCGCATCAAATAACATGCGGAAACGAACACTCTGCAACCTTGCCGAAGTCTACCAAGTAGCAACAATAAATCCATGGAGCGACACGGCTATTATCTTTAATGCCAGTGATGAACCCAAATTACGAACAGCCCGAGCACCAGCCGCATTGGTCCTCAGTCCAATAGTGGACGACTTTCGCCTTACTAAGGTACTCATGGATGGCGGCAGCGGACTAAACCTCATCTACGAGGAAACCCTCCAAAAAATGGAAATAGACTGGAACCGCATTGAGTGAAGCAGCACAACCTTTAGAGGAATAATCCCTAGCCGGGAAGCATGCTGCACAGGAAAAATCACACTGGACGTAGTGTTCTCGCTCACGGACAATTACAGGTCCGAGGAGGTCATATTTCAAGTGGCCCTGCTCAGCAGCGGATATCACGCTTTATTAGGGCGAGAGGCATTCACAATTTTTCAAGCTATACCCCATTATGGGTACATGAAGCTTAAAATACCCGGACCTAACGGAATGATCACTCTCGCTAGTGATCCGAACATAGCACTCCGCGCTGAAAACAAGACAGCCGCACTAGCCCTCGAGGCACTATCCGAAGCCCTAGCGGCCGAGGAACTCACTGCGATGCGCTCCATAGTGAACAAGGACGATGTGATACTTGATAAAAGATCCAAGTCCACCTCTTTTAAACTAGCGGATGAAATAGTCAAATTCCAAGTCCACCCAACGGTCCCGGCAAAGACGACCTCCATTGGGGCACAATTAAACCCTGATGTAGACGCCGCACTACGAGAATTTCTACGAGAAAACTGGGACATTTTTGCCTGGCACCCTTCGGACATGCCAGAATCCCACGTCGGCTGGCCGAGCACAGCCTAAATATCCTAAAAGGATTCAAGCCACCAAATAGGCTCTTGGCGCTTTTCCGAACCCAAGAGACAGGCCATGGGAGAAGAGCTAGCCAAACTTCCGGAAGCCGGATTCATCGAGATATTAAACATCCGGACTGGCTAGCAAACCTGGTGATGGTACCAAAGAAGGATAAATCCTGGCGCCTATGTGTTGATTTCAAAGACCTTAATACGGCTTGCCCAAAGGATCCCTTCCCCCTCCCTCGCATTGATCAAATTATCGACGCTACAGCAGGACACGACTCATTGTGCTTCCTCGACGCGTACTCCGGCTACCACCAAATCAAGATGGCGGAGCCAGACCAATCTGCAACAGCATTCATCACTCCATATGGCCCATTCTGCTTCAACACAATGCCCTTCGGGCTCAAAAACACCGGCGCAACATATCAGCGCATGATTCGTATATCGCCCGCAAACCAGATCGGCAAAACAGTGGAAGCATATGTAGATGGCGTGGCCGTCAAATCCAAGCATGTCGAAACTCTAGTAGACGACTTGAGGCTCACATTCGACAATCTATGAAAATATGACATTAAGCTCAATCCGGAAAAATGCGTCTTCAGCATTCCAGCCGGAAAGCTCTTGGGCTTCATTGTGTCCGGTAGAGGAATTGAAGCAAACCCAGCCAAGATCCGAGCTCTGTCACAATTGGATATCCCAAAAGACCTCAAGCAAATACAAAATTGATTTGGATGCGTGGCGGCTCTAAGCCGCTTTATTTCCCGTTTGGGAGAAAAGGCGTTACCTTTACCGCCTCCTCCGCGACCGAACACTTCGAGTGGATTTGATGCCGCCACGGCCGGACTCGAAGAAATAAAAGCCATATTGGCAACAAATCCGGTCCTGGCCGCGCCCAACATTGGCGAACCAATGCTATTATATATCGCCGCAACACATCAAGTTGTCAGCCCGGTGCTCGTCGTCGAACGAGAAACGGACGGACACCGGTTCCCTCTTCAAAAACCGGTTTACTATTTGTCCACTATCCTAACTCCATGCAAGTCCCGATACCCACATTATCAAAAGATAGCATACGCGGTGTTCATGGCATCCCGGAAGCTGCGACACTACTTTCAAGAGTGTTCGATAACGGTAGCCTCCGAAGTACCTCTTAACGACCTTATAAACAACCGCGACGCGACGGGCCGGATTGCTAAATGGGCCATAGAGCTCCTTCCATTCGATATAACCTATAAACCACGACGAGCTATTAAGTCGCAGGTTTTGGCCGACTTCGTGGCCGAATGGACCGAAGCCGAACTCCCTTAAGAGTACGGCGCATACTCCAATTGGGTCATGCACTTTGACGGCTCCAAAATGTTGGCCGACCTGGGGGCTGGCGTCGTCCTGACGTCCCCAACCGGGGACATAGTCCAATATGTCCTTCAGATAATGTATACGGACTCCAACAACGCAGCCGAATACGAGGCCCTTCTGCACGGCCTCCGGATGGCAGTCTCCATGGGCATTAAACGCCTAGATGGCGGTCCTAAAAATGCCAGCACGGTTCGAAGGGCTCGAATTTCATCATATAGCCCGGGATAACAACCAGGCGGCGGACGTATTGGCACGCATCGGCGCAAAACGCGATGCCGTCCCTCCCAACATCTTCCTGCAACGGCTGTTCAAGCCATCCATACTATGGGAAGGGGAGTCCGGAATTACAATCCGGACCCAACCGCACCGCTCGACAATCGAACACTCTGACACAATCGGAGGCTCTGCCACCGAAATAACACCCTCCGCCCATGAAATAATGGCGGTTATCGCCCCGTGGACGGAACCATTCCTAGCCTACCTAACTAGGCAGGAACTCCCCGAAGACCAAAATGAGGCTCGCTGCATAGTACGACGATCCAAAGCCTATAAAGTCCATGAGGGAGAGCTCTATAAGAAGAGCACAACAGGAGTCCTTCAAAGGTGTATCTCCAAAGAGGAAGGGCGAAACCTCCAGGCTGAAATTCATGCCGGACTGGGTGGGCACCACGCCGCAGCCCGGGCCCTTGTAGGCAAGGCCTTCCGTATAGGATTTTATTGGCCGACGGCCCGGCAGAGTGCAGGATTTAGTCCAACGATGCGTCGGTTGCCAGCCTTTTTGCCTACAAAGCCACATGCCACCCACCACCCTCAAAACTATACCCATCACCTGGCCGTCATGGGTCCTGGGGCTTGACATGGTTGGACCCCTTAAGGGGGGAACCCACAAGCAAAAATATCTATTGGTCATGGTGGATAAATTCACCAAGTGGATAGAGGCCAAGCCTGTTGAAACGGCTGAATCGGGGCCGGTGATAGACTTCATATCAGGGGTAGTGCACCGTTACGGCGTCCCCCATAGTATCATCACTGATAATGGCACCAACTTCACGGCCGACGAGGTCAAATTATGGTGCAAAAACATGGGCATCAAGCTCGATTACGCCTCAGTCTATCACCCTCAAACCAACGGTCAAGTCGAGCGAGCAAACGGTCTAATCATGAGCGGCATCAAACCCAGACTAGTGTGGTCCCTCAAGGAATCTAACACGCACTGGGTTGAGGAGCTCGACTCCGTACTCTGGGGGCTGCGGACCACGCCGAATCGTACTACCGGATTCACACCATTTTTTATGGTGTACGACACAGAGGCAGTCTTGCCCTGCCACATAATACATGACTCACCTCGCGTGCGCATGTATGAAGAAAGAGAAGCCGAGCTCGATCGGCAGGACAGCCTTGGATGCATTGGACGGGGAGCGCGACGTGGCAAAAGCACGTTCCGCATTTTATCAACAGCAGGCTCGAAGATATCAAAGCAGGGAAGTACGGGCCAAAGCTTATAACGTTGGCGAACTAGTTCTACGCCTACCGGATATGAAAAAGCACAAACTCAAGCCCAAATGGGAAGGTCCCTGCATCATCGACCAGGTCCTGACCGACGGAGCATACCGTCTCCGAAACGCATCGGATAACCGACTCGAGCCGAACCCGTGGAACGCAGCCCGTCTACGAAGATTCTACGCCTAAGCGCCGGACTCCAAGTTCGTCTCCTTCCTCCGTCCACATTTTCTATTTTTGCTTTCTTTTATTTCTCTCCTTCCTCCTCCTTCTTCTTGAAGCCTTTAGAGGCTCACTTGCGCTTTGTTCGCACATATTTGACGCGTTGTCCGCGCTCATTATACCTAGGGGCTTCTTTAACAGAAGCTTATTTATACGGGCTTCATGCCCAACACATGTGTCAAACTTCCGCATGTACCTTTTATTCACCATTATATGCATCGATATGACTTAAGTTTTGGCCAAGCTGGGTTGCCTGGCTCCTGTGCTTACCCTACATTCCCGATTGTTCGGCTAGGTGGTAAAGGGAGCACCTCTGCGATTGTTATCGCTGGTCAGCCGGATGTGTACCTCAGACTGGGTGAAGCCAAAAGCTAGCGTTCTTAAGGGAATATTCGGTCGGTGAACTAAAAGATGATTTTTAACTATTTATCCATCTGCCCCTAGATGATTTGTTGCTTTCTTAGCAGTTTTGACATGCACTTTAGGGCATGCATCCCAGCGAAAGGAACCCTTAACGGAACTATTCTCCCTGGAAGATGTTTCTTACTATCCATGTAATATAACATAACTAGTTGGGCACTTGTCTAATACAGCAATAATGACCCCTACGCCTTGTCTCCATGCATGCCCCGGTTCTTGTATAACCGCGAGGGTATTCTGACACACTCTGGACTATTGGGTCCCGAGGTCGAAGCGAAAAGGTCCGCTATGACAAACGATCTACAATCTGGCTAGAAGACATTTTTCATGTCATATTCAATTACATAGTCAACTCGACTCATTGTATTCCTCCTCAATGCCATCTAATAGGCTATCTAATTTACAATCTTGCTGGGAATACTTGGCGGCCAATTCTACTTGGCCGTACACTGCTTTCTGAGGATCTCCTTCCCATCAGGCCCCACAGGTCCGACCTCGGCCATGCGGTTTGGGTCAGCCTTCCGTGTGCAGCGTCTTTACCATAGCCCAGGCCTCCTGGCGCTTTGACGGCAGGCCGATATCTTCCACAGGTCGGAAGCGCCGCGTGCTCCTTGAAGCCGCTCTGCCAGCTCCCCAATGCCTTCGGGCAGGGAGATAGATGGCCACAAGGCCTGGCCGACGCCTTTCATCACCTGCCGAACTCGTTCGTGCAGCTGACGCAGTTAGGGAAGAAGATCACCCGAAGAATTGGGCATCTCCTCCTCAGGATGACCTGTGAGCAAACCTACATACATGTTTATGTTAGTCGCCTTCCTTGCCGAACTCTTTCAAAGTTCGTTCAACCACTTACTGAAAATGCCGCGACGAAGCCGTCGATTCTCCTTTACGGAGTCAGACAACTGGGCACGTACATCCTTTAGTTCCTCACCCAGTTGGGTGTTGGCATCTTGGAGATTATTCTTCTCTTGCCTCACCCTTGTAAGCCAATTCTCGCCGGCCTTCAACCGGCGCAAGAGCTGTTGCTTGTCCGGATCTAGTCCGGCGCCATCTGCAATATTATTGTCAGATTTACACATACGCCGCACTTCACAAACTATTTATCTTTTAAAGCATATATTACCAGAGGGGGTCTCTGTGGCTCCTCAGAAGCGGCTAGTGCTTGGCCTCAAGTTGGGCCTTGCATTCTTCAAGCTCTGAGACAGTCGGGTATTCTTTTTGTAAGATCCTCAGATAACAAATGATCCTTAAATCAGTTATTCTAACTATTTTAAGTCTCGGGAGACTCTTGGCATATATAATCACAAATTTCCTCACCCGTATGTCCTTTACATACTGCTCCGTGGCTCTGGCTAGACCATCTTGAGCGGCACAGAGGTGCGCATCTCCCGAATTGAAGGCATTCAAGGCCTCTTGGGAGAAACATGCGTCACGAAGAACTGTCCAGCGGCGCCTGTGATTCATGGCGCTCTTCACCTCGGAGTTGGTGGCGGACAATCTGTCGGCATCCTCTGTCGGAGGAGCATCCGATGCACGCCTTGTGCTCGCCTCTGCTTCTGGACCCGGCTTTGGAGCCGGGCTGGCGGAGGTTCGATTGGCAACCTCTCCGGACCTAGTCCGGCGAGCGCTCTTTTTCCTGAAAAGAGCACCAGCGTTAGTACGCCTTCCAGGAATCAATCGTGGGAATATGGTGACGCGCTATACCGTTGCAGCGGAGTTTCGATCCAGACCACACTTCTTTTTAGCCTGCGGGGCCGCACTGCCCCTTGTTGGCTAGCCGCCGCGGGCTCGGCCTCCTACCTCGAAGGCACCCCCTGCGAAACACCATCAAATACGTAGTGATTAGAAGGAAAGAACGGGTGGGTCATGGTATCCGGACTTCGGTCACGGTTACCTGGGAGGCCGGAAATAATCCGGGGTAGTCGGCCGTAATGGCAACCAAAGCATTGTCGATGCTAAGTTGGTGGAACACCCCGTCGATCAACTCCACCTTTATATCCGGGTCCTCTTTGGAGGCTGGATCGAGGGACCATTCCGGATCCTCGGGTTGTGGGGGCGGGCTGTGTATCTTCTCCACGGCCCGGCACAGTTCCTGCGTAGAAACCATGAAATGAGATATTTAACCACGGGAACATGGATCGGACAGGCCACAAAGATATTTGCTTACCCAACTTTGAGGATTATTCGAAGAAAGCCCATTCAGAGGACTAACACAGAGAAAATCCTCCTCTTCCCCTTTGTACATGGCGGACAGGTCTTCACCAGTTCGGTGACTGATCCCAGCCCTTTGCGGCCATGGCGGGTGGCATCGTCCTCCCCGTTGAAATCCCACATGGGGTGGCCCCTATATTGGAGCGGCTGCACTCCCCTCATAATGCAGGTTGCCATGACTCCAATCATGGTCAATCCGGCATGAGCCAGTAATCTTATTCGGCTCATCAAGTAAAGGACGTCCCGGTCATTTTCCCTCTGGGGGCTCCGCGGGCGCCAGCTTAGGCGCTTCTTCGGAGGAGCGTTGCTAAACTCTGGAAGGCCGATCCAAACAGGATCCGGCAGCGGGACGTCCTCCATGTAAAACCATTCCGAGGGCCAGTCCTCGGACGCCTTCTTTGGGGTTCCGGATAAGTATCCGGTCCCGGCGATGCGCCATAATTCGGCTCCGCCCACTTGATATATTGACCCTTCGTGAGAACGAGGCACAAGGCAGAACAATCTCTTCCACAGAGCGAAATGGGCCTCAATGCCCTGGAATAGCTCGCAAAGGGCCACAAAGCCCGCTATATGCAAGATGGAGGCAGGCGTAAGGTTGTGCGGTGGAGGCCAGAGAACTCCGAAGCCCGGAGAACCGGATGGATTGGAAATCCGAGTCCTCTCATTAGGTAAGAGATGAAGCATACCCGCTCTCCCTTAAAGGGATCGGGGACAATCTCCGCCTGCTTCCCGCCCTTATAAGTGGCGAGTCCGGAACGCACCGGAACCATGAAGGCCGGGGGAAGGAATCCCTTGGTTTGGAGCATCACCAATTCGCTGTGCGGGACTGAGCATCTCCCCCAACCTCCGGGCTGAGGGCTGGGAGCGCGAGACGAGGAGCCGCGTCGACTGTCCATGGTGGAATGGGTTTTTTTGTCAAAGGCGCTCTGATGAAGGCTCGCGAAGGGTGGATGGTGTGATCCAGATCGGGATCCCCGTCTCTTTTATAGACGGCTCGTTTGCACAGCAAGGGGGGTAAATGTAAAGATACCCTGACTTTCCACATTTGTTCGACACGTGGAAGATGGCCATTATTGGGCGTGGAAGCCGAGAGGCGCGATATTCACAAGAAAGCCGGACACTATTCAACACAGGATTCGGAGGAGAACCCGCCTTGCAATGCCGAAGACAATCAACACGCCGGACTTACTATCATTGAAGCATGGTTCGGGGGCTACTTAGGGAGTCCTGGACTAGGGGGTGTCCGGATGTCCGAACTATCACTGTTGGCCGGACTACTGGACTATGAAGATACAAGATTGAAGACTTCGTCCCGTGTCCGGATAGGACTTTCCTTGGCGTGGAAGGCAAGCTTGGTGATACGGATATATAGATCTCCTACCATTGTAACCGACTGTGTAACCCTAATCCTATCGGTGTCTATATAAACCGGAGGGTTTTAGTCCGTAGGACGAACAACAATCATACCATAGGCTAGCTTCTAGGGTTTAGCCTCTCTGATCTCGTGGTAGATCTACTCTTGTACTACCCATATCATCAATATTAATCAAGTAGGAATTGCGCGCCGGTTATGGAGTTCACCGCCGTGGACATCTTTCACCACTCGCCCTTTGGTGACATTGTCGGTGTCAAAACCGGCGGATCTCGGGTAGGGGGTCCCGAACTGTGCGTCTAGGCGGATGGTAACAGGAGAGAAGGGACACGATGTTTTTACCCAGGTTCGGACCCTCTCGATGGAGGTAAAACCCTACTCCTGCTTGATTATTATTGATGATATGGGTAATACAAGAGTGGATCTACCACGAGATCAGAGAGTCTAAACCCTAGAAGCTAGCCTATGGTATCATTGTTGTTCGTCCTACGGACTAAAACCCTCCGGTTTATATAGACACCGGATAGGGTTAGGGTTACACAGAGTCAGTTACAATGGTAGGATATCTACATATCCGTATCGCCAAGCTTGCCTTCCACGCCAAGGAAAGTCCCGTACGGACACAGGACGAAGTCTTCAATCTTGTATCTTCATGGTCCAGGAGTCCGGCCAACGGTGAAAGTTCGGCTATCCGGACACTCTGTAATCCAGGACTCCCTCAGGCCCAATATGTTGAGCCCCCATACCGAGAAGGGCCAGGAGAGAGGGATAGTTTGAAGGGCTTGAGCTGGTTGATGGAGCTTCTTCGAATGGAATTGGCACACTTCACACTTGGTTACTAGTGCCGTCGCATCCTGGAGGGCGGTGGGCCATAAGAAACCTTGCCGGAAAGCCTTGCCGGCAAGGGCCCTCGACCCTATGTGGGAGCCACATATGCCTCCATGTATCTCTGCCAACAGCTTTAATCCTTCCTCCCGGGAGATGCACTTCAATTTCACCCCATTCGGTCTTCTTCTGTACAGTTCGTTATCAATGAATTGGTATAGAGCAGACCGGCGGGCTACTCTTTCTGCTTCTTCCTGCTCCTCGGGAAGCTCTCCTTTCTGAAGGAATTGGACGGTGTGTTGTGCCCATGCCGGAGCCTGTGGCTCGACGACAAGGACCAAAGGCATTTCTTCTGCTACGTGAGCGGCCGCCTCCACGGCAATGACCTGAGGTCCTGTCGGAGTCGGTTGCCCCATGGAAGGATCGGCATCCACGGCAACATCTTCGCCGGCGGCTCCGGGGAGCTCGGCGGGGAAGTACTTGCCGGGGCCTAGCTTCCTCCGCTTGTTCCACCCGATCGACGGCTCAACGGACGGCTGAGTTAACTGAAGCACAAAAGTACCTGGTTCCACAGGTAGCTTGAGGGCAGCGCACTTTGACAGGTAGTCGGCAATGTCAGTCTCCGCTCGAGGGACATGCTCCGCTTGTATACCGTCAAAGCATTCCTCCAGTTTTCACACCTCATCTACGTAAGCGTCCATCAACGGACTTTGAATATCTTTGTTGATCTGCATGACGACAAGCTGTGAGTCACCCCTGACGATGAACTTTTTAACTCCGAGATCCGCCGCGATCCTAAGACCGGCAAGCAAACCCTCGTACTCGGCGGTGTTGTTGGTAGACATCTCCCGGGGGAAGTGCATCTGGATGACATACTTGAGGTGCTCTCCGGTGGGTGCGATAAGCAGCACACCAGCACCAGCGCCTTGCAGCGAGAAAGCACCATCAAAGTACATGATCCAGTTGCGGCTCGTTTCCTTGCCGGGGAGAGTGGTCTCCTGTACCTCTTCATCGGGCGTCTAGGTCCATTCTGCAACAAACTCCGCCAAGACTCTGCTCTGAATCGTCGAGGTACTTTCGAACTTCAAACCGTAACTTGACAGCTCCAGGGCCCATTCCACAATCCTCCCCATTGCATCTGGGTTATGCAAGATCCGCTGTAATGGGAGGCGGTGGCCACCGTGATCTCGCGGCGCTTGGAAGTAATGGCGCAGCTTCCTCGAAGCCGTAAGGAGGTCAAGAGCAGCTTTTGCACACCTGAGTACCTCGACCTAGCCCCCTGCAAGAGGGAGCTGACGAAGTAAACTGGGTGCTGCACCATTTTCTTCTTCTGTGCTTCTTCACCCGGTCGCGTGGGTCCCGTCGTGCTGGTGCTAGTCTTGCCGGGACCGAGCCTTGACGGGGACTCAGTCTTGCCGGGACTGAGCCCTGCCGGGGAGGGTTCCTGCCCGCCAACCGTTGACTCTGCCGCTGCTGCTGTCTTCTTATCAACCTCTCTCTGCGCCACTAGTGTGGCGCTAACCACCTGATTTGTTGCCGCTAGATAAAGCAGCAACGGTTCTTGTGGTTTGGGCGCAAGCAGCACTGGGGTAGAGGAGAGGTATTTCTTCAAATCTTGTAGCGCTGCCTCGGCCTCTGGGGTCCACTCCACCGACCCTGCCTTCTTTAAGATCTTGAAAAAAGGAAGGGCATGCTCCACGGATTTGGAGATGAACCAGCTCATGGCAGCAACGCAGCCAGTGAGCCAACACACGTCCTTGATCCATTTGGGTGCCTCAATCTGCTCGATGGCCTTGATCTTATCTGGGTTTGCTTCAATCCCGCGCTGGGACACAAAGAACCCGAGAAGCTTGCCGGACAGGACGCTGAAGACACACTTCTCAGGGTTCAATTTGAGGTTGATCTTGCGCAGGTTTCCAAATGTTTCCTTCAGATCTTGTACAAGTGTTGCTTTTTCCTTGGTTTTGACCACTACGTCATCCATATAAGCTTCCATATTTCTGTGTAGCTGGGGCTCAAAACCAATTTAGTCTTCTCTTGCAAAGGTCGAGCCAACACTCTTCAACCCGAAAGGCATCCGTAAAAAGCAATACGTACCACATGGGGTGATGAATGTTGTCTTTTCTTCGTCTTCTCTTGCCATGAAGATTTGGTGGTATCCTGAGTAGGCGTCAAGGAACGATAAGAGGTCACACCCAGCCGTGGAGTCAACAATCTGGTCAATGCGCGGCAGCGGGAAAGGATCCTTTGGACATGCCTTGTTGATGTCTGTGTAATCAATACACAGACTCCACTTCCCATTTGCCTTGCGCACTACTACCGGATTGGCCAACCACGTCGGATGGAGTACTCCTCTCACCAAACCTGCCGCCTCTAGCTCTCTATTTCCTCCGTGATGAACTCCGGCCTCTCCAGAGCTTGCTTCCTGACCTTCTGCGTGACGGGCCGCGCATGAGGACAGACAACAAGGTGGTGCTCAATCACCTCCCTGGGAATGCCGGGGATGTCGGAGGCTTGCCATGCAAACACATCGACATTCACCCGCAGGAAGGTGACGAGCTCGCTTTCCTAGTTGTCGTCGAGGGTGGAGCTTATGGTAAAAACTCCCCGCATCGCCCCTCCTTGACGGGCACCTTCTTGGTCTCTGGTGGCATGGCTCTGGACTTCTTGCTCTTGCCGGCGGAGCTCTCTGGCACGTCCTCAACGGGAGCGCAACACCCCGAAGAGGTGCGCTTGCCGGAGTGGGTGCTAGGGGTCTCGCCGGTCTTCTTCCCCCCCCCCCCCCCCCGGGGGCTCCGTCGGCAGGAGCAGGTACCTTAGCGGCAGCTGCTGCAACTGCTTCCCGGTAGAGTTGATCGGCACAAATCAACGCATCTTTCTTGTCGGAGGGGACGGTGATGATGTTCATAGGCCCGGGCATCTTCAGCATGTTGTAGGCGTAGTGTGAAGCCGCCATGAACTTGGCTGTCTTGGGCGGCCGAGGATCCCGTTGTAAGGCAAGGGGATCCCGGCTACATCAAAAACAATTCTCTCCGTCCTGTGATTCAGCTTGCCTCCGAATGTCACGGGCAGCGTGACCTTTCCCTTTGGCTGGCTCCTCCCCGGGTTAACCCCTTGGAACGTGCCTGTCTCCTCGAGGTCTCCATCGGGGATCTGCAACCTTTTGACCACAACAGGCGAGATCAAGTTCAGGCTGGCCCCGCCGTCAACCAACATATTTTTCACCTTGAGGTTGCGAATTGTTGGTGAAACCAACAATGGCAAGCACCCGACCGCAGTAGTGCAGTCAGGGTGGTCCTCGGTGTCGAAGATGATGGGCGTGCTGGACCATTTCAGCGGCTTCTGTGTGTCAAACGATGGCTCCACCACTGTGATCTCGCGCGCCCACTTCTTGAGTTGGCGGTGGGATGAATGCAGCGAGGCGCCACCATCGACGCACATGGCCTCTGTGGCTTTCTGAAACTCGTGGTCGCCGGACTCGTCGTCCTCGTCATGATCATTGTCTTCCTTCTTCTTGTTGGCCCCAGGCGGGCCTCTCTTGCTGATTATCCTTGCCGCGGTGGCTTCCTTGGCCACCACGTTTCTTGCCGGACCCCTCGGCACCATCTGGATCTTTCTCCTTGTCCCGCCGATCATACTCTGTTCTCTGCTTCTCGGCGAGCAACTCTACCTGCCAGCAGTTTTGGAGGTCATGGACCTTGGTGCGGTGGATCTTGCAGTATTGCGTGTCGGAGCCTCCTGGCTTGTCGGCAGCCGCCAAGGCCCGGCAAGCGACACACCCGGCAACCTCCGTGCTGTGGTCGCCGCCTTTGGTCTTCTTGGTGGTGCCGGTGTCGTCGGATCCCTCGACGGCAAGCACGGCCTTGCCCTTGCGCTTCATGTTACGGCGTCGGCCCTTCTTCGCTGGGGTGGCGGTGTTGCCAGTGGAGTCGGTTTCCACATCGGCATTTCGCCGGGGTACTTCCTTCCCTCTTCAGCACGAGCGCATCGATCGGCCAGGACATAGAGCTTGGCCACATCCTTAACCTTGTTCATTGCCAGCTCTTCACGCATCTTGCAGTTGCGCATGTTCTGATGGAACGCACTGATCACGGCGGCTGGGTGAACGTTCGGGATGTTGTATTGCACCCGGCTGAACCTTTGGATGTACTTGCACAAGTTTTCTCCTTCCTTCTGGTAGATGATGTGCAAATCACTCGCCTGGCCATGAGCTTGGTGACCTCCGATAAAGGCGCCAACAAACTCATGGCACAGATCCGCCCAAGAAGAGATGGAATCCACCGGCAAGTGCATCAACTAAGACATAACATTAGGCTTGAGTGCCAGCGGGAAGTAATTGGCAAGCACCTTATCGTCGCGGGCCCCAGAAGCTTGCATCGCGATGGTGTAGATGCTGAGGAACTCTGACGGGTGAGTCTTGCTGTTGTACTTCTCACCGACGTCGGGTTGGAACGTACGGTGGGAGGGCCACTGGAACTACCGCAGCTCACGGGTGAAAGCCGGACAACCCACCTCGTAAGGCAGGCCACCGTAGCCTCCCGGTGCTGGGCGGTCCATAGCGGGCCATGCTCGCCTATCCGACTGGTGGCGCGCGTCACCTCGGCGCTCGATCATAGTTCGAGCATCCTCATGAGCCCTCTCCTGAAGGATCTAACGCTGATCGCGGTTGGTTCGCGGGTCGGACGA